>PVKU01000555.1:72886-452435 GCA_004027475.1 Anoura caudifer | reverse complement strand
TTTTTTTTTTTTTTTTTTTTTTTTTATTAGACTACTTTGCAGACTGGCCCAGAGACAACAGCTATTGTCTGATGCTATCAATTGACTTGGCTGGTAGGGCGTGGAATCGGCACTTCCTGTGCAGAGGTTCCTTGATGAATATGGACTCTATTAAGCAAGGATAGCATAACATGACTCACAGTCTTCCATCAATCCTATTGAATTCCTAGCTTTGTCTCAACAGCCTACTTACTAGACACTTAAATTCTCTGGTGTTTCTTTTTCCCCAGTTAGCTTTCAGCTACCATGCACTGTAAGGGCAGACAACAGATCCTTTAGAGAGTGAAATAAAATCTGCCACTTGATCCATGAGTCTTGTTTTCAGTTATGAATTTAAAAAGAAAATACTAACCAAACTACCATGATTGAATAAACATATCAAAGTGGGACTCAATAACATTATATTTGTTTACAACACCATATTTTTGACTTTGTAAGACTATGATACTCCTACATTTATGAGGCACCAACCCTTTTAAAAGAACCCTATTCTATGACCACTATTATGTTTTATTTTTTTCTCTTGTATTTGTGCCTCTCTTTTTCTGCCACTAAAATTCCAAGTAGGATTTTAGGTCTTATACCCAAATATATTTCTCTTATCATTCCATTATTAGCCCCGAGTCCCAGGCCTCCACTCAATCTCTTCCCACAGTGGTTAATAATAAGAAACACGATGGAGGTCGATGGAGGCAACCACTGCATAATGCAGGTAGCTTGAATCTTGTTCAAGTGCTATGATTGGATAGTCATGAGTAAACCATTTCTATTTTCTGAGCCTTGGGTTCCTCATTGTAAATATGCTTAACATTTGCAAAGTGAATGCACCATTTAATTGGGAGCAGTGTTATTTAATATTTAAAAACTAAATTGCCAGTAGAATTTGAAAAATGATTTGCATATTTATTGATGTTATTCACAAATACCAAGGGAATCGATCTCAATTCATAGGACAGAGGAAAATTTGTGAAAAGTCATCTTTCTCATCTTTAATGTCCCTAACACTTGCAACTGTCTCCGGGTCTCTTCCTTCTTTTAAACCTCTACAGAAATTCATCTAAAATCAGCCCTCACTATTTCTTGTCTCTTTTTCTCTCCTCCCATATTTTTGATATTTTCATTTCCTATCCCAAAAGCTCACTGAAGATTCTAATCTCACAGGTCCAGGGTACAAAGTCCCCTTTAATCTGAATGCATAGCAGATACCTCTTTCCTTATTATCAAAGCCTAATTGCAGATAAACTTACATTCCTAGCCTCCATCTACTCTGCAGTCCCTTTCCAGTTCAGTGAGGCCATCTTCTTCAGAAGCACAGCTCGTGCAGTCTTTGAATCCAGGAAAGCATCCTAGGGTCAAATCCTATAGTCACTGACTCATGGCCTTCAAGGCTTAGCATAGCTGCCCTTTTTCAGTAGAAAACCCTCTTTATAATCCCCAGACCTATTTTTTTCTGTTTTTGGCCATCACTTCCTTCAATTTCTAGTATCGCTGTTGGTTTCCAAATCTAACACCTTAGAGTTGTGTCCCCATTGGTGGGACAGGGCATTAAGCGATGAACCAACACAGGTGTGGGTGCCACACTTCCTGCCTCCATTCTGAATAGTTTCTCATTTCTTAGATAGTTGATATCTTAGGGTGTAAGATCTTAAAGCTAATTTCCAATCTTCAGTTACTTAAGGGAACATCCTGGACTGTCCCAATTCATTCAATACTAAGTTTTTAAAAAGTACTCCATACAGCAATCCAATGCCAAATAGTATATTATCACCCTGAAGCATTATTTTAATCTCAGAGTAGTAAAGTTCCCTCCAGTTTTGGTGTAGTATTCTCAGGACAACCAGATAACATCTAAGCATGTGGAAATTTCTGTGAATTTTCAAAGCTGTAAAACAATGACATTTTACTCTAATCTATGGTCTAGGTGAAGATTTATACCAAAACACTACAGCATAGTGTCTAAATACCCCCAAAATAATTTGTAAGCAACTTTAATATCCACTGAGGTTTCTCAGAAGTTCCAAAAGATGAATCTGTATGTAACACATCTAACAAAGCACACCATTTTAAATCCTCACCGAGGGCACACTTACTGATTTTAGAGAGAGGGGAAGAGAGAGAGAGAGGCGGGGGAGAAACACCGATGTGGGAAAGAAACATTGTGCAATTGCCTCTGGTACACTCCAGACCAGGGACCTCTTGTATGTGCCCTCACCAGGAACTGAACTGGCAACTTAGGCATGTGCTCTGACTGGAAATTGAACCCACAACCTCTCCATTTACAGGACACCAGTCCAATCAAGTGAGCCACACCAGCCAAGGAAAGCCAAGCACAATGCCTTAAAATTCTTTTGTATCTTTCCTGAGCATGCTTTCCTCCTGATTTGGAAGGGAGGAAGCACTTCTGATCTCAAGCATTCTCTCTCTCTTATTATCTGTCTCTCTGCTTCTCTCTCTTTCTCTGTAAGAAGATTATTTTCTTTCTTCTTTCTTAACTCTCAAAATCTCTCACCAAAGCCACCCAGTCCTTTTTGCATCCCCCTCCCTCACAACTACTAGATATATTTGTTTCTTTGTCTGAACTTCACAGTGTAAATTAATCAAGCTTATTTCAATGACTCATGATTCTCCCTTCATTCATAGACTTGATTATGGACAGCAAAGATTTTTCTCCTCCAAAAGAAAGCTAGAGTGAAAAACTCTTAATAGTTATATTCATATCATTCCTGTCATATAAATAGTAATAACCTCATAGAGGATTGTTTTGAAACTAAGTGAAATGATGTATTTGCATATATTCCTGACATAGGTTTTTAAGAATTTTGGTTAAAGAAATGAAAAACAGTTATATGGGAAGCAGAATAAAGTTTGGCCAGAATCCTGCACCCTTCTGCAAATAGCTTTGCAGTCTCCCTATCTCATCCCCCCTTAGCATTCAGCATTCTGCAGAAAGAATGGGAATAGAGAAAAGAGACTGGTAAACAATGCCAGGAAAAGGATTAGTGGTTTGTGTGAGAAATGAGCAACTGGTATGGAGAGGAATACAGTGGCTTAGTGTGTCTGCTACTCTGTAAGCCCAGCTGTACATCTGCCAGGTGGTGAAGAGGGCAGAGGCAGCCACAAAGCTCCCAAACATCTGCTTCCCCATCTCTCCTACCACTCAACACGGGGAGAATCTGGGCAATTTGGGGGCTGCCGTTAGGGAGCAGCAGCAGATGGCGCCATGCTCCAGAGGTGTGTACACTCTTGAATGGTGAGGGCTCCTGTCACAAAAAAAGCAGCTCTCTTTTACATGCCAATAAATATGATCTTCTAAAAGACTGCAAAATGGTACATTCATGGAAAATTACCTGTTTTGAATTTGGTCTTCATTTAGTTCTCTAATTTTAGTAGTATTTTATTTTATATATGAGCTACAGGGCAACTAATTAAAGAAAAAACTTTTTTTAAAAAGATTTTATTTATTTATTTTTAGAGAGAAGGGAAGGGAGGGAGAAAGAAAGGGAGAGAAACATCAATGTGTGGTTGCCCCTCATATGTCCCCCACTGGGGACCTGGCCTGCACCCCAGGCATGTGCCCTGACTGGGAATCAAACCGATGACCCTTTGCTTCACAGGCCTGTGCTCAATCCACTGAGCTACACCAGCCAGGGCAGGAAAAAACTTTTAAAAATGCATTTTTTTCTTGCCATCTGGCGTTACCCATATGAAGGTAAGGAGAAATGGTCATGTGCCAAAACTGTAAGGGAAATTCTCAGCTTCAACTCGTATTTACTGAGCATCTACTCTGTGTGCCAATTGTAGTACAGGAATTTTCCATGGGCTTTACCTGCGAGGTACATATAAAAAATTCTCATTCTGAGTAAGGGAAAAAGATGCCACTTCACACACACATACACAGAAACAAAAATCAGAGAAGACAAATGGATAATAGAAATTTAGTTCTGTTGAAATGTGTGAAAATTTAATTCTGACTAAATTCATATTTATCTCACAATATGCCAAAAATTCTCCCAAAGGTGAGTTTTTTTAAAAAAAATATGACTTTGTGTAGCCATTACTCTTTATACAAAATGATTATGACCCTCTCAAATAATAGCTAACAATTCTACAGTGTTTTGAAGTTTACAAAGTATTTTTATACACAAAATCCTTGATCATAAAGAAGATCCTATAAAATAAGAACAATTAACACTAGGAGCCTTCAGTTCCTAGATGAGGAAAGACTTCACAGCTGTAGAGGGCTGACTGGAAATGGCCTCAATTCTGGAGCAGGGACATTTTAATAAGCCCACGTCAGACAAGGGGTATAACACCAAGGCCTTGTTCTGATGATGGTAGAACATGTTCCACTGGCCAACTGGTTTTACAGAATTTTATGAAAAGAGCAAAAGCAGTTTGTATCCTAGGAAAAGAAATTTTATTTTCCTGATTTCTGAGGTGCACCAAGAGGGTCCATAGCTGATTGAACTAAAAGGCATGGATTGCCTCATGAATTTGTTCACCAAATCATATGCAAAATTGTGACATTTAAGAAATTAGCAAAACTTAGACATCAAAATTACAACTAAACTACAGGATACCCATCATTCGGAACAGCTGGAAATCCAGCTAAATGCAAGTCCTGCAACTAGGGATTTAAAGGAGAAGCCACATCAAGACTGGTAGGTGGAGTAGAAATGTGGAATGGGCTGGTCCCACATGCAAGTGTGGCTGATAAAAATCAGGAGGGATATCTCAGTTGTAGAGGACCCCTCTAGGAGCAAGGGGTTCTATCACCACACCAGGCCCTTCAGCCCAAAATTCCAATGCCAGGAAGAGAAGTGCCCATAACTCCTGGCTGTAAAACCCATCAGGGAGTGTGGCTAAGTGAGATGGAGGCCTCTGGAGTCCCAGGCCGTTCCTCCTAAAGGGCTGGTGCATAGACTCACATGAACTCCCTCCTTCTGAGCTCCAACACTGCGGCAGCAGCTCTAGAGGCACCAGGGACGTACAAGGAGGAACTGAACTATTTGGCATCAGGGAAAGAGCTGAGGAGTGGGAGGAAGCTTTCTGCCGGACAGAAGAACTGGCAGAGGTCATTTTTCATTTTCTGAGACACCCCAACCACAGAACCAGCAGGTGGATACAATATCTGAGTCTCCATCAACCTGGCCCACACCCATTTAGGTGATTTCCTAAGACCTTGCTCTACTCAATTTGGGGGCCCTCCCAAGCCATTTCCAGTGGCTTTTCCATACAAACTGCCTATATTGGCTCCTGGTTAGGACTTTCTTAAAATCTTTTTGAGGCTCACAAATTTCAAACAAGCAGCATCAGGCCTTGGTATGCCATGTAGCACTCATGGAATGGCCCCAGTCCTGGCACTAGCAGCAGCTGGCCTTGATGTGCAGCTTGGACTCTCCTGGGCACCTCTAAGCCCAGCACAAATAGCAGCTATATGTAGATCATTCTGTAGCTTGTGCCAGGTGGCCCCAGGTAGGGCAAAGACAGTGGCTGACTTTGCATCTCCTGAGACACCCAGAGCCAGTGTACTTGATAGAGAGATTTCCATGCCAGGTTACATACAACCTTACCACTTCCATGAGTGACACAGTAAAGGAGCAGACTTGGTGAGCACAAAAGCACCACTAAAGCAAGTCCTGCTCATTAGGGTCAATTTATACACAGCAGCTTCTCCACTGTAGCTGCAGCCAGTCCTCATACTGATCAAGCTGGGGGGCATTGCCTTGAATGATGACAATAGTAATCAAGGCTTGACTACAAATACGAAAGTGAGCACAGTCCACACAGAGCCTACAAGGGAGCTCCCATAAGACTGTCAGCTGTTTTTCTTTTCAGGCCAGAAGGCAGTGGCAAGAAATATTCAAAGTGATGAAAAGGAAATAAACTGCAACCAAAATGGCTCTACCCAGCAAACCTATCCTTTAGAGTCAAAGGATGGATAGAGAGCTTCCCAGACAAGAAAAAGCTAAAATAATTCATCACTACCAGACCAGTATTACATGAAATAATAAACGTTCTTCTTTAAGAAGAAAAAAATAAAAAATATGAATAAAATGCCACAAATATCTATCAACAATTGAATCTAAAAAAAAAAAACAGAATAAATAAGAAGAACAGAAACAAATGCATAGATACAAAGAACATTTTAGTATTCTGTTATTAACTGGTGTTTTAGAAATGGTTGTTAAATAAAGTTTACTTGCTGTTATCCTTCCCTCAAAGGTCCCTAAATACCTTGAAATGAGATTAGGTTAGGTTGGATACTTCTGGCCAAGATGGAGTTATAGGTGGATACACTGTGCCTCCTCGCACAACCAAAAGAAGGACAACAACAAATTTAAGAACAAAAAACAATCAGAACTGACAGAAAATCGAACTGCATGGAAGTTTGACAACCAAGGAGTTGAAGAAGAAACATTCATCCAGACCTATAGGAGGGGCACGGAGATGGGAAGCTGGGAGGAGAAGAGTCACAGCAAAGCAGCAACTGGCTGACCAAGCAAGGTGGCTACTGGAGGAGTGGGCAGTCCCATATTTGCATGTAGATAAACCAGAAGAAACAACTAGGGAGCAAGACAGACCTCACAACCCAGGATTCCAATGTGGGGAAATTAAGCCTCAAAACCTCTGACTGGAAAAACCTGTAGGGGTTGAGGCAGTGGGAGAAACTCCCAGCCCATTGTTCCCTTTCCGACCCCTCCCCCACATACAGCACCATACAAGGACCTAGGTTGCCTAGCCCTGGCAAATACCTAAGTCTCTGCCCCTTACCATGCAACAGGCTTACTGAAACAAAATAATAATAATTATAATGGCCCAAATGAAAGAAGAGATCAAAGCTCCAGAAAAAATACAACTAAGAGACAAAGAGATAGCCAACCTATCAGATGCATAGTTCAAAACACTGGTAAACAGGATGCTCACAAAAATGACTGAGTATGGTTACAAAATAGAGAAAAAAGTGAAGACTATGAGAAGTGAATAAAGTAAAATGTACAGGGAATCAACAGTGAAGGGAAGGAAACCAGGACTCAAATCAATGGTTTAGAGCCGAAAGAAGATAGAAATATTCAACAGAAAGAGAATGAAGAAACAAGAATTCAAAAAAAAAAAATGAGGAGAGGCTTAGGAATGTCCAGAACAACTTAAACATTCCAACATTTGAATCATAGGGGTGCCAGAAGGAGAAGAGGAACAGCAAAATTTGAAAACTTATTTGAAAGAATAATGAAGAACTTCACCAATCTGGCTAAGGAAACAAACTTCCAGGAAGTCCAGGAAGCTCCAAGAGTCCCAAAGAAGTTGGACCCAAGGAAGCACCTACCAAGGCACATCATAATTACATTAGCCAAGATTAAAGAGAAGGAGAGAATATCTTAAAAGTAGCAAGAGAAAAGGAGACAGTTACCTACAAAGGAGTTCCCATTAGACTATCAGCTGACTTCTCAAAAGAAACCATGCAGGCAAGAAGGAGCTGGAAAGAAGTATTCCAAGTCATGAAAGGCAAGGACCTACATCCAAGATTACTCTATCCAGCAAAGCTATCATTTAGCATGGAAGGGCAGATAAAGTGCTTCCTAGATAAAGTCAAGTTAAAGGAGTTCATCATTACCAAGCCCTTATTATATGAAATGTTAAAAAGGACTTATTTCAGATAAAGAAGATGATCAAAAATATGAACAGTAAAATAATAACAAATTCACAACTATCAACAACTGAACCTAAAAAAAAATGAAAACAAAAACAAACTAAGCAAACAACTAGAACAGCATCAGAATCACAGTAATGAAATCATATGGATGGTAATCAGCAGGGAAGGGTCTGGAGGGAAATAGGGGGAATGGTACAGGGAATAAGTGGCATAAATAGTAGGTAGAAAATAGACAGGGGGAGGTGAAGATTAGTATAGGAAATGGAGAAGCCAAAAAATTTATATGTAAGACCCATGGACATGAACTAAGTGGGGGGATGCGGGTGGGAGGGGTGTGCAGGGTGGAGGGGAATAAAGGGAGGAAATGAGACTAATGTAATAACATAGTCAATAAAATATTTTAAAAATAAAAAATAAGATTAGGTTAATATTAAGTTAAAAAAATATACAGAATAGGCTGAGGTGATTTATAAAAAGAAAAACTGCTTGACCCAATTGAAAAACTAAGAAAAACTTGTAGCTAGGATTAAGACTCATATTTTTAAGTTAAATCCATGCCTATTCATTAACAATTTAAATGGTTGGGTAGCACTGCTAAATTATGTCTATGAAAACCATCTTTTTATAGACAGATGATAATTAATCTTCCTAATTCCTGGTTGTTATCAGGTCATTTCTGACACTAATCATAGGATGATATCCACTCTCAAAGCTGAGATTCAAATCCAAAGATTTACCTTTTACACAGGCCGTCTATGATTCCCTTTATGTATGCACCCCTCTGTGCTTCATGAAAATTCCAGGACTTCTTACCCTGACTCTGTACAGTTCACTCCCTACTCATGTATGCTTTGCTTTTATGTCTGTTGTCGAAAACACTCAAGAAGATTTCTCCTATAACAATCTTTTCCCTAAAATCTAATTCTCCTTATTCAACCATTTACCAACTTCTTGATTGTGTTTCTTCAGTGTTCCTGAAAATATACACACTGGTGTTGAATATATATGTCCATGAGATTCATCTGTTTCCACTAGCTGAGTGAACTTAAATAAGAAACTTACTATTAATCTCAGTTTTTCTTCTATAGAATGGCAATTCCATAACTATCTGACTCACAGAATTATGATAATAAAGATGAAATAAATGAGTTAATGAGTGTAAAATTCAACTTAAGTGGAAAATTCACCTTAAGCAATATTTCTTAAAGGGAGTTTCAAGAAATATTAATTCCACAAAATGTTCTTTAGTCGAAGGGGATATGTGGTTAAATTAGTTTATTAAACAATATCTGATGCTAACTTCTCAGTCAGCCATGATGTACATTAACATATTAAAGGCTCTACAAAGACTTGTAAGAAAACAAAACAAAACAAAAAGTTGGCCTAACACTATCTACATGGATTTCACCAGAGAGCCTTTGTGTGCATAGGAGCTATTTAAAATCCTGCAGAACCAGAGTTCTGAGGAAGGCGTTTGAGAAAATGCTGACTTGGACAAGAACCAGTTATCATTTTAGAAGTTATTTCAGCCTCAGGTTTCCAACAGTTTTCAAAAAATTTTTTGTGAAAGAGACTTCCTCCTAATGTTCAGAGCCATCACAATCCCTCAGAAAAATGAACCACATTGCCCTGTGGGAGGTTGTGCCAGAAGGGTAGTAGCATGGTATTAACTTTCCAAGGCCAATTATTTTTTGAAAATCTCTTAAAGTATATGAAAAATTTCTATTTTTCATGTGATGCCCAGTAATTGCTTATCCAGACAGCAGCAGATGTGAAACCTCATCCCAGGAGAAAAGTTTAACATAATATGTGAAAATCTGATAAAGAGTGGGAAGAGCTCAGGGAGACTCTGGAAATGTATAGACTCCTATCTATGGTGAAGGCAGGATGGAGATGTGGTCAGTCTCTATGAGCTCCAATATATCCACCACCAAAAGCAAACTGTTTACCATGTACAGAGGTAAAGGGCAATAATGATGTGTGGAGTGATTATCCCAATGTCACAAACTGAAGGCCACTAAATTTTAGATGGCACAGTGGGAATGTCACAATCATTTAATTTTTCTTCTTTAATGGGAGTGAAAATTAGTATCACTCACATTTACTGCTCATATTGACCTTTTCTTCTCTACCATGCCATCCTTAATTCTTCAGAAACATCTTCATCAATAAGTGCTTTTCAAATAAACTAGCATTCCTAAAATCACATCAGTCATTTCTATTTATTCATGTTTGAAGTCCAACTATTAAACAAAGTACACTTAGCTTCCTTATATCAGAGTCTTATTTTTAAAAGCATATTATAAAAAGATGATGCTGTGAGATCAGAAAACTACTATCATAGCCACTCCTTTAACAATGTTCACAGTTTTATTAAAACAAAAGTAAGCAAAATAAGCTGTCATTATCAACCACCCCTATTTCAGTTTTAGTTTTCATAGGCTATAAACATAAACATCCAGATTTATTTTAATATAAATACCCCAAATTAAAAGTAAGACATGTATTTGCTTCAGCACCACATATACTAAAACTGGAGTGATACAGAGAAGATTAGCATGGTCCCTGTGCAAGGATGACATACGTGCAAATTCATTAAGCATCCTATATTTTTAAGACAGAAAACTTCCCTAACTTGATGAGAGAAAAAGTCACACAAGTCCAGGGAACACAGAGGGTCCCAAACAAGATGAACCCAAAGAGGCCCACTCCAAGACATGTCATAAGTTAAATGGCAAAATTTAAAGACAAAGAGAGAATCTTAAAGGCAGCAAGGGAGAAACAGCTAGTAACACACAAGGGAGCTCAAATAAGGTTAGCAGCTGATTTGTCAACATAAACACTATAAGCTAGAAGGGAATGGCCAGAAATATTCCAAGTAATGAACAGCAAAGGGCTGCAAACAACACTACTCTACCCAACAAGACTCTCATTTAAAATAGAAGGTGAAATAAGGAGTTTCCCAAACAAACAAACAAAAGGCTAAAAGAATACATCTCCATCAAACCAGCATTGTAAGACATGCTAGAGGAACTGCTTTAAGAAGATGAAGAAAAAGAGAGAGCAACAGGAACACAGGTACAGAGGGAAAAAAATTAATGAATAAATACCTATCAAGAATAACCCCAAATGGAAATGTATTAAATGCTCTAATCAAAAGACATAGGGTAGCTGAATGGATAAAAAAACATTACTCACATATATGCTGTTTACAAGAGACCCACCTCAGAACAAAATACCTATACATACCGAAAGTGAAGTGCTGGTAAAAACCAATCTAAGCAAATGGAGCTGGAAAAAAAGCTAGGGTAGCAACACTTGTATCAGACAAAATATATTTCAAAACAAAGGCCATAAAAAGAGACAAAGAAGGATGCTTCAAAAAAACTTAAGGGAATAATCCATCAAGAAGATATAATCCTTGAAAACATATACATACCCAACATAGGAACACTCAAGCAAACAAATTAGGAAAATTTTGGAGGACTTAGAGAAAGATATCCACAGCAACACAATCATCATAGGGGATTTTAATACCCCATTGTCAACAATGGATAGATATTCCTAAGAAAATATCAACCAGCATATTGTGGCATTGAACAACACTCTAGATCAATGGCTTTAATTGATATATACAGAAAATTTCACCCCAAAGGAGAAAAATACACATTCTATTCAAATGCATATGGATCATTTTCAAAGATAGACCATATAGTAGGACACAAAACAAGCCTAAAAAAATTTCAAGAAACTTGAAATCACATCAAGTATCTCAGATCACAATGGCTTGATCCAAGCCATTGAATGGAAACTAGAAACAAATCTCAAGGGAAAAACTCAAAAACATTCAAATACATGGAGACTGAATGACATGCTATTAAATAGTGAATGGGTTAACAATGAAATCAAGGAAGAAATTAAAAAAGTTTCTTGATGCCCTGGCTGGTGTCACTCAGTGGATTGAGCACGGGCCTGTGAACCAAAGAATTGTGGTTTGATTCCCAGTCAGGGCACATGCCTGGGCTACAGGCCAGTTCCCAGCAAGGGACACACGAGAGGCAACTATACATTGATATTTCTCTCCCTCTCTCCTTCCCTTCCCCTCTAAAGATAAATAAATAAATAAATAAATAAATAAATAAATAAATAAATAAATAAAAAAAAATTTCTCAAAACAAATGGAAATGAACACACAGCAGCCCAAAACCTATGGGACACAGCAAAGGGAGTCCTGAGAGGGAAGTTCTTAACAATATAGGCTTACTTAAAAAAAATAAATAACAGGAAAATCTCAAATAAACAACATAACCCTATATCTACAAGAACTGGTGGAACAACAACAAAGTCCAGAGCAAGTAGAAAGAAAGAAATAATCAAGATCAGAGCAGAATTAAATGACATAAAAACTAAAAGAACAATTTAAAGAATCAATAAATCCAGGAGCTGGTTCTTTGAAAATTGACAAGCCTTTAACCAGACTCATCCAGAAAAAAAGAGAGAGGACTCAAACAACTGAAATCAGAAATGAAAGAGAAGTTAAAACTAATGCCACAGAATTTCAAAGGATCATAAGAAATTACTACAAACAAGTATATGCCAAGAAATTTGACAACTGGGATTAAATAGACAAATTTGTAGAAACATATAATCTTCTAAAACTGAATCAAGAAGAAGCCAAAAGCCTGAATACACTGATAACAACTAATGAAATTGAAGCAATAATAAAAAAAACTCCTGGCACACAAAATCTCCAGACCAGATAGTTTCACAGGCAAATTTTACCAAACATTTAGGGAAAAAACAACTCCTATTCTCAAACTATTCAAAAAAATTAAAGAAGAAGAAAACTCCAGAACTCTTTCTACCAGGCCAGTGTTATCCAAATTCCCAAACCATGTAAAGACACAACAAAGAAAGAAAACTACAAGCCAATACCTCTGATGAGCATAGATGTGAAAATTCTCAACAACATATTGGCAATCCAGATCCAGCAATACATTAAAAAGTGATAAACCATGATCAAATGGGATTCATCCTAGGGATGCAAGGATGGTTCAATATTTGCAAATCAATAAATGTAATACATCACATAAACAAAAGCAAAGATGAAAGTCACATGATCACATCAATAGATGCTGAAAAAGCATTTGATAATATAAGCACCCATTTATAATAAAATCTCTCAGCAAAATGGGAGTAAAGAGAGCATACCTCAACATAATAAAGACCATATATGAGAAACCTACAGCCAACATCATACTCAATGGACAAAAACTTAGAGCTTTCCCACTAAGATCAGGAACAAGACAAGGATGTCTATTTTCACCAATTTTATTCAAATAGTATTGGAAGCTTTAGCCACAGTTATCATACAAGTAAAAGAAATAAGAAGCATCCAAATAGAAAAGAAGGAAAATTGTCATTATTTTCAGATAACATGATAGTGTCAGGGGTGTCCAACCCACTGCCCACAGGCCACATATGGCCCAGGATGTCTATGAACTTGGCCCAATACAAAATCATGAATTTACTTAAAATCTTTTTATTTTGCCCATCAATTTTCATTAGTGTTTTTGTATTTAATGTGTGGCCCAAGACAACTCTTCTTCTTCGAGGGTGGCCCAGATATGACAAAAGTTTGGACACCCCTGGTATACACAGAAAACTCTATAGGCTCCACCAAAAAACTACTCAACCTGACATAACACATTAATTTGGCAAAATAGCAGGTTACAAAATCAATATCTAGAAATTGAAGACATTTTGTATACTAACAATGAAATATCAGAAACAGAAACTAGGGAAAAAATCCCATGTGTTTCCAAGAAAAATAAAATACCTAGGAATAAATTTAACCAAGGAGGTAAAAAGACCTGTACTCAGAAAATTACAGAACACTGAAGAAATTAAGGAAGATACAAATAAATGGAAGTATATACCATGTTCACAGATTGGAAGAATTAACATCATTAAAATATCCATACTACCCAATCTATAGATTTAACACAATCCTTATTAACATACCAATGATATATTTCACAGATTTAGAACAAATATTTCAAAAATTTATAAGGAACCAAAGAAGACTCAAAATAGCTTCAGAAATCTCAAGAAATAAGAATAAAGCAGGAGGGATCACAATACCTGATATCAAACTACATTACAAGGCTGTTGTAATCACAATAGTCTGGTACTGGCATAAGAACAAATACATAGATTAATGGAACAGAATAGAGTGTCCATAAATAAACCCAGTCCCCATGGTAAATAAATATTTGACAAAGGGGCAAGAGCACAAAATGGAGTTAAAATAGCCTCTGCAATGGTGTTGAGAGACCTGGACCACAACATGCAAAAAAAAAAAAGAAACCAGACCACCAATTTACACCATACACCAGAATAAACTCAAGGTGGATAAAAGACTTAAATATAAGCCATGACACCATAAAAGTCCCAGAGGAAAACATAGGCAGTAAAATTACAGATATCACACACATCAATATTTTTGCTGATACATATCTAGGGCAAGGGAAATAAAGAAAAGAATAACAAACGGGACTACATCAAACTAGAAAGCTTCTTCATGGCTAAAGAAAACATCATCAAAATAAAAAGGGTACCAATGGTATGAGAAAACATATTTGCTAATGATACCTCAGAAAAGGGTTTGATTTCTAAAATACATAAAGAACTCATACAACCCAGCACCAGGAAAACAAACAATCCAATTAAAAAATAATCAAAGTCCCTCAACAGAAACTTCTCCAAGGAGGACAGACAGATGGTCCATATGACACATGAAAGGATGCTCAACATCACTAGGCATCATAGAGATGCAAATTATCACCACGATGAGATACCACCTCCCATCAGTCAGAATGGCTATCACTAATAAATCAACAAACAACAAGTGCTGGTGAGGATGTGGAGAAAAGGAACGCTAGTGCACTGTTGGTGGGAATGCAGCCTGGTGCAGCCACTGTGGGAAACAGTATGGAATTTCCTCAAAAAACTAAAAATGGAACTGCTTTTTCACCCAGCAATTCCACTGCTGGGGTTATACCCTAAGAATACTGAAACACCAATTCGAAAGAAGCTATGGACCACAATGTTCATAAGAGCATAGTTGATAATAGCCAAGTGATGGAGACAGTCTAAATGCCCAATAATAAATGAGTGGAACAAAAAACTGTGGTACATTTACACAATATAATATTATGCAGCAGAAAGAAAGAAGGAACTCCTACCTTTTACAACAGCATGGATGGAACTGGAGAGCATTAGGCTAAGTGAAATAAGCCAGGTGGCTAAAGACAAATACCACATGGTCTCACCTATAAGAGGAACCTAATGAACAAAACAAACAAATGAGCAAAAATAGAACCAGAGGCGTGGAAACAAGGAACAAACTGACAGTGACCAGAGGGAAAGGGGAAAAAGAAGGAGGAAAAGAAAGCAAAAAGTCTGTTCAAGGAACAGGTGTAAATGACCCACGGACTGGACAACAGGGTGGGGGTTGCCTATGGAGGCAAGGGTGGGTGGGACAGTGAAGAACAACAGGGGAAAAATTTGGATAACTGTAATAGAATAATAAAATAAAAAATAATAATAAATACAATGCATTATTAATCATATAAGAAAGACTTCTGATTTTTTAAACACCAGTGAGGTTTACCTGCACCATCACCTCAGTATAGATGAATGACTGAGGCCATAAACTTATTAAACTATCTTTTAAATCTAAGAAGAAAGTACCATTTTTAATTTTAACAGTGAGGTAACTCGTGTTTTCCACAGTAGCTGTACCAATCTGTATTCCCACCAACAGTGCACTAGGGTTCCCTTTTCTCCACCTCCTCATCAGCACTTATTTGTTGATTTATTGGTGATAGCTATTCTGACCCATGGGACATGATAATTCATTGTAGTTTTAATTTGCATTTCTCTGATGATTAGTAGCATTGAGCATATTTTCATATGTTCATTGGCCATATAGCCATGAAGTATCTATTCCGGTCATTTGCCAATTTTTTAATTAGATTATTTTTTAGTGTTGAGTTTTATAAGTTCTTTTTTTTTAAATTTAATCTTTATTGTATGTTTTTTTTCTGTTACCATTTAGTCCCTTATTCCCCTCTACCCACAGCAATCACCATGCTGTTGTCCATGTCCATGAGTCCTTTTCCTTTTTGCTCAATCCCTCCACCCCCTCACCTCCTCCACTTAGCTGAGTTTTTTTAAGTCCTTTATGAATTTTGGATATTAACCCCTTATCAGATGTATCATATAATATGTTCTCCCATTTTATGGGTTGTCTTTTTATTTTGTTGATGGTTTTCTTTGCTGTGCAAAAATGTTTTATTTTGATGTAATCCCTTTTGTTTATTTTTTCTTTCATTTCTCTAACCTGAGGAGACATTTCAGAAAAAAATATTGCTATGAGCAATGTCCAAGATTTTACTGCCTATTTCTTCTGAGTTTTTATGGTTTTGTATATAATATTTCCACTTTGAATTTATTCTTGTGTATGGTGTAAGAAGGTGGTCTAGTTTCATTTTCTACACATATCTGTACAGTTTTCCCAACACCATTTATTGACTAAACCATCTTTATCTCATTATATGTGCTTGCTTCTTCTGTCAAATAATAATTGACTGTGAAGGCATGGGTTTATTTCTGGCCTCTCTATTCTGTTCCATTGATCTATATGTCTGCTTTTATGCCAGTACCACGTTGTTTTGATTACTATGGTCTTAAAGTATAGTTTGATATTATATAGCATGATTCCCCCAGATTTGTTCTTCTTTTCCAAGATTTGTGAGACTATTAGGGTTCTTTTATGTCTCCATATGCATTTTTGAAATATTTGTTCTAGTTCTATGAAATATGTCATTGTTATCTTGATAGGATTTGCATTGAATCTATAGACTGCCTTATGACCCAGTGATTCTACTTCAGGGAATTTATCTGACAGAACCCAAAACACTAATTTGAAAGGATCTAAGTACCTCTATGTTTGTTGCAGCATTATTTACAATCATCAAAATTTGGAAGCAGCCAAAGTTCCCATTGGTAGAGGAGTGGATAAAACAACCATGGTACATTTACACAATGGAATACTACTCGGTCATAAAAAAGAAGACATTTTTACCCTTTGCAACAGCATGGATAGACCTGGAGAACATTATGCTAAGTGAAATAAGCCAGTCATAGAAACACAAATACATATGACTTCATTAGTGTGGAATCTAATGAATGAACTGAACTAATAAGCGCAATAGAGACAGACTGACAGGTAATGAGCAGGCTGACAGGTCTGGGCTGGGGTTAAGGGGTGGAGGAGTCAAGAAAAGAAGAAAAAGGACTCATTGACACAGACAACGTGTGGTGATCGTGGGGTTGAGGGGATTCGGTGGAGGTGGAAGAAGGTATAAGGGGAATAGTGGTGATGGAAAAATATAATAAAAATATATGCATAAACACAAAAATAAAATACAAAACAATAAGTAAACAAACATGAAAACACATTTTAACATAACTTTTCCTATCTGAAGTATCCAGTTAGATACTAACAGATTTGGGAAGAAATTGTAGTGACTATGTTAAATTCCTAGTTTTGTAAACATGGAAATTGAAGCCATAAATATTAATAAAACACAAATCTGAAGATTAGTGAGAGCTCAGGCTAAAAATCAGGCTAAATCCTAGCTTGTTATCATGTTTTTAAATCATCACAACTTCCTAAGGTCTGTCCTTTAAGTTGTTTTGGTCCGTAACATGAAATCACACGCTATCAAATATTTTAAGGAAACTATTTTTTAAAATAATTTGACTCTTTGACAAACTAAATTCAAGGATAGAATTACTAGTTGCCCAAGTTTAAGTGAATTAATTCATATTTTCAAGCTTAAAGTATGTTGTTACTAAGAGATGTATAAAGCATATGCCAACCTCAGTTCCCTTGAGGTTTTCTATAGAAAAATTTTACAGAACTTAGATCATTAGTCTAAAAAATTATATAATGGCTTCATCTAGAAGTCATATATAAATTTTGGAATCTAAAGAAATGGCCTGAATGCAAAAATAAATAAATAAATAAAATAAAAAATGTATCTACCAACAGAACTAGTAGCTACAATACCAAGTCAAATGGGAACCAGTTATGGAAAGCCTAGCAGAGTGCTTGAACAACTTAGTTACAGATCAGGGACAACATTTAGGAAGTCTCAGAAACACAGTAAGAGTTTGGTTTTAGTGCCACAGACAGCAATTGTAATGTAATATTGACAGAAAAGATAGAAAGTTGAAGCACAAAAGGAGAGAATATAGGTCTATTTTCACGGTCTACGATGTTAAAAGGACCTAGACCCAGGTGGTATTACTTTGAAATGAAAATTTTTTCACTTGGGTACCTTTGCTGCAACCATATTAAATGTACCACAGCCAAGGGGTCACTATGTGAGGTTATGAGAGGTTGAGATACATGCTATAGCAATCAAGTTTCCCTTTCTTATTTTTTGACAATATTCTATATTGGAAGGTTGAATATAACATTTAAAACTGTTATGTAAAGGTGATTTCTGAGGCAAGACAATACTCTTCCCTGTTTTTTCTTGCTACATATATGTACTCAACAAATATATATACTCATAACAGTTTTCTTCATAATTACTTAGCAGGTGTGTTTCAAAGGGTGAATGGCTGTACCATAGAATACTCGACAATTAAAAGAAAGACAACTTTGATACATTTTGAGGGAATTGTGCTGAGTGAAAAAGGCAAACCCCAAGGTTTACATACAGTGTGATTATGTTTACGTAACATTCTTGCAATGACAAATTTATTGAAACAGAACATAGTTGTTGCCAGACACTGGAGCAGGGTCAGGGGGAGCACGCAGAAGGGAAGTGAGTGTGTCTATATAAGGGCAACATGAGGGGTCCTTGTGCTGATGGGAATGTTCCACTTGACTTTACTGGAAGATGCACATGTAACCAAACTGCATAGAACTAAACACACACACACACACACACACACACACACACACACACATAAATGAGTTAAAGTAAAACTGGGGAGATTTGAACAACATTGGTGGAATGTATAAATGTCAATTTCCTGGCTGTGATAGTACAATACACCATAGATTTTTCTGCCTATTTTATTTTTCACATTTTTAAAAATTAAACTTACTGAGGTAACATTATTTAAAAATATTTTATAAATTTCAGGTGTACAAATTTATAACACAGCATCTGTACACTCTATTGTGTATACACCACCCCAAGTCTGGTCTTATTCCATAAGACTAGTCTGTGTTTGACCCCTGTATTTTCTTCCTCCTCCCCCCACCCCTTCCCCTCTGGTGACCACCATTCTGTTGTCTGTATCTATGAGTTTGTTTTTATTTGCTTATTTCATTTGTTCATTTATTGTTTTATGTTTTGCATCCCACATATGTGTGAAAGCATATGGTCTTGTCCTTTTCCATTTGACTTATTTCACTTAGCATAGTGCTTTTAAGTTGGATCTATGTTGTCACAAAATAGCAATATTTCATCTCTTTGGTGGCTGGGAAGTATTCTACTGTGTATATGAACTGCACCTCTTTATCCAGCCTGTCAAAGGACACTTGGTTCTGGTGAATAATGCTGCAATGAACATAGGGCTATATATATCTTTATGAATAAATGTTTTCAAATTTTTTGGATAGATTCCCAGAAGAGGACTTGCTGGGTCATATGGTAACTCTATTCTTAATGTTTTGAGTAACCTCCACACTGTGCTTCAGTGACTGCACCAACTTCCATTGCTCTCTGGCACCTGTTACTTCTTGTCTCATTGCTGACAGCCATTCCAACAGACGTGACGCAGCACCTCATCGCGATTTCGGTTCGCATTTCCCTTATAACTAGTGATGCTGAACATCTTTTTTCATATCTGCTAGCCATCTGTATGTCCTCCTTGGAAAAGTATCTATTTAGTTTTTAAAGTTGTTATCAGGGGGAAACAGTGAAGGGAACATGGGTTCTTTATTATTTCTTATAACTGCATGTGAGTCTATAATTACCTCAAAATAGTAAGTTTAATTTAAAATGATTTTACAACAAATAAAACCAATGAAATAGCAGTAAATTTTTGTACTTTCCTGTATTCTTGTTGGGTCATTGTGACCTTGTTATATCCCTCTGTAATTTATTTATGAATTTAAAGAAAGAACATTATTTTATGTCTCAACTGCTGACTCTACACACAATTGTCCATTTCTGCAACTTCACTCGGAGATAAAGATACATAACCTCAGTAAAATGTATAAGGATTTGGAAAAAAATTCCTACTTCTGGCTCTAGTCTTTTTTTCTTAAATAGTGGAAGCTTTGAGGAAAGATAGCATGTTAAACTTCTGATTCAGTCAAAGGCACTAACTTTATTTTAGTTTCATGCTGTTAGCAGGTACTGACCTCTATCTATAGCAGGGGCTACATATTATATTTGCATATAATACTTTTTAATCTTATTCATCCTCTTGTCCATTGTAGATTTTACAGCATGCTGATGTGTCCACTGAGCTTTTTAAAAAATATTTTTAAAGAATTTTATTTATTTATTTTTAGAAAGAGGGGAAAGGAGGGAGATCAGGATTCACCTGGCAACCTCTTGGTTTGCAGGCCAGCACTCAAGTCATTGAGCCACACCAGCCAGGGCTCCACTGAGCTTTTTAAAAGTACCCTAGGATACAGGGTTCACATATATGTTAATATACCTACCATAAGGAAATAATTTTGTACCAGCTATGGTATTCTTCTCTTCTACATTATAATCTTATATTTATAACTTTACTTTAAGCTTACTTATTCTGCTCATCATGTTCAAATTGCACTTACTTTACTCATCCTGAGGTTAAAATAAGACTTAATATATCATTTATTATAATTTTTATGACCTTATTATCCCTACAAAAGTCTAGAGTCTCCATCTTCCTTTGCCACTCTTTGGTAATTGTATAAAGAGTCATTTTCTACTTTATGTTATATTCTTCCTGAAGTTATAGCATATTCTTTGATTTGCCTTTTCTAATTTGACCTTTATTATTTTGTAGCTTTCCTTTCCTTTTCTGTTATTTTCATTATTTTTTATTAACAAAACTAATTAAGTATTTGTGACTCTTCTTATTTTTAATGCCCTACTTATATTTTCCCTGATGCTAATGCTCTACTAGAGTCTCTGGATGCTATTAAATTACCCCAAGAGCCTATGCTGGAATAGATCCAGATGACTAAATCTGCTTCTCAGTTTCTAATCAGATTAAATCATATTTTATATAACACAACTGTGTGCATTCTTAAAATAGTACTATGATCATTTCTTACTCTACTGAATACCCTAGAGGAATCTACTGGCTGTAATTACTGATTATAAAATTACACTTGAATACTAACTAAAATATATTATATTATATTATATTATATTATATTATATTATATTATATATTATATTATATTATAATTCTATTCCTTCTTCTTAATTCCCTCAATTGTTTGTTTGGTTGGTTATCTTACTATGATGAATCTATCTTAGTAAGTCTCTTTAAATATCTTACAAAAATAAGGCACAAACCAAGGAGATTACTAGATCAGGCAGAGAGAATCTGTCAGACAATTAGATAACATAGGAGAGAAATTAATTCTTTTTTTATTTAAAAATTTTATTAGATTTATTGGGGTGACATTGGTTAATAAAAATATACGGCCTCTACTAAGTAAAGGAACAACTTCTTCTCCAACCAGTCTATGTTTAGCTGAATGTATCTCCACTGGAAAGCTCACTGTCGCCTAAAGAGTACCAACCTGTAATCTTTCAGAATTTGAGACCCTATAAAATTTAGCTTCAAGCCATTTTCCTTCATGACTCGTGATGTGCTCTGCTCAGATTGTCCTCTATTCTGGCTACTCAGGGTCATGCTCATGCCACAAATTAACTGCCCTCTTCTCTCTCACTATGAAAACATAGGTAACAGTCCTCATCTTTATCAATGCTTTTCTAATTGGCATTATGGAGTTCATGCGTAAGCAGTGTTGGCCAACCCACCCAGTGGATATTGCTTCTCAAAGGTAGGCATCAGAAGCCATTCGGCACTTATGAAGTCCTACAGAGGGTAGGAAGCTCTGCAAATGTCATGGGCAAGAATATGAATGGTACAGGACTTCTGAATGTCAGACCTCTCCTACACAGCATCCAAATATTAGGGTCTTCCCAACCAACCTCCTTGGGGATGATAACATAAAACAGATCAGAATAGTTCCCTAATTCTCCAGCTTCTAGACCAAGATAGAATATGCTTCCTTGGAGACACTGATCCTACTTTGCTAATAAGAATGTGTGTCTAAGATTAATGAGAATAAAGGGACATAGCCAGATGAATTAAGGGCTCCTAGAAGAGATATGGGATTCTGCTCCTATCAGGAGTGACACTAGGGACTGTATCTGAAATTCACCTTAACCATTCTAGCACCTAGCACAGCAAAGGCCCGTTGGAGGCACCTTATTCTGGAATAAGTGAATAGGTAGATGTTGGAATGGATGCTTTTTTCCATGGGCTATATACTCTTTTTCAACCATTTCTGGCCACCAAAGTAATTTAAAATCTAGTTTGAATTTCATCTGTCAAGAAACTTTTTCTAGTCCCCCAAGTGGGAGGTAACCATTATATCTTCTGAATTTATAGTTTATTCTTTAGTCTGTACTTGTCTAATTATGCTTTTTTATTGCAGTTAAAGTCAAGTATAGCATTGCCTTTAATAGATTGTAAATCCTTTAATATCTGGGAGTTTATTTTACTGAACCTTGTACTTCTCAAAGGTTTAGCATCCTGCCTGGCACTAAGCAGTCACTGAATAAATAATCTGCATACAAGTAGTCCACTTTCTAATCAGTAATCTCAGATCATTGCTCCACATTCAGTCAGCATTCAGAAACTAGAATAATATTAATCACATATTCAACAAATACTTAATGAACACCTACTCTTGGCTTGGCAAGAACATAGTTAAAAGTTAATCACTTTGACATTTGCTCATTATGGCTAAAACATGAATTTACCAAATGCTTGTTTTCTTCTAAGCATTGATAAGAGTACCCAAACTAACATTTTTGAAAACAATAAATTTCTATCTAATAAACAAATGTATAGTTTTGACAATGAAGCATCTTGTAACAAGGAAAGGAAATAGAACAAATTGTTTTCAGAATAAAGGCATTTATAGTGACATTTCAAGTTCTATTGGAATGTAGCAAAAGGTCTCAGGGAATTGACTTCATGTTTTGTAGGGTAAGGAGTCCTATGCATAATGCTTGTATCAGAGGGTTGACTGTCCTATAGGCACTGATGTTAATTCGAAAGAACATTTTCAAATGCCGCCAACTTTGCAAATGGAGAAACAGAGCAAAAGAGAAAATGCAAAATTCCTAAGAGTCAAAGCAAATAAAAGGTCAAGTCACCCCTCAGGCATGGTTTTGACTCCTTTCAATTCATTCCTACTTCAAGACTGTTTCACCATTCTTCACTACAGGAAAACTGTTCCTCTATGAAATAAATGAACCTAATTATTTTGTTTAAGAACGTTTGATGTTTATCCAAAATAGCAAACACATGAGGCAAATGAGAAAACTCAGAAATTCCCCCTTTTTGTATTCCAAGCAAGTTAAGGAAATCCCAGTAGAGCATGTATCTGACTGGCCATATATAGGTAAACAAATATATTCAATTAAAATATCATGTTGTAAATACTATACTACAGGCACATAGGAAAGACAGATTTGATGGAGCTAAATTCCACAAGAAATTTTGCTCATTGTCTCCAAAGAACTGGAATCATAAAGTTCATTTTCTTTTCATACCAAAATAAACATTTGGAGCTTATTATATATGCACAGACAAGTTGTCATGGTACATGCATGTAGGTATACCTTCTTATACTCAGATCATCAAGATGAGTGTAGAAAAGATTTCATATATATGGTATTTCAGATTGAAATACCCATTCTATTTTATTTAATTACTGGGGTGATATCAGTTAATTAAATTATATAGGCTTTTGGTACACAATTCTACAACACATCATCAGTATATTGTATTGTATTCACCACCCCAAGTCAAATCTCCTTCCATCACCATTTATCCCCCTTTCCCCTCTTTTACTTCCCACCACCCCCTTCCTTCTTGCAATTGCCATACTGTTGTCAGTGCCCATGAGCTTGTTTGTTTGTTTGTTTCTTTCTTTCTTTCTTGTCTTTTCCATTCATCCTTCTCACCTAGTCTCCAACCCCCACCCCTTTAACAGCTGTCAATCAGTTCTCTGCATCCATGAGTCCATTTCAAAAACAAACAAAAAAATAGCCATTATAGATCCTCTGCAGTAACCTGGTTATACTGGCAACATAAAACAAAACTATTAAAACTATTATTACCATATGCATTTAACACTGAACACATGTCAGTGAATGCTCTATTTATATATGCAATTTTCTTTCATTTCCCCCAAAACTCTATGAAGTAGTTATGATTGTTTCCATGTAGATGAAGAACCTGAGACCAAGAGAGATAAAAACAATGTGTCCAAGGCTATGGGAAGTTGGTATTCAAACATCATCTTTCTGACTTTGAGGTCTTATTCTTGACCAGTATATTACAATGCATTTAATCTTCAAAGTAAGTCCATTTATTATCCCCATTTAACAGATGAGAAAACTGAGCTCAGAATTCAGTACCTTATCAAGAGTTACACTAGTCTATGGAATGGCCCACTGAAAAGTTAAATCGGGGACATCGAAGCCTTTCTTCTTCAAATCAACCTTTGCAATTGACACTTTGCCAGTCCTAATTATGGTTGAGGCATTTGTGAAGTCACTGTTGTTTAACATTTTTATGTAGCTTCCAATTATTTACTTGAATAGAAAGATAAGAAAACAAAACATATGTCTCATTTCTACAGTAATGCAAAAAAATTAAAAAAAAAAAAAAACCTGGCTCTGGTTGGAAGAATAAAAATGTGAGCCCTGAGTTATTTTAGGTGCATCCAGTAACCTCCCGCCCTCTCCCTGTGGACTCGAAACAGCATATGGCTGTTCTTTCTCGGATCGGGCTTTGATCTTTACTCTGAACCTCCAGATTACAATATGTTTTATAATCACTAATAAGGACCACCTGTCTCTTAAGAAAATCAGCCTAATAAAATGGAGAGACTTAATCATTCAAATTTACTCTCGAGTAGGTGATACGCCTTTCATACATGGACTAAGATTACTGAATAAAAACCCTAAATCGATACAAACAATTTATATTAACTGATGATAATCATTCAACAGAGAACATGTGTTAGTTCCATAAAAAAGAAAAAGAAACAATAATATTTGAAATAATAAGACAACACTTTTGAGAAAATAAAACATCTCATAACAGAAAAGATCAGACCTGGCTGGTGCAGCTCAGTGGATTGAATGCCAGCCTGCAAAGCAAAGGGTGGCTGGTTCGATTCCCAGTCAGGGCACATGCCTGGGTTGCAGGCCAGGTCCAAGGCAGATGGCACACAAGAGGCAACCACGCATTGATGTTTCTCTCCCTTTCTTTCTCCCTCCTTTCCCCTCTCTCTAAAAATAAATAAATATAAGTCTTTAGAAAAAGAAAAAATAACCTATTTGTATTAAAAATTCCTTCACCCCACTGAGATATATTCAGGGTAAATTTGTTGCACTCATACATGATTAATTATACACTCTGTGTACAAAATTATCCTATGGTTGAATTCAGCCAGAAAAACTGGTTCTTTGAAAATAAGCAGAATTTAGTCGAATAACTGGCTGATAAATGTCTACCATTGAGAGTGTAAGATCTGTTGTCAATCTAATTTAATAGAATAAGGAGAGATGGAGTATATGGGGAGGAGTACCCTTCCCTGACCCTTAACAACGCCCACCAGCGGCCAGGCCAGATCAGCAACCTCTCTCTATGCTGCCCTTGAAAATCCATGCACGTGCCTTCATCAGTGCAACTGCCTCATTGTGCTAGAATTATTATCTGAGCTCCCTGACAGCAGGGACCATGTACTGACTCTAGTCGCAAGACTTAGTACAGAATCCGTGCACAGTAGGACTTTATCAAATCCATCCAAAATTCACCACTGAGGCGACACTTAATAGCCATGTGCTACTATAAAAAAATATGTATTTATCTTACGTAAAGTTTACTTTTTAAATGCAGGTAGATTTTCTCAAGCAGCAAGGGCAATAGTAAAGATGGGCAGAAACAATGAGCTGTGGGGACAAATGGTCAGCGTTTGAAGTGCGGAGATTCACTCAGAAGTTTCTAACAACAAACTTTCTAAAAGCAGGAGCCTCTTGTAACGAAGACCGTCATTCTGCCCTCCCCACACACGTTAGCAGACCTCCCACTGCCCACACAGAATCATGAGATGCTGAATTCATAACAGGTAATATTTATGGGTTTCATATGAGTGCTAGGCACTGGGTGAACTGCTGAATGTTATTATTTTGTTTAATTCTTATTACCACCAAGCAGAGTAGGTGCTACTAATGTTTCCATTTTACATATGATGAAATGGAAGCAAAGAATTTGTTTGGTGCCTTGCTCAAGTTGTAAACAGAATTTTAATAAACTGATCATTGTCCAAGTACCTCCTACTTCACCTTCAAGCAGGTGACTGATCCAATACCCAAGAAAAATCAGTCATTTAGTTTATCTTGAGATTCCAGAATGTAACAGAATTGATGTAACTTCTCCCCATGGTCTAATTCACTCTTTCCTTCTCAGACATCCCCTCTTCCTGTTTCAGTAGAAAAATCTCTGCCATCCAGTCAAGAATGATCATAATCATGCTTGAGAAATAATTCTCATAAACAGTTTGATGTATTTGATGAACAATAACACAATAATAAACATAAAACTTCCAGGCACCATTAAATGTACATAAAAGATCAGCTTGTGATTCAATATAAAGCTTTATAATAAATATATCATGCACATATGGAGAGATCTGTATGCGTACTTGAGTGTATAATTATTTTAAGTATCATGGTACTGTATTAGTACACATATTTTTCAACCATTTAATTTTGTTATGCAAATCCCTAATCAGAAGACAGTAAGAAGCAGGCTGGCATTCATAAAAGTCAGATAAAAATTAGCTTTCCATCTGAGTCCTTATCAAATTCTCTTTGTCATGTTTAGTGTATTTCATATAGTTCTACTTTCAAAAGTGCTTTTGCCAAAAACCTATTGGTTGTCAGATTAATATCAGGAACCTGAATAGTTAATAAAGCTATGTGGGGATAACTGCCAGTATGAGTTGCAGAACAATGGGTAAGATTCCATGAGGCTGCTACATGTAGCAAACTGTGGATATATGGCCATACATCATACAACATAGTTGAAATAGAAGTTACCTTTGTTCATTATTCAATGCAGAACTGTGCTAATTATCAGGGAGTCATTTTGGAGACAATAAATCACAAATACCCAGTTTCGTTATCATCATCTGCTTCTCTTCTGAGAACTCTGGTGACTGGAGCTGCGTACACATGCCACTGCAGGGGACGTATTGGGGCATATGGAAGTGAAAATGTTTTAAAAGGCTAAATTTATGTCTTCCGAGTAAGTTCAAACACATGAAAGCACATGTGTGCATGTCACACACAGAGCCAAGGATGATTCCTCTCCCGCCCTCATGTACATCATCAGCTTTTACCTTTCAGCTAGGAGAAGCCATGGCTGGGAAATGAACTTCATTATTTATTTAGGAAATGAACTAAAGCTCTCACAGTGTTATGGTAGCTTTGAGAATCAAGAAGAGGAGATACTTGCATTGAAGGAGAGAGTGGAATACAAATTAAAACAATAGAACAGTAAAAGAATATGTTTCTAGATCATTTGAAGCATTTTAAAAGCATCTTGTTGCCTATAGAGGAAACACTACTGTTGTAGCAATTTCTCAGCCACTCAGTTTCTGAAAATAGTCCTATATTATAGATATAGAAGAGATACTGAATGAAAGAATGCCCATCCTTAGCTGAGACTAAGGGAAGCTCCCTTACTTTATACCCAAAGAAGCCAGTAAGCACTGGTATGGTGCCAAGGGCTGTTCAAATGTGAAATAATTCCTTATCCAGTGGTAAACAGACACTACCCCTACCACCCCTGCACCCTCCCCATGACGCCACTGCCAGCCCTGTGCCCGGTGACTTCCTGGGCCTCCCTTACCATCGAGACCAGGATGGGCTTTCTGCTCCAGAGTCCCTTATGACTGGTATGTGCAGCCAGAAGCAGCTCTCCCCAGACCCCCCAAAGACTCCTTCCCTAGGAGATCCCCTCAGAGGGCTGCCCATGAACCAGGCATATCTGAAGAAGTTCTCTGCCCTCCACGGTCCCTCATGCCACCCTGACCTGGTCCCCACCAGACCCCAGTAGGAGAAGACAGAGCCTTGGAGCAGCATGGCGCCGGGCAGGCAAACGCCCAGCTGTGTTTGACACCAATCCCAGGACCTAAAACTCTGCTTCAGGCTGGTCTATACACACGCAGACTCTGTGGCCCACTCCCCAACACACACACACACACACACACACACACACACACACACACAGCATACAAAGACTTGAACAAGCCAGTCTTCCAGAAAAGCGCAAAACTTCCCTGAGTGTATGGATAGTCCATTAAAAGAAAAAAATTCCCATTAGATCCCTACGAATATCAGATTTCTGTGCAGACATTTAGGACTTTCCGTAACGTTTCCAAGTTGAAGGCTGAAGACAGGATCAAATCACACATTTTTGAAAAACTTATTTACAAGAAAACGGACTCTAACAAAAGTTATATACTTAAAAAATAAAGTGTTCCTCTCTGAGAACAGTATCTGCTAGTGCACATTTATTTTGATACTTGCTTTGAGATGGAGCTGGTTGGTCCAGTGCCCGATGACTTTGTATTCTGCACTCTTGTTGGTTATTTGATACTGGAAGATATCGTAGCGCCCAGGAGCGTCTCCGTTTTCATTAAACGTGACGGGTGTTCCAGCACTACCTACAAATGTTCGGAAAACAATGTTAGTAAAGTCTTCATAAGATAGCCCATTGGGCTTATTTTTCTCTAAGAACGAACCATAGATAAAAATATATTGTGCATGGTAAAAGACATGCAGACTGTAATCCATACAAGGTCATTCTTGAGAGCATATCTTTTATGTGAAAAGAGGCCCAGATGTATGTACAGGAGGGAAGACATGGTTTATTGTGCTCATTATAAAGTAAATGATGAGTATCCACGTTAGGCATAACAGTTAAATAAATAAAAGTCGATGGGCTGAATATTCAACACTGGCTACAGAGAATGACAGTTAATAGAAAAGAGTGTAAATGTCTTGAAGCGTAACGGCTACAGTATAATAGGAACTACAAACAGCAACTCAGATGTGGCAAGAGAATGACCCAGCCAGATTCCCTGGAGTTTTACTGTATTCTGTTCTGAAGCAGTTGCCCTATTCAATTTCTCTTCTAAGCCTCTGCTACCTTTGCCCAAGGGTATATCAACGTGGGCTGCTGTTGGGAAACTCTCAGTGGGCGAGGAAGTGATCGTTGGGAGGTCTCAACTCCAGTGAGATGACAAAAGTCCCCTAGTTCACTGTGACGAGGGTAACAGCAGCTGGGCAGCAGGATGCAAGAAATGCAGTTTTTGCTAAACTCCCATTTCTCTCGAAAGTTTTCGTTTTTTCTCTTAATAGCTTCTGCTCATTTTTACGTCCCCTCTCATTAACTTTTATATAATCACAGGTTTTAAGAGTAGAAAGGGATCACTATCCCCAATGCTTTCATGTTCCATGGACCTTTACTGTCTGCATAAAGCTTCCTTTTCTTTAACAATCTTTAGAGACCCTCCCCCACCTTGTTCTCTTGCATTACTCTTTGCTATCTGGACGAATTTATCTAACACTAGTCCCTTTTCTTTGTGTCTATCTTCTTTCTGCAGGCCCTATGCCCTGAATTTCTTCTCACAGCATATAGGATTTAAGTTCCGTACTGTACTAGAAAGTGTCTCCTTCTTGTTATTTCTTTTCCATATTTTTCTCCAAAAATGAATACTACTAATTGTTGCATATGTCAGCTGTATATATTTCCATCTTAGAATGAGTTCCTTATTCTACCTGTTTTTCTTATTCTTGAGCTTTTAACTGAAACCAATAATCACAAAATTCTACATTTAATTTGTCAAACAAAATGCATTACTGAAGACAGTGACTTTCAAATAAATACAATCAGAGTCACACACCAGCATTTAGAGTACTTTCCTGGTGTTTAAGGAACGGATGTCTCATATCCTCTGTTCCCTGGAATCTTCCTAAAATGTAAACAGTGCGAAGTGTCTGATGAGACCAGGGGTACTGGTATGGGCAAAACTGCCCGGGCCCCAGTGTATGGCACAGCCCAGGAGACAGAGCGCTGGTCTGAGAGTCAGAGTGGTTGGTCTGCGCAGGGTCTGCTTCCCCACTGATTTTCATGACTTGTGAGTATCTACGTGGTTTTCACTTGTCACATAGGGACTTAACATTTCGAAGTCCTAAAGGAGCCATATGCATTTAAATTATTCTTATTAATAGTTCATAAGGGAAATTACTTTATATACATAAATCAAGAAAGAAATGAGGAATTGGGGAGTAAAACAGGAGCCCTCCAAGCTGTTAGGTCAGGAGTGGTGAGATAAGATGGCCACCAGGGGCTGAAGCCCGTGAAAAACTGGCTGACATCAGATGAAGATGGCTGGAGCGGCGGGGAAAACCATGGCAACTCGCGCCTAAAGAGGGCTGACCAATGATATGTCTACCGCATGTATGAAATTCTTTCCCCTCTTCAGCTCGGGCGCGACTTCCTCGGCCCCCAACCTGTAGACCGGAGAACCACGCCCCAGTGTGCAACCCCCAGTAAAGCTCTGTATTGCCCCATTCTGTGGCTGATTGGCATTATTTCCTCGGCGGAATACTAATAACCTTACATTTGGTGCCGAAACCCAGGATCGAACCAGGGACCTTTAGATCCTAATCCCCACCAACTCCCCATGCAGTACCCCCATTCTCCCAGTAAAGAAGCCATCTGGGGCGCATCGACTAGTTCAAGACCTTAGACTTATCAATGCAGCAGTCATTCCGATACACCCTGTTGTCCCCAACCCATACACGCTCCTCTCTAATATTCCTCCTAATACCACCCATTTCTCAGTATTAGATCTAAAAGACACCTTCTTTACCATCCTGCTCCACCCTGAGTCACAGTTTCTCTTCGCTTTCACTTGGACAGATCCCAATACTGCCCTGTCCCAGCAACTCACCTGGACAGTCCTGCCTCAGGGATTTCGAGACAGTCCCCACTTATTTGGGCAGGCTTTAGCCCGAGATCTTGCTTCCTGTGACTTAACTCCCAGCACGGTCCTCCAGTACGTGGATGACCTACTTCTATGCACCCCATCCCTACAGGACTCTAAGCAACAGACTGCCCTCCTCCTCAATTTCTTGGCAGACAGAGGGTACCGAGTATCCCCCAACAAGGCTCAACTCTCAAGCCAACAAGTAGTTTACCTAGGCCTCTCCATAACTCCAGCTTCGCAGAGTCTCACGGCAGATCATATTCAACTCATCTGCAGTCTACAGCCCCCCACCACAGGCGATCAAATTCTATCCTTCCTAGGTCTGGTCGTTTTTTTCAGACACTGGGTCCCCAATTTCCCCCTATTAACCAAGCCCTTATATGAGGCTGCCTTAAAAACCCCAGCAGGTCCTCTCACCTCCCCCAAAGGGGTGCAGAGGGCTTTTGTGACTCTCCGGGACACTCTGTTACAGGCTCCCTCCCTCAGTCTCCCTAATCCCACTCGCCCCTGTCATCTATTCACTGATGAGCGACAGGGAGTTGCAGTCCGAGTTCTGGCCCAGCCTGTGGGCCCAACCCACTGCCCAGTGGCCTATCTGTCCAAACAGCTAGACCCCACTTTACGCGGATGGCAGCCATGCCTCCGGGCCCTGGGAAGTGCAGCTGAATTGGGCAAAGAGGCCCTTAAACTCACTCTGTGTCAACCTATAACTGTTTTCTCTTTGCACCATCTTACAGACCTACTCTCTCACCGAGCTCTCTCTCTTGTGAGTCCCTCCCACCTTCAGGAATTCCATCTCCTATTCATTGAAGGGACTGCCCTCTCCCTCAGCCTCTCTCCTCATCTCAATCCTGCCACTCTCCTCCCGGTCCCTACCACTGATATAGAACCTATTCATTCCTGCCTGGAAGTATTAGATCTCCTGGGCCGGCCTTTAGACCAAATATCTGACAAACCGCTTCCCGCAGCAGACCTTACTCTATTTGTAGATGGCAGCTCAGTGCTGGGGGCCGATGGCCGCCGACGGGCAGCCTATGCTGTTGTGACTCTGACTGAAACTCTTGAGGCTAATAGACTCCCCGAAGGCACCACCTCTCAGAAAGCAGAACTCATTGCTCTCACCCGTGCTCTCACCCTAGTGAAAGGCAAGTGAGTCACAATCTTTACAGACTCCAAATATGCCTTTCTCATTGTCCACAGCCACTCCATGTTGTGGAAAGAATGGGGGTTCCTCACCACCAAAGGCTCCCCCATTATCAGTGCCTCTCTTATCTCAAAGTTACTCCAAGCCACAGATCTGCCCACTGAGATAGCGGTAGTTCATTGTAAAGGCCATCAAACCTCACAAGACCCTATATCTCGGGGCAACGCTCGGGCAGATGCAGTAGCCCGAGAACTTACAGCACATACTCCCCCACATCCAGTTCTCTTTTTGACTACCACAACCCGCCCCACCTATACTCCCCAGGGAGAGCAGTCTGCACTCCTGAGACAAGGCAGATGCCTCGGGAGTGAAGGATGGGTTTTCATTAGAAGGGCAAGATCGCTCTCCTTCAAGGACATGCTACTGCACTCCTTTCTGAAATTCACCAAACTTTACACATTGGCCCAAAAGCCCTTTTTAAATTTCTAGATCCTCTGTTCACTCACCCTACTCTCTTCCAAGCGATCAAAGAAGCTCACTCCAAGTGCAATGTGCGCTCTAGGATGTCGGCCCAGGGAGGGATGAAGCCTCAAGTCCCGACTCATCAGCTACGAGGCCACCTCCCTGGACAGGACTGGCAAATTGATTTCACTCATATGCCTCCTCACAAAAAGCTCCGCTACCTCTTAACTTCTGTTGACACATTCTCAGGTCAGATCGAGGCCCATCCTACGGCAAAAGAAATGGCGGATACAGTGGCGGACTTCCTCCTCAGCCACATAATTCCACACTTGGGACTTCCTACCTCCATCTAGTCTGACAACGGCCCGGCTTTCATCTCTCAAATCGTCCAGCAAGTCTCTACATTCCTGGGCATTAACTGGTAACTCTACCTTCCGTACCATCCTCAGTCATCCGGTAAGGTAGAGCGTGCCAACGGAATCCTAAAAACACATTTGACCAAACTCACTCTTGAAACCAGGACCTCCTGGCCCTCTTTACTTCCTCTAGTCCTCACTAGAGTTCTGGCGGCCCCACGTGAACCAACAGGGCTCAGCCCTTTCAAACTCCTGTATGGCCGCCCTTTCTTAATCAACAACAACCTACCGGTTCTTACTCCTCCTCTGGCCTCTTATTTACCTTATCTCTCCCTGCTTCAGCATCTCCTCCGGGAAAGCGCTGCTGACCAAGTCCTCCCCCCCATCAGGGGAAGCCCTGACATGGGCCCGACAACTCCCCTCCAGCCTGGGGACCAAGTCTTACTGAAAGAACTCAGACCCGAACCACTTCAACCGAAGTGGACAGGACCACATATTGTAATTCTCACCACCCCCATGGCAGCAAAATTACTCGGCCAGCCATCGTGGGTCCTCCTCTATTGTCTTAAATTACTCCCTACTTCAGATAAGTGGTCAGCTCAGCTTATAGGTGACACCAGGGTTCGTTTTACCCAACAGCCTAAACCTCCAGATGAAAACCCTACAGGTACTCCTCCTTCTCCTCTTGTCCCCACCATGTCTAGCGGGGGCCTCTCCTAAAATACAGAAGAAATATGTCTGGACATTCTTTGCTCGTGAAACCTACACCAAAGACCACAAAGTCATTACTCACACTTTTGCTTCAGCTGACTGCCTTCCCACCGGCTGTTCTAAGCCTGTCTCCATCAATGCCTCCACAAATAGCCTCAAAAGCCTCTCTGATAGTTGGGAGACTTGGCACACTATGTGTCTCCTTCATAACCAGCCCGAACAGCAGTGCTACTGGTGGCCCGACAAATATGGGGGGTGCCCATATTATTCATGTGACTATATTGAATGGGCTAGAGATCAGATATGGAAATACACTACTCAAGACCCTTGGAATCCCATATGGGAAAAAGGAGTTGCAGGTAAAATGTTAGGTCAGGAGTGGTGAGATAAGATGGCCACCAGGGGCTGAAGCCCACGAAAAACTGGCTGATGTCAGATGAAGATGGCTGGAGCAGTGGGAAAAACCATGGCAACTTGAGCCTAAAGAGGACTGACCAATGATACGTTGACCGCATGTATGAAATTCTTTCCCCTCTTAGGCTCAGGCAAGACTTCCTCAGCCCCCAACCTGTGGACCGGAGAACCGCGCCCGGGTGCGCAACCCCCCAGTAAAGTGCTGTATTGCCCCATTCTGTGGCTGATTGGCATTATTTCCTTGGTGGAATACGAATAACCTTACGCAAGCAATCAGTACTATCTCAGCTACTCCTTAGATACTTAAGTGGAAACCCATTTGCCGTAACTGACCAAAACCTTTGTAACTCATGGTGACTTCAAGCACCTTTATCCTTTAAATCCTCAATTTCCTTATCTGTAAAACTGAAGTAATAAAGACATTTTAGACCATTTTCTCCAGAGTTGGTATGAGAATTAAGTGAACAAGTGCTTATCAAGCACATTGAGCAATACATGGTGTATTTAGATGTGATCAACAATCACCTGCTATGTATTTCCAGTCACACCAACCCAGAGTGATAGACAGGATGGTGAAAGTTCTTGAAGTGGTATCTAGACAAAAGATTGTGGAAATTCAAATGGGAAAGTCATTCCTGAAAGGAAAAATACCAATCAGTTATGAAATTCGCATTAACATCATCGATTCCTGGCATTTATATGTGACTTCAAAAAGCCCTGCTGTCCTATTCTCCGTCAATAAGGGGACATTTTATTTTCTCCACCTGAAGTCCCCAATGTTGTCACATTCTTCACTGAATGACCATCTTCTGCAACAGCCGTCCCAACCTTTTCACCCTAATGGTGCCAAGATTGAAGAATGCTGCTTGTGTAACACATTCTCATAAATGTGCCCTGACTGATATGGAATTCCCACTGTACCCCCGTTTCTATACCTCTTTTCTCGAACTTGAGAAAGTACATTGGAAAGTAAGTGAATGACAGCTACGTTGTCACAGAAATAATAATTGTTCAGCTTGGATCAGGGGCCCCCAACCTCTCTCCTCCTGGTCCATGGACACCATTTCCATGCCTCCTGAGCTCTGCCTCCTGTCTGCCCTCCAACCCACCCCTGTCCATGGAAAAATTGTCTTCCATGAAACCAGCCCCTGGTGCCAAAAAGGTTGGGGACCGCTGACTTAGATCCTTCAAATATCGTCATTAATAGCAAGTTATATGAAATTTGACAGTGTATTAAGAGGCAATGTATTAATACTAAATTGGTAAGAGAGTAGGTTTTGAAGCCAGATCATTGGGTTTACATCCCATCTCTGTCATAGAGGTATGGTCTCAAGTAAGTTACTTAATTTCACTTGTCTCATTCTTAAAATAGTAGCTCCCATCTCAAAAGGGTATATGAGGATTAAAAGAATGAATATATGTAAACTATGTAGTATATAGTAAGCATTTAATAAGCATTAACTATTATTTTCTTTACTGTCTTACAACAGTGCTGTGTGTGAGATCCAGCATCTATATAAGAACATAAGAATTTCTCACCAAGCATATACGGCTTTCCTGAAGTTATGCTTACATATCTGTTTTCCTCTTTCAACACAATGCCATGCATACCGAGAATCCAGTTCTCTAAATTCACTGTGTCTTCTTCACCATCCTGTCTATACATGTTATATTGTTGTAACATGTTATTGTTACCTGTTATATTCTGTAAGTTCCCTTGCTCCTACCTCCTAACCTTTCTTCCTATGAAGTTCCTTTAAAATATGGCTCAAATGTCACACTTACAGAAACCTTGAACAGGAGGCCAAGTGACTCTTCATGTCCTATCCTGCTCTATCATAGTACTCGCTACACTCTGCACACTTTTACTATCCATGCCCATACCTAATCAAAACATTTATTCAACAGTTACTTATTGAGAACCTATTGTATGTTAAACACTGGGTGGACCTTTGGCCACTCTCACAAAACTATGACCTCCTTAATAAAGGCAGAGTGTATCTCTTCTTTGTAGGCACTGTACCAAAGACTGCTCCCTACTGAGTCAGCAATTAATTAATTGTTGGAAAGGATGAAAAACACACACACTATTGATCTAAAGAAAAACTGTACATACCATCTTCAAAATGTTATCAACATCATTTATATCACCTCTCACCTTTTATCGTCACTAATGAAGGAGCCAAATCATCATGAATAGCCTTTCACACCATTATCAGTGTGATGCTAGCAACTACTCTTATAACTTGCTTTACTAATCTAATTTCAGATCCTGAGCTAGGTTTGCAGTTGGATTATTATTTATTTATTATTAATTTATTTTTATCCTCACCTGAGGACTTTTTAAAATTGCTTTTGGAAAGAGAGGGGGAGAAAGAGAGGAAGGGAGAGAGAAAAACCATCAGTGTGAGAGAGAAGCATTGGTTGGTTGCCTCTCTGTACTGTCCCTGGACCAGGAATTGAACCTACAACCAATCATATGCCCTGGCGGGGAATCAAACCTGCAACCTTTGAGCTACTGGTTGATGCTTCAACCAATTAAGCCACACTGGCCAAGGCAGTAGTTGACTTATTTTAAACCTTTCACATAAAAAACTGACTCCATTGGCATATTGGCTTTCCTCGAAGGATTGCCCTGTGGTTCTGTGGTCTGCGTAACAGAGAACACTCTTGAATAGTCACGAGGGGTCAGGCTTTTTACCTGTTTCTACAAATAAAAATTTGAAAGATCATCCTTTTATTGAATCTGGCCACCCTGGAAAACAGGGTGGCATTTTGTACAGAAAAAAATAATTCTGAATAACAAATGTCTCAATATATCCATCACTTCATTATGGTTTAGTAACAACACAGGTAAAATATAAAACAAATATATTTGGTTAAGCTAATGTGTGTGTGTATGCACTAATAATTTTATATTATATATGATTTAGCTAACAATTTTATATTATATATAAAAATAATGTTATTATATATAATTCTTTTTTCTCCAGAATTCTTTTAATTTATACACATATATATATATATATATATATATATATATATATATAGAGAGAGAGAGAGAGAGAGAGAGAGACTATATTGTCAGGTGCATATATTTTTTATCACTATGTCTTCTTTTTTTATTCTTTATTTAATTTTTTATTTAAATTATTTTATTGTTGTTCAATTACAGTTGTCCATATTTTCTCCCCACCCCTCCCCCTCAACCCCTCCAAACCCACCTCCTTCCCTTGCTTCCACCCTCCCCCTTGGTATTGTCCATGTGTCCCTTATAGTAGTTCCTGAAAACCCCTCTTCCCACTGTCCCCTCCCCCCTCCCCTCTGGCTATTGTTAGATTGTTCTTAGTTTCAATGACTCTGATTACATTTTGTTTGATTTTTTTCTTTTGTTGATTATGTTCCAGTTAAAGGTAAGATCATATCGTATTTGTCCCTCACCGCCTGGCTTATTTCACTTAGCATAAAGCTCTCCAGTTCCATCCATGCTGTCTCAAAGGATATAAGCTCCTTCTTTCTCTCTGCTTCGTAGAATTTCACTGTGTAAATGTACCATAGTTTTTTGATACACTCATTTGCTGATGGGCACCTAGGTTGCTTCCAGCACTTGGCTATTTTAAATTGTGCTGCTATGAAAATATAATTCTTATTATATGATTCTTATTTTTGTTCCATCCTGATGTTTAGAGAGAAAATTCTTATTTTTTTCCATCCTAGAGTTTAGTTATTTTAGGAACTTTGAAGTCAATTAATTTTTAAATAGTACTTTTAGATAATGTGCACTAGAGGAGAAATGGAAACAAGGACATGGAAATGGGAGGCAGCTTTTGCTAGTCTGGTTCTGTTCTCAGAGTCTATACCTCTCCTTGAATAATTTCTGTTCAATAAGAAGTGTGTGGAAAACTATATTTTTACTACTGGGCACATCAGGCACTTCATTGAAGATAGTGCTTGATGATTTCAATCATCAATGAAGATTTTATGCAACAATGTTGGCTCTGTTCAACAGTGTTCTGGGGAACAGTGAGTATGGCCTCGGAATTCAGGGACTGGAGTTTGAATTCTGGCTCTGCTGATTACCTGTGTGATTGGGCACATTATCCTCACTAAACCTGTTTACTTCACTGTCAGGGAACACAATAACCCCAACATCCTGGGGCTGTTACAGGGTAAGGACTCAGTGGGTGACCAGCACACGAGAGCTGTGCAATAAAGGGAAACTATCATCACCATTATCCATTCCTCTGCCTACACGTAGGCTCCCTTGATCTACATTGCATTTTCCCACAAAACAAAAGCCAAGGGGAGAACAGTTAACCCACCTTTATGTGCAAATATTATAGATATATTTATAAGTATAAGCCGCTCAGTTTATTGTCATGTTTATTACTTACCTTCCTCCCTCTTGCTACAAAACATTATCTATTTTCGTTCTTATAACCACCTACACTATTGGGTAAGCAGGAAAAAAAATAACAAAGCTAAAAATGAAACCAGTTAATTTAGCAATATTTAGTCCCCTCAAAAGAAAAATGAATGTATGAGATTCAAGTCATTGACCAAAATGCCATAGGAAACAGCAGTTTTCAACAGAACCTCAATTATTCATGTTGTCCCTCTTCTTATCCAGTTTATTTTAGCAACTATTCATTACAATCAATAAACAGAACTATGTATATGAATTACAATCATATTATAGTGTAATTATTTAGAAATCTGTCAAATTATTCTTATATATCAGTTACATAGCCTTTGTTCATTGAAGACTTGAGCATTTGATGCACTGTATTCATCTCCATCCTCATTCCCGTTATCACTTCTGGAGGCCTCATCATCCACCTGGGTAATACAGCATCCTGGCCTCTGCATTAGCTGACTGCCTCACTTCCAGCGATCATTCCTTTCATGCATCTCACCACCCATCATTATGATCACCCTCTAAAAATTGTCCTGTCCAGGAACTACATCACCTCTGTGGATACCAACCTCCACCCCAAACCTCAAAATGAATCTATAAGCCCCTACATGTACTGATTAATTATCACCCAGTTTGTCATAGACTTCATCCCCATGTAGCTTCTCTTCCCTCCTATTCTTGTGTAGTTTCTACGATCTTCCTTGCAAATACCCTCTGTCCTCTTGTATGTCTCCCTCTTTCCAGTTTTACTGCCAAATCAAGATTGTGATTAAACATATTCTTTGCCTACATTCGAGTACCTCAATATTGTTTGAGAAAGCCATAAAACTTTACCGTGTGGCAAGGCCAGCATGAGACTTAGGCACATCAGGTGCCTCGGGCGATTCCAAGAGAGAGTGCCTTCCTAAACTCTGCACACTTTGTGCCTTGCTTGCTTCATGTAGTCCGACCCTGCTGTCTGGTCTTACTTTAAATTCATGACTCCGGATTTCATATGTTTAGTCAACATTGCTCCTCAATTCTACTACACTTTCCCCGCTTTGGAATGGCTGTTTCACGCCTTGCATATCCAGCATCTTCATTCACCTGTCACTTCATTTTGTCTCACACTCTTCATTGAGGAAAAAAAGCAATGAGACAAAAACTCCCTCGTCATGCAAAACATAGTCTACCCAAATCTACACTGCCCTGTTACCTCTTACTCCTGTTGATGTACATCCCCGACCCAGGCAAAGGCACCCTCCTCCTCCAGTGCTAGGACCCCATTAACTCCCCACTCTCTGCACCCTTTCAGTTTCACAGTTAACTTTGGTTTTATATCAGGAAACATAGACTGACTGCAGTACTCTCATCAGTTTACAAATGAGTTCTAATAGCTCTCATCTTTAAGAAAAATCCCTTTACTAACCACATTACCTCATTTATATATTCTCAAGAATGAAAAAAATAATTTTTTAGTGAGCCATCCTCCCTCTCTCTATTTTCTTATTTTCCATTAACTCTTCACACCATTTGAATATGAAATTTAACCTTATATGTCCACTGATAAGTCTCAAATTTATACATCTAGCCCTGAGTGCAGACTTATCCAATTACCTGTATCTCTTCTTGGTTGTTCAATATCTTAAATTTTATACATCAGACAAAACATGATTCTTTTCCATTTCCAAATACATTCTTCACAGTTCTTTCCCCCCTTAGTAAGCAACTGAGGACTGTCCATACATTCAATCAAGTCAAAACTTAAGTTAAAACCCCACATCTAACTGTAAAACACTAACAGTGAATGTAAGCTATGAACTTTAGTTCATTAATTATAACAAATGTACTACACTAATACAAAATATTAACAATTGGGAAAACTGTGTGTGTCAGGGGGTGCAATATGGGAACTGTCTGTACTAGAGCAATTTTTCTGCAAATCTAAAGTTATTTTTAAAGAACTCCAAAAACAGTAAAAGAGAATAGAGAAAGTCATTTTCAGTAATACATTGTGTAACCCAATATATGCAATGTATTATGATATCAATATGTAACCAATATAAAAATATTAATGAGACATTTAGTCCTTGCTGGAGTAGCTCAATGGACTGAGTGTGAACCTGAGAACCAAATGGTCTGATTGGTAATGAGATATTTAGTCCTTGCTGGTTTGATTCCCAGTCAGGGCACATGCCTGGGTTGCAGGCCAGGTCCCCAGAACAGGGCATGTGAGAGGCAACTACACATCGATGTTTCTTCCCCTCTCTTTCTCCTTTCCTTCCCCTCTCTCTAAAAATAAATAAATAAAATCTTTAAAATATTAATGAGATATTTTATACTTATTTTTACATACCAAGTCTTCACAATGCTGTGTATACTTTATACTTAAAGATTCGGACCAGCCACACATAGCGCTCAGTAGCAATCTGTATTAAACAGCGCAGGACTAAAAGACAAATCATTCCGCAGCCATCGCTCCAACACTTCACTTACTGGGGAAGGAGTCCGCTGCTTCGCCTCTTGGGTTCAGCCTCCACTTCAGTGGGACTGAACCCTCTTCACTAGTTTCTCCTCTAAAGAGGTGTCAGACCTGAGGCTCAGTGGACGCCAGATCTGGAGATAAGACCCTAAAATTAAATCCAAACTGCTCCAGTGTTAGAAACAAAAAAACAAAGCCCGCCTCCAAGGCATTAACAGTTTCTAGCTGTAAAACATATCTAGAAGTTTCCCATTTTCTCTATTCCCTCTTCTTCTATGCTTGTCCAAGCTACTGTGTTCTCTCCCTAAACTCCTAGCCAGTACCCTGTGTTCACACTGAGCAGTGACACCCCACTCTCACTTCTGCAGATGATACTTCGAAACATAAATCAGATCATATGGCTCTTCTCCTTAAAACCATGCAGTGGCTTCTATTTCACTTAGAATGCAACACAAAATGTTGATCACTGCCTTTAAGATGTTACTTGTTCAGTATTACTAATTTCTATACTCTATCCACTCTGGGCTTCTTCCTGTTCCTCAAACACATGAGTTTGCTATATTTCAGGATCTCTCTCTCTCTCTCTCTCTCTCTCTCTCTCTCAACCTCTCTTCCTCATTTGCCCACTTGGTTCTTTACATGACTGGCTCCTTCTTATCATTTATATCCCACTTCAACTCTCACAGACAGAGGTCTTGTCAAATCACCATATCTAAATTAGCCCATTTCTCTCACTAACACTCTTACACACATTATTTATTTCCTTCATGGCACTTACACATCAGAAACGTTACTAAAAAGCTAGGAAAAGTCCTTGGCAAGTGGAATAGGGAAACTGAGGCAGGTAGCTTCAAAAAATGTCTGAGCAATTTAAAGCCAAGTACAGAGGGCCAGCAGGGCCAGGGTGGAAGGCCAGGGTGCCTCACAGGGGGCAAAACTGGAAAAATAAGAACCTTGCCACCAGGATAAACTTTCCTCCCCTGATCTTCGCTCCTTAGAAATAACATCTAGGCCTCAGTTGTATTTCAGCTCCAGGCCCAGAAAAGCAGCAAAACCAGACAAAGGATGTCATGGCGGACCTTAGGACCAACTGCTTTGAACAATGACCCTCTTCGCTGGTGCTGACCACAACTCTGAGAAGATATACCTGGAAAGCTGGTGAATACTCTTTTGAGATCCTCCCCTGAGACCTCCCCTAAGATCTCCACCCTTAAAAACTTTTGGGACAAGCACCCAGGGCAAGCGCTCCCTCTCCCTGCTAGGAACACACCAGTGCCTTTCCCCCTCCTCTCCCTTCTTCTTCTCCAACAGACGTGCATCTCTTAAACTCTATGGGACCCCATGAGACTTGTAAGCTAGAGTGGTAATGGGCAGCAGCAATTTGTCCCAGGGAAAAATCTCTGAACCCGTCCCCAAGTTCCCCTTTTCTCTCACTTCCCAATGAGCTGAGGCAGCCTGCCTAGACTCATGTCCTTCCTATAACATTTCCAGAGAACCAAGGCAGTGCTGCTTAGGCTCTCCTGTTGCTTCTAATATCCTAAGCCCTTCCTTGTTTCACTGTCCTCAACTTTAATAAATGCACCCTCATAGTCACCTGGACTCATGTTGTGGAATCTTTCTACACAAGTCAAAACCCCACACACTATAGGCCAGCCTCAGGCAGACCTGCTAAGGGCGAGATCCCCTTTCCAGTAACACAAGTATCCAAAATACATGGTTTATTTAACTGGTTGCTGTATGTAGTTTGATTATCAGCTCCGTGATTGTAACGCATTTTTCATCATGTTCAGCACCGTATATGCAGCACAGACATGGTCTGAGCCCTCAAACCCACATTCTCTTTTTTCTGGACACATAGCTAGGCTGCATTTCTAGCCTCCTTGTAGTTAATTATGCAGCCGCATGATTAGCTCCAGCCAACCAAGTGGGAACAGAAGAGAGATGGACTACTCTGAGCTTTGGTCATTAAAAGCATCCTGAGGGATCTTCTATGATCTTTTCTCCTCTGACCAGTTAGAATGAAAACGACATGCTGGGCATCTGGAGAGCCACGCATTAAAGATGGGAGGGCCTGCACCAGCCTGGAGTCCTGTGTGAGTGCTCAGAGTGTAACGGTGGGAAATTGTACCCCACCCCACCATTCTTTTGACATTATTTCTGTAAGTGCTGGCTCTAACTAACATGTGACTCGTAGATAAATGGCATGTTTGTATAAGAATCCTAGAAACTAACTTAAAAAGATACTGACTTCAACCTTCAGGAATCCCAGCTCCAGGAGATTTGCTGACCTTCAGCTGTGGATCCAGGATGACGTGAAGCTGGGACGACTAAACCAGGATGATGCCCACCAGGCCATCACTTGCCTTATTGGAATGCACTGTGCTCACCTGCATGTGGGGAACTGTCACCTCCTTTCTTGATCTCTTTGTTCTGATTCCTTCTCCATCTACCACCACTGAGAAGTGGAGATGGGGTTTGTGACAGGAGCCCCCCCATCTTCTAGGTGGCTAACACCTGAAAATAAACCACTTTCCTTTACATCAGCACCTGCCTCTCCAGTATTGACTTTTGCAGTGGCAGGTGGCTGGACGTGTGTTCAGCTACAAAAGGACGTCTGTGTTAGTACCTATTCATCTATTCATACTATTGTCTGAGTAAAAAACAAATTTCTAGCCCTTTAAACCCATTATAGGTTGATAGCTAGAGCTTATAGTAGACAACCATAATACACCAGTATCTAGAAAAGTAGATTATCAATACTTACCAAATAAGTAACTAAAATTGTTTTAAATGTGGAAATGAATGCTTCACTTCATAACATAATATAAAGCCTTAAGAATAATAGAGTTTTAGAACTGAATATCAAAAACATTAGCATGGATCAATTAATTTCTCTCAGATTTCCCTTTAGAGTCAGCAGTTCTGACTACAATGCAGATACATGGAATATAAAAGTGGAATCCAGAATGCGTAACTACACTCCAGAATTCACTGTATCTTCTCCATGTTCATTTAACTTGGCTAAATTGTTCACTCAATTGGATGTTTTCATAAAAACTAAGTATAAAAGTATTAAACATATGTCTACTTTTAGGAAATGTGGTTTTGGTTTTCTTTTGGGGGGAATTTGAAAATGCTTTCCTTTAACTGAGTATTTATGGGTTTGAAATAAATAAGAAATGTAGTCCAATGGCATTTCTAACTCTCTCAGACCACCCTCCTTATGAATTGTCCATCGTGAAACTGATCGGACAATAGTACTTTCGCTTGTGGAAATGTCTTTACAAACCTTGCATTTAAGGTTCTTTAAGAACGTAAACTGTCCTTATCATTAATGAACAACACTGGTTGAGAAGTAGAAATGCAACCTATTATTGCATCGATTGTACAGTAGTTCCCTCCCCCTTGTCCATGGGAGATACATTCCATGACCACAGTGGATCCCTGAAACCATGGATTGTAAGGAATGCTATGTATACTATGTTTAATTCCATACATGCACACCTATGACAAATAAAGTTTGATTTATAAATTAGGCACAGTAAGATATAAATAATAATAAAAGAGAACAAGTCAAATGATACATTGCAATAAAAGTTATGTGACTGTGGTCTCTTTTTTCCTCTGTTCTCTCAAAATATCTTATTGTCTTGTATTCACCCTTCTCCTTGCAATAATGTGAGGTGACACAATGTCTATGTGATGAGATGGAGTGCGGTGAATGGTGTAGGCATCATGGTGACACTGGTATCAGGATACTATTGATCTTCTGATGACATGTGAGAAGGAGGATCATCTGCCTTGGTGATCCTAAATCATAGAGCCATGCTGGTGTCGGTGGGCGGATGTCAGGAGCAGAGAATGATGATGATTGGGTATCATATATAGTTGAAGGGGTTTTTTTTTCTAAAACCTTTTGGAAGAATGCTGTAATGGGAAGTTGACTCCTTTTAACTCATCAAAGTGTTGCTGCAGAGGTTGTGATCCTTTGATGATCATACACTATATGATTAATGCCATGTTCCATCCAAGGGTTGTATTCCATAATTTTGTGCTTACACATCTGTCAATTCAAATGTCAATTTGAAACACTTCAGCAAATTTCAGTAATGTCTACATTACTGGTTCTGCTTCAATGTCTTCTTCCTCTTCCTCTTCCTCTGTAAATGAGTCAACAAGTTATTCCAAATCCTCATTTCAATATGTTGTTCAACTTCTTTATTAAGTATGTTGGAAAATTCTGCTCCACCAACTTTTCTTGCTATGTGGATGATTTTCCTAACTTTCCCATTGATCCCTGGGAAGCCTTTAAAATCATTCACAACTTTGCTCCATAAGTTCTTCTAGCAGGCATTTACAGTTACTGGTTTTAATTCATCCATTGCAGATTTTATGAATGTTACTGTGTTAGAAATAGTGAATGATTTCCAGCACTATATTATGTCCAGATTAAGGTCTGCCTCAATTACTGATTAAATGTTATCAAATGCCAGGTGAATGTATGTGACTTTGACAAACCAAATAATGCCCCAGTCAAGGGGCTGAAGCATTAAGATGATATTTGGAGGTTAAAATGCCATCTCAACATTTTCTTCATCACAGCAAACAGATTCAGGATGGGCAGATGCATTGTTTGTTATTAATAGGACTTTAAATTCCAGCCCTCTCTCTTCCCAGTATTTCTATACTTCTGGGAAGAAGCACAGGTGGGACTGTTCCGTAAATAAGTTGGCTGTCACCCACACTTTCTGATTGGGTTGCCAACAAATGGGAAGATAATTTTTGTTTCTGAGAGCCAATGGTTTATTGTCTCCATACACTGTGCCTGGCTTTATCATATCCCCTGCAGAGTTACCATACAGCACCAGAGTTAATCTGTCCTTCAATGTTTCATGCCATGGTGCCCACTTCACACTTCCATGAATGCATGTTCTATTGGGCATCTTCTTCCAGAACAGCCCAGTTTCACTGCAGTTGAAGATTTGCTTTGGATGGTATCCTTTTTCCTGAATCAATGTGGCAGCAACTTCCTCCATGGCAGACATAAGCCTTTCCAGTAATTTTCATTTTTTTCACTCCAAACCTATTCCTGAATCTGTGTATCTGTCTTTTACTTGCACAAAATCTTTGGTGTCACTCATTTTGGGGGGCCTTTGCTAATGTCTTCCTATAGGCTTAGAGGTACTGGTAAAACATGTTTCTATCCATCATCATATGTTTTTTGTTCATGTCTTCCACCCACAAATTGAATGCCTTTTCCATTTTTTAATGTATTTTTCCTTCTGATTGTCTTCTTTTAATTTTACTTTTCAGTTATAGTTTACATTCAGTTATTATTTTGCATTAGTTTCAGGTGCAAGCATAACCTTATCCATCTTAACTAAGCACTTAATACACACTGTGGCCATAACTTTTATAGTTTGAGCTACAATGGCAAAACTAGCACTATTTATTTTTTCCTTGTATTCAATTTCATGGACAAAAGACTCATTCTTACTATACATCTTAGCAACCTCAGAATATGATTGTTTTCTTATTAAGTTGAGAACTTTCACCTTTTCACTTAAATGGTGCACTTAAATGGCTTCTCTTTGGCATATTCTCATTGCCAGCATCACTACTCTTGTGCATTGGGGCCATTATTAAGTAACATAAGGGTTACTTGAATGCAAGCACTGGGATACCATGAAAGTCCAGATGGCCACTAAGTGAATAATGGGCAGGTGGCATAAACCATGGATACTCTAGACAAAGGAATGATCCATGTTCTGGGTGAGACAGAGCATGACAATAGGGGATTTCATCATGGTAATCAGAATGGTGTATAATTTAAAACTTATGAATTGTTTATTTCTGGAATTTTCCATTTAATATTTTCAGACCATGGATGACAGCAGGTAACTAAAACTGTGGAAAGTGAACTCACACATATGGGGAAGCTACTGTACTCAAATAAGCTGATTGAACTTTTAAAATAAGAAAGGATCCATTACTTAGTAATATATATCTCAGTGTGGCAGATAAATCAGGAAAATTAATTAAAATCTCTTATATGAAGAGTAACAAGTAAGCCTCTTAAATATCAAATATTCAGTTTAAGGAAAGAATAGAAAAGAATAAGTAATAATTAGGAAAAATTAAGTAATATATCTTAGGGGAAATTTGGGTAAAAACCCAAGCATGTTGATACTCAGTACATTTTTATTCCCTAACAGAAAACCTCTTTCTTCAGCAACCTAAGTCCTTTACTGTTTCTTGGGGGGAGGGGGGCATTTAATAACATATATTTATTTATATACATGACTTCCATTACAAATTATTAATTAATCATTGTATTTCTAGTAGTAGTAATAATTGAATATCTAACAGTGATGAGTACATTTATGAAAGATATATGCATGTGTGTTCAAGTGTATCTTCATATATTCCTATCTTTTCAAATTTGCTGTTCTGAGAAGTTTCTGACTAATCCAATATATTGCCCCCCCAAAATGCTGTTGCCATCTGGATTTAAAAACATCAGAGCCCCACCCTGGTGGAAGGGTGGTGAATCCCACCTAAGGTTCTGCCACTTACTACATAACAGGTATGCCAAGACAAAAATATGACCCAAATGAAGAACCACAAAAAAATGCTCCAGAAAAAATATAACAAAGCAATGAAGACATAGCCAACCTATCAGATGCACAGTTCAAAACACTGGTAATCAGATGCTCAGAGAGAGAATAAGGTTGCAAATTAGAGGGGAAAAATGAAGGCTATGAAAAGTGAAATAAAGGAAAAGGAACCAACAATGAAAAGAAGGAAACTGGGACTCCAATCAATGGCATAGACCAGAAGGAACAAAGAAACATTCAACCAGAACAGAATGAAGAAACAAGAATTTAAAAAAAAAATGAGGAGAAGCTTAAGAACCTCCAGGACAACTTTAAACATTCCAACATCTGAATCATAGGGGTGCCAGAAGGAGAAGAGGAACAGCAAGAAATTCAAAACTTATTTGAAAAAATAATGGACTTCCCCAATCTGGCTAAGGAAACAGACTTTCAGGAAACCCAGGAAGCTCCGAGAGTTCCAAAGAAGTTGTACCCAAGGAAGCATACACCATGGCACATAATAATTACATTACCCAAGATTAAAGAGAAGGAGAGAATCTTAAAAGCAGCCAGAGCAAAGGAGACAGTTACTTACAAAGAAGTTCCCATTAGATTATCAGCTGATTTCTCAAAAGAAACCATGAGGCAAGAAGGAGATGGAAATAAGTATTCCAAGTCATGAAAGGCAAGGACCTCCATCCAAGATTACCCTATGCAGCAAAGCTATCATTTAGAATGGAAGGGCAGATAAAGTGCTTCCCAGATAAGGTCAAGTTAAAGGCATTCATCATCATCCATCCCTTTTTATATGAAATGTTAAATGGACTTATCTAAGAAAAAGAAAATGATCAAAATTATGAACATTAAAATGATAAACTCACAACTATCAACAACTGAACCTAAAACAAAAATAAACTAAGCAAATATTTAGAACAGCAACAGAATCACAGAAAGGGAGATCACATGGAGGGCTATCAGCATGGAGAGGGTGGGGAATGGGGGATAAGGTATAGCAAATAAGTAGCATAAATAGTAGGTACAAAATAGACAAGGGGAGGTTAAGAATAGTATAGGAAATGTAGAAGCCAAGGAACTTATATGTATGACCCAGGGACGTGAACCAAGGGCAGGGTGAATGCAGGTGGGAGGGGGTGGGAGGGTGGAGGGTAATAAAGGGGGGGGGGAATAGGACAGCTGTAAGAAAAAAAAAACACACAAAAACAAGTAAAATCATCAAATTTATCAGTTTTTAAAATGAATGATTACTAAAAGCTTTTAAGTTTTGCTTTTTATATTTGCATTTTTAATCCACCCATTGGTGATTTATGGTGTGAGGCTGGGATACAATTTGACCTTTCTGTATTGATAATTGTTTTTTTAACAATACCTTCCTCCCATTTTTTCCAAATAACTGGATGGATGTCTCCCTTTTTTACCACAATTACATAGAGATTTGGGTCTTTTTCTGGACTTTATCCTCTTTTCCATTAATTCATTGTCTCAGTTTGACCCAATATCATGCTGTATAAATTATCAATGTTTCACAATAATATATACTTGTATAGCAAGTTCCTACTCCCTATTCTTTCTCAGAGGTATTCTCACTTCTCTTTGCTTTCTCTTCCTCCATATACAATTTACAACCATCTTGTTAAGTTCCATGAACTATCCTGTGCAGATTATGATAGGAAAATACATGGAATCCATAAATTCTTAGGGGAGATTTGATATCTTTATATCTTTCTCTCCATGAGCATGAGTTGTCTCTCAGTTGTTTAAATCTTCTTTTCTAAGTCTTAATATAGTTTCATAATTTTTTCATGGCATTTAACCATTTTTCTATACTTACCCCTATGTAATTAATATGCTCTGCTGCTATTGTAAATTGTGTCTTTATTATCTACTACTTTACTGCTAGTGTACAGAATGCAGCTTTTTTTTTCTGTATTAGTCTTATACATAGCCCATGGGTTCTCAACTAGAGATGATTCTGTCCCCCAAGGGATATTTGGCAATGTCTGGAGACATTTTTGGCACTGCAGCTAGGGGAGTGGTATCTCTGTTGACTGATGGCAGAGGCCAGAGATGCTACTAAACATCCTACAAGGCACAGAACAGCCACCTACAATAAAGAATTATGCAGTTCAAAATGTCAATAGTTTTGAGGTTGAAAAAGCCCTTGCAAAACTTGCTTGTTATACTTAAGTGTTTGGCTCCAATTTTTTTAAATTTTATATAATCATATTATCTGAAAATAAGTATAATTTCATTTTCCTTTTAACACTTTTATGCCTTCAGTCTTTTTTCTCCTTTTCTTATTGCACTAAGATCTTCAATAAAATTTTGACATGAAATAATGATGGTGGACATCCTTATACTTAACCTTCAAAGAGTATTTCCTACAATGCTCACTTAAGATTATGTTTGCTTTAAGCATTTTATAGATATTTCTAATCAGTTTAAGAAAGCCCCTTTCATCCTAAATGTACTGATATTTTATCATGAACACACATTTAACATTACTAATGTCATTTATGCATCTTTTGATGTAATTTTTTCATTTAATCCATTACTATAAGGAGTTATATTTATACATTTTGAAGCATTACATCATTGAAGCTTGGGATGGATCAGTTTCTTTTGCATGATTGGACTCAATTAGCCCATATGTTGTTTAGAATCTTTACATTCATACTCATGAGTGAGATGGATCTATAATTTCTCTTTCTTATAATGTCCTTTGGTATTGGTTTCAGGGTTATACTGGACGTAGAGAATATATTGGAAAATTTTCCCTATTTTTCCATTCTCTGCAAGATTTTGTATAAAATTATGATAATATCTTCCTGAAAAGTTTTATAGAATTCACCTGAAATCATCCCAGACACCCTCAAGAGAGTGAATAAATCAATCGCAGTATATGAAACACTGCAGTCAAAGTGAGTGACTACAAAGACAGCCATAAATATGTATGAATCTTAGCAATATAACATTAAGTAGAAAAAGCAAGTACCAAAAATACATTTCATATAAATGATTAAAATGTAAAATTTTTGTGTTTTCATAATACATATACAAAAAAGGGTATTTTGAAAAGTAGGAATATTGATTGATCAGGAGGGATGGGAGACAGTGATGATAGGACAGGGATATAGTCATACCTTAGAGGTATTCTGGGCTGGGTTCCAGATCACCACAATGAAGTGACAGTCACAATAAAGTGAGTCACATGAAATTTTTGGTTTCCCGGTGCATACAAAATTATGTTTACACTATAGTGTAGTCTATTAAGTGTTCAAAAGCATTGTGTTAAAAAATAATGTACACACCTTAATTGAAGAATACTTTCTTGCTGAAAAGTGCTAATGGTCATCTGAGCTTATTAGAGAAATGGCTCTGATAGACTCGTTCAATACAAGATTGCCAAAAGTTTCAATTTGTGAAAAAAAACCAACATACACACACCAAAGCAAAATGCAATAAAATGAGATATACCTGTATGTGTTTGAATATAGCTTTTTGTCAAAATCCTAGCTTTTGGGGCCAGGGAAATTTTTAATATGTGTTTATTACACTCCTTGAAATAAATACATACATACATACATACATACATAAATAAATAAATAAATAAATAAATAAATAAATAAAGTGGCCTTTGCATACATCAATGATGAGCATGTGCCATAAGCCAAGTAGCCAAGAGGAAGAAAGAATTTCAGGGGCATTTCAGGGGAAAAGGGGAAGGGTTTACAGGAACAAATATAAAGGACACATGGACAAAAACTAGGGGGGATGGAAATGGGAGGGAGATGGGGAGGGTTGGGCGGGAGGGTTGGGGAGGGAGTAAAAGACAGAAAACTGTACTTGAACAACAATTAAAATAAAATTAAAAAAAAATGCATTTACCAAAAAAAAGAAGAAATAAAAAAAGACACAGAGAGAAGGGCAAGGAGGAGGAAGAAAGGGACTAAGAGACCATAATGAACTAGTGAAGAAAATAATAAGAAAAAGGAAAGACAGCCACTTTAAAAACTATAAAAAAAAAAGAAGGGAACATTTAAAGACAGATTGTTGTACAATTCTGTGAATTATCTGAATGCTATACTTAGTCTTGATATTATTCCCTTGGAGAATATGAATCCTCCCTGTAGGTCTATGAACCCAAACAAAATAGGTCACAGACAGAATTGCCTTCACCCACTTCTCTAATGCAGCTTTTCTGTATATTTTTAGATTTTATTAGTCAACCTCCTGTCAGAATTCCCACTTTATAAAATATAACTCTCTGGAGCTAGAATCACATTATGTTTGTAAGCTGAAAAGCTTAACTCACTTTTTTCTTATAAACGTTTTTTCTGAAGAGTAAAATAAGGCTAAAATTCACTTCTTACCAGTTGAGTCATCACTTCATTTCTTGCTGAATGTCAAATTGTTCTTTCCTCTTGGGTATGTGTACCTTTGCAATGATTCACTGTTTGAAATATCATATGGTACAGTTTTCAACATATTTCAGAATTAATATTTGGTACTATTTGCAGAATTATTGTGGGCTAATTAAATACAGATGTCATAATCGCTAAAGAAGTGGATATAATATCAAATTAGATGTCTACTCATTTTTGGCAATCATTAATATACTGAAATTAGAAAAGGATACCAAACAATTTATTTGTAATGGACCTAATTTTCTATAATGACACAAACTGTCAATGCATATTAGGTCCCTATGATAAATGTGAACTATCTATGTTACCATGGTGATTTGGGGTGTTTCCATTCTGTGCTGAGTGCAAAACAACTTGGAGCATAATTAAAAGAAATAGGGACATATATATTGAGGGGATTAAGAAGTGCAAATAGGTAGTTATGGAATAACCACAGGGATATAAAGTCCAGTATAAAAGCACAGTATAGGAAATGCAGTAAGCAAAGAACTTACACACATGACCCATGGACATGAACAACAGTGTGGAGATTGCCTGAGGGAGTAAGGGGAGCTGGGTGGAAGGAGGCAGAGAGAGAAGATCAGGACAACTGTAATAGCAAAATCGATAAAATATAATTAAAAAGGAAATGGAAATATATAAGTAAAAAATACTGTCAAAAATTAAAAAAAAATTATAGTCTAACTTTAACATATCCTTTTCAGTCTCTGACTATCACACAGATGAAAACAATAATTAGATAATATTTTTTATTTTCAAATATATAAAACATTTATAAAAATTATTTTCTGTCAAAAACATGAATAATTATCATAAAGTAAACATTTTGATTTATATTCTTTGACCACTATTTAATAAAACTTGAAATTTTTAATGAAAGATTTAAAAAGACTAAAAGTTAAAACCATATAAATGTAGACAAAAAATATCAAAACTACCCAATAATTTAGAAAAACAATTAAGCACTCTTGTTAATTAATACTTGAGTCAAAGAGAAAACTGAAACTAAAATTATAGAGTACTAACTTAACAGGTACAGTGTATTTCACAGCCAACGGATTTGGCCAAGGGGGAAATGCCCAAAGGCTATGCCTTCAGAGGGAAACTTAGAGGATAAAAGTTTTTATTGGTACAGAAGTCCCATATATACTCATAGAAAAATATTTTCACACTCTTGAAGTGATAAATGGCTTAAGCATGATATAAAGTCAAAATATTAAGAAAATAAGTGATCACTTTAACAACATAAAAATTAAAAATTTTGAATTTCAAATAACTTAAAAAATTTTAGAGAATCAGCCTATAGAAATGTAAGGAGGTATTAATATTCTTAATATGCAAAGAGCTCTTACAAATAATAAGAAAAACATAAAACTGGGGAAAATAAAGAGAAAATTCTGAAAATAAAATATAAACAATTACAATAAGTATATACAATATAACATCTAGCTAATAGTAAAAAAATTCATGACATATGAATGTTCACATTTGATTCAAGAATAAATATTATAGGTTAAGGTGAGGTATAAATACTTTCATGCTGTGTATATAAAAATTTAAATTGATACAATCATTCTCACAGCAAATTCTCAAGATTTAAAACACCCTTATTCTTAGATCCAATAGTAGAGATTTATGGTATAAAAATGGGCAGGTGACTATACAAAGACATATGTATAAATATGTGAACTGTACTATTGTATTTGTACTGAGATAATGAGGAAAACTTGACAATCTAAATGGGTATGGATATATGAATCTTTAGTCCAGTGTTCTTTATTACAATACAAGAAAACAGAATCAATACAAATATATCAGTCAGGGCATGGTTAAAAAATGACACATCCATACAAGGGAATACAATGTAGCAATTAAAATTATAATATAAATACATATTAATATGAAGAGATTTCAGGATATATTTTTACCTTAAAAACAACTATACCCACTTATGGTGGTCATATTTTAAAAATAAAAAATAACAAGTATTGCTGAGGATATATTTCTTTGTTTTCCCATTTGGGCTGCTGCTTTGTATTTGTTTCTATGTAGCAGGTGCATCTGCAAGGACTCTGGTGCAGTCCTTTGTCAGACGCTGCTTGCTACTGGCCCTGGGCAGCCTGTTTGGAGCTATCAGCAATCCTCAGCATGTGACTCCCTCTGCTGGGCCAGTCTCTTTGTGGTGAAGTGGTGTCTTCCATCTGCCCATGGTTATAAAGCTTCTCTCCACTTAGTGTTCAGTTGGTTATGAGGATGATTTCGCTACAATTTAGTCGTCATTCCAGAATAGCCTGGGAGAAGGTTAGCGCAGCTTCCATGTACTCCTCCGCCATTTTAGGTCTCTCTAGTAATTCATTTTTATTTTACTCTACAAAAGGTCTGCAACACATTGGAAATTAATTTTTAAAAAGATTCTTCATCACTGAAAATTGCTGTAACATACAGTCTTGGGGGCAGGCCTGTGAGTTTCATTCATTCAGCTGGTTTCCACGCCCACCATTTTCTGTTGCTCTGCCAGTAGCACCCAGTTGTCCATGTGCCTCCATCTACTCCAAAGCCATCAGCAAGTACCTGCCTATTTAGCCACCATGCTGTGGCCCAGTGTCCTGGAAACTGTGTTTCAGGATCCCACAGACCCTGCACCTTTTCCTGAGGATCCATTCCTCAATCTGCAGGTGGTGCCATCAGAGGGTCAGTGGAGAAAGCAGGAGAGAGATGGCCGAGCAGGTAGAAGACCCCACAGTCCTAGAGAGGCAGGCTGAACAGGGAAGGGGCCGTGATGGCTCTGGGGAAGCACAGTAGACCCCTGGGGGTCCAGGGAGACATCGCTTGCTTCATGCCCCAGCCTGCGCCTCTGCAGAGAACCCTCCATGCAGAGATCCCAGAAGACAGATGCTACAGGGTATCCCAGGCCTTTGAGGATGTGGAAATTGGAATCTGTATACATTGCTGATGAGAATGTAAAGTGGCATAGCTGCTGTGGAAAACGGTTTGATGATTCCTCAACAAGTTAATCAAAAAGTTAGCATATGATCTATCAATTCTACTTCTAAGTATAAATCCAAAAGCACTAGAAACATTTATTCACACAAATACTTGTACACGCACGTTTATAATAGCACTATTCATAACAGAGTGGAAACAACCAAAATGGCCATTAAATGATGAATGGATACAGAAATGTGATATATTCTTACAATATTCAGCTACAAAAAGATTGATACAGGCTATGGTGTACATAAACCTTGGAATCATTTTGTTAAGTGAAGAAACCTGTCACAAGAGGCCAAGCAGTGTATGATTCCATTTATATGAAATACCCACAATAGGTAAATTCCTAGAGTCAGAAAGCAGATTTGTTATGGACTAAAGCAGGTGGGGAAGGAAAATGGGGAAATTCCATTCAATAGGCTTGGAGTTTCATTTGGGGGTGATAATAATATTCTGGTATTAGATATTGATGATAAGTACAAAAGCCTATGTACAAACTATTATAAAAACCTCTAAATCGTTATAGTTTAAGATGGTGAATTATGCGGTTTTCTAATTAAGTCTCAAAAAATTAAACATCTCATTCTATACTATAGATTTGTAATATGGGTAGATAGATTGATGGATGATGAACAGAGTATAAATAGATAGATTATGGATAGGTAAGAGAAGAAAAGAAAGGATATGCATGCATGTTTTGAAAGATGAGCACCAAAAATTATCTTTGGTTAGTAAAATGAAAACTGATCTACATTTTCTTTTTTGTTATTTTATTTACTGCAATAAAAGTCTACTTTTTACTGAAAATAGATAAACAAACAAAAATGTGTTTTCTTTAAAATATAGGAAAGCCAAGACCTGGAGGGAAGGAATGTAAGTGTGTATTGGTAATAGTGCAGTGCACACCAATGGTAATACACGCAGATATTAGCAGACAAGTGAGGTGGCTCTTGGAGCTTGCTGACAGCAATGCTCTCCACTACAACATTGAGAAACAATGAGGACAGTATTATTTAATTACTCTGGTTACGTTAAAAAATAAATTTTATTCACAAATGAGTTTAGTTCATGTGAGACAGGTAGCTTATCTTTAAGACCCCCACTAGTATTCTTCTGTCTTTATCCAAAAAAACCTAGCATCTGAAAAAAAAACAAGGAGATGTATGTTCAATTATTAATAATAGCTAGCACTGACAATCCTGAAGGCAATGGTATTATGTGCTCTGGGCCTGCATCTGCAAATATAAGCTACTTAGAGCACTTAAATGACAAAACATTATTTGATTAAAACCAAAATGACTTTTGTACTAAAACAAATGGTTAAAATAGTATTCCTACCACTGATACTCTGGTTTTATTTAATCATAAGTATTAAACACCTGTATATAGCTAAAAAACATATTTTTGAAAAAACATTAGGAAGTCTTAAGTTTTATATCCAAAAATAATGAATATTAAAATAACCTCTTTCTTTTAATAACTATATGGTAAAATATTAAGTATCAGTATCAACCAGAAATTTGTCTCCATTTTCCAATTAGCTCATTTTACTCTCGTGTCAATTACAAAAGAATGATCAATTTCTCATATTTTTCTTTTTTCTTTTTTAAATAGATTTTATCAATTATGCTATTACAGTTGTCCCATTCCCCCCATCATTCCCCTCCACCCTGCACACCCCTCCCACCCACATTCTCTCTTTTTAGTTCATGTCCATGTGTCATAAGTTCTTTAGCTTCTACTTTTCCCACACTATTCTTGCCCTCACACTGTCTATTTTTTACCCACTGTCTATGCTACTTATTCTCTGTACCTTATCCCCCCTCTCCTCCTCCCACTCCCCTGTTGCTAACCCTCCATGTGATCTCCATTTCTGTGTTTCTATTCCTGTTTTGGTGTTTGCTTAGTTTGCTTTTGTTTTAGATGTGGTTGTTAATACCTGTGAGTTTGCTGTCATTTTACTGTCATATTTCTTATCTTCTTTTTCTTAGATAAGTTCCTTTAACATTTCATATAATAAGGGCTTGGTGATGATGAACTCCTTTAACTTGACCTTATCTGAGAAGCACTTTATCTGCCCTTCCATTCTAAATTAAAGCTTTGTTGAATAGAGCAATCTTGGATGTAGGTCCTTGACTTTCATTATTTGGAATGCTTCTTTCCAGCCCCTTCTTGCCTGGAAGATCTCTTTTGAGAAATCAGCTGACAGTCTGATGGGAACTCCTTTGTAGGTGACTGTCCCCTTATCCCTTGCTGCTTCTAGAATTCTCTCTTTCATTTTAATCTTGGCTAATGTAATTATGATGTGCCTTGGTGTGTTCCTCCTTGGGTCCACCTTCTTTGGGACTCTCTGAGCTTCCTGGACTTCCTGAAAGTCTATTTCCTTTGCGAGATTGGTGAAGTTCTCCTTTATTATTTGTTCAAATAAGTTTTCCACTTGTTGCTCTTCCTCTTCTCCTTCTGCTACCCCTATAATTCGGATGTTGACACGTTTAAAGATGTCCTGGAGGTTCCTAAGCCTCTCCTCATTTTTTTGAATTCTTGTTTCTTCCTTCTTTTCTGTTTGGTTGTTTCTTTCTTCCTTCTGGTCCACTCCATTGATTTGAGTTCCAGTTTTCCTCCCATCTCTATTGGTTCCCTGTGCATTTTCCTTCATTTCACTTATTGTAGCCTTCATTTGTTCATCTAATTTGTGACCAAAATCAACCAATTCTGTGAGCATCCTGATCACCAGTGCTTTGAACTGTGCATCTGATAGGTTGGCTATCTCTTGGTCACTTAGATGAATTGGCTCTGGGGCTTTGATTTGTTCACCCATTGGAGCCATTTTAGGGTTTTTTTTTTTTTTGGTCTGGTCACAGCTGTTATGTAGTGTTATGTAGTGAGGGGCAGAGCCTTGGGTGTTCCCCAGAGCAGGGTAGCCCAGTCGCTGGGTAGTGATGCTGTATGTGGGGATGGGGTCTGAGAGGGAACAATAGCACTTGCTCCACTCTCTCTCAGATTCCAGTCCCTTCTACTGCTTCCCCTTCACCTGGATTATCTGCACACGAATGTTGGACCACCTGGTCAGCCAGCCACCTTGCGCGGCTTCACTGGGTCTGCACCGTTGCCACCCAGTGCCCAGCGTCCACTAGCCATCACCTGTGTGCCTGTGGAGTGCTAGCTGCCACCTGCACACCTGGGATCTGCCAGCCGCTGCTGCCTGCGTGCCCAGGTCTGCCAGCCTCCATTTTTGTCTGCCAGGACTCCACCTCTCTTATCAGTCTGGATGAATGGTTGTTGGACTTCATATAGTTCAATTTTTTTGTCAGTTCTGGTTGTTTTCTTGTTTCTAAATCTTCGTTGCCCTTAATTTTGGTTGAGTGAGGAGGCACAGTGTGTCTATGTGTCTACCTACGCCTCCATCTTGGCCAGAAGTGATATTTTTCTTTTATTATATTTTTTCCATTATCATTTAGTCCCCTTATAATGCCTCTCCTTACAATCGCCACACTGTTGTCCATGTCCATGACGCCTTTTTCCTTTTGTTCAGTCCCTCCACCGGCTAACCTCACTCCCACCTTAGCTGCTGTTCTGCTCTCCATCTATGAGTCTGTCTCTGTTTTACTTGTCAGTTCAATTTGTTCATTACCTTCCCCATATGAGTCATATCATACAGTATTTGTCCTTCTTTGACTGGCTTATTTCACTCAGAATAACATTCTCCCATCTAGTCAGGGCTATCCAACCTACAGCCTGCAGGCCCCATGCAGCCCAGGATGGCTGTGAAAGAAGCCCAAAACAAAATTGTAAATTTACTTAAAACATTATGATATTTTTTTGCTATTACATGTTGCAATGTATTTAATGTGTGGCCCAAGACAACTCCTCTTCCAATGTGGCAGAGAAACACCAAAAGTTTGGGCATGTCTCTTACAAAAGATAAAATTTTCTTTTTCTATATAGTCTAGTAGTATTCAATTGTGTAAATATCCCAGACTTGTTTTATCCATTTTTCTACTGAGGGGACACTTGGGCTATTTCTATATCTTAGCAATTGCAAATAATGCTACGATGAATATATGGGTGCTTATGTTCTTTTGCATTAATGTTTTGTGTTCCTTTGGATATATTCCCAGAAGTGGGGTTGCTCGGTCAAAAGCAGATCCATTTTTAATATTTTGAGGTATTTCCATAATGCTTTTCACAATGGCTGAACCAATCTGCATTCCCACCAACAGGGCAAAAGAATTCCCTTTTCTCCACATTCTCTCCAGCACTTGTTTGCTGCTTTATTGTTGATCGCCATTCTGACAAGTGTGAGATGTTATCTTGTTGTGGTTTTAATTTGCATTTTCTGATGATTAGTGAAGTTGAGCATCTTTTTATGTCTACTGGCCATCCATATGCCCTCTGGAGAAGTAAGTATTCAGGGTCTTTGCCCATTTTTTAAATTGGGTTGTTTGTTTTTTTGGTGTTGAGTTTTACAAGTTTTACAAGTTCTTTATGAATTTTGGATATTAACCCCTTATAAGATGTATTGGCAAATATGTCCTTCCATTCTGTGGGTAGTCTTTTTATTTTGTTGATGTTTACCTTTGTTTGTGCAAAAACTTTTCAGTTTGATACAGAAAAAGCATTTAATAAAATCCAGCACCCATTTGTGATGAAAACTCTCATCAAAGTGGGGAGAGAGGGAACATACCTAAACATAATAAAGGCCATATATGGCAAACCCACTGCTAGCATCACACTCAATGGAAGAAAACTGCAAACATTCCCTTTGAAATTGGGAACAAGACACAGATGTTCGCTCTTACCTCTCTTATTCAACATGGTACTGGAAGTCCTAGCCACAGCAATCAGACAAGAAGAAGAAATAAAAGGCAGAAGGAGAAATAAAAGGAGAATTTCAAGGATTCTACAAAGAAACTACTAGATCCAATGAAAGAATTCAGCAAAGTAGCAGGATAAAAAAATCAATATCCAGAAATAAGTTTCATTTTTATATGTCAATAATGAACTAACATAATAGGAACTTAAGAAAACAATCCAATTCACAATTGCCTCAAAAAAGAATAAAATACTTAGGAATAAATCTAACCAAGTATGTAAAACATCTGTACTCAGAAAATTATAAGACACTGAAGAAAGAAATTGAAAAAGATACAAATAAGTGGAAGCACATATTGTGTTCATGGATAGGAAGAATTAACATCATTAAAATGACAAGTAAACCAATTAAAAAATGGGCAAAGGACTTGGACACCTCTCCAAGGAGGACATACAGAGGAACCAGAGACACGTGAAAAGATGCTCAGTATCACCATCTATCAGAGAGATGCAAATTAAAACCACAAATGAGATACCATTTCATACCAGTCAGAATGGCCATCATAAACAAAGCAACAAACAAGTGTTGGAGAGGTTGTGGAGAAAAGGGGACCCTAGTGCACTGTTGGTGGGATTGCAGACTGGTACAACCACTATGGAAAACATTATGGAATTTTCTAAGAAAACTAAAAATGGATCTACCTTTTCACCCAGCAATACCACTGCTAGGATTATATCCTAAGAACCCTGAAACACCAATCCAAAAGAACCTATGCACCCCAATATTCATAGCAGCACAATTTACAATAGCCAAGTGCTGGAAGCAACCTAGGTGCCCATCAGTAAATGAATGGATCAGAAAACTATGGTACATTTACACAATGGAATTCTATGCAGCAGAAAGAAAGAAGGAGCTCCTACCCTTCGCAACAGCATGGATGGAACTGGAGAGCATCATGCTGAGGGAAATAAGCCAGGAAGTGAAAGACATATACCATATGATCTCACCTTTAACAGGAACCTAATGAACAAAACAAACAAGCATAATATAACCAAAGACACTGAAATAGAGAACAGGCTGACAGTGACCAGAGGGGAGAGGGGAGAGAATTTCAGGGGAAAAGGGGAAGGGTTTAGAGCAACAAGTATAAAGAACACATGGGCAAAAACTGGGGGAGGGTGGAAATGGGAGGGAGGTGGGGAGGGCTGGGGCAGTGGGCTGGGATGGGAGCAAAAGACAGAAAACTGTACAAGAACAACAAACAAAATAAAGGAGGAAGGCATAATTTTTTTAAAAAATGTCTATACTACCCAAAGCAATCTATAGATTCAATGCAATTCCTACCAAGATCCCAATGATACATTTCACAGAACTAGAACAAATATTTCAAAAACTTGTATGGAACCTCAGAAGGCCCTGCATAGCAGCAGCAATCCTGAGAAAGGAGAACAAAGTTGGAGGAACCAGGTTACCTAATGTGAAACTATACTATATGGCTATAGTAATCAAAATGACTGGTACCGGCATAAAAACAGACCAAAGATCAAGAGAACAGAATAGAAATCCCAGAAATAAACCCACACCTTTATAGCCAATTAATATTTGACAGAGGAATCAAGCACATAGAGTGAGCTAAAGAGAGTTTAATCAATAAATAGTGTTGGAGAAATTGGGCATATATGGGCAGAAAAATGAAACTAGAACAACTTCTTATACCACAGCCAAGAATAAATTCAAAATGGATTAAAGACTTAAATGGTAGGCCTAAAACTATAAAAATCATAGAAGAAAACATAGGAAGCACATCTTAGACACTACTCATGGCAATATTTTATCAGATATGTCTTCCAGGCAAGAGAAACAAAAGAAAAAATAAACAAATGGGACTATGTCTCATATTTTTCTATTATGTTTATCACAGGTATAGAAAGGAATACTTCTTTTATCTTAAGATGGAGATGTATGTTTTAAATCTACATTTACAGAAATTCCTCAGTATATTATTTGTTATAGCTTTTTATTGTAATGCTATATAGAAATTAGTTTTAATTAGAAATAAATTTCCTGGCTTCATTTGAAAAGAGAAGTAGGTGGGTCCTGGCTGGGTAGCTCAGCTGGTTGGAGAATCATCTCAATACACCAAGACTGCAAGTTTGATTCCTGATCAGGACACATATGAGAATCACCCAATGAATGAATAAATAAGTGTAACAAAAAATTGATATTTCTCTCCCTTTCTCCCTTTCTCTCTCTGCCTATAATTTATAACTATTTTTAAAAAGAGAAGTGGATGTATTATTCATGGTTATTAGAGAAATAACCTGTTGCCATTTTATAGTTCTGTTTTATGGAAACACATAGGATTAAAACTATTAAATTAAGGAATTAAAAGTAAATAGAAGTGTTTTCAAGTGGTTCTAAACATGTCTGTGAAAATAAAACGGTTCTATGCCCAGGCCATAATCAGCCGCCTCTTTTGAACTGCTCCTAGTATTCCCATATCCAAGTCAACAGCAGCACAAAAAATAATTCATGAGGAATATCTGACCCCACCTTGGGGATTTCTCTGGGTTTTGCCTATTTTCTCCTTCTCATTCATCAACTGAATGGGTTTCCTATCCCAAAAGCTATGAATCTTGGTTTCTCATTTTCCTGTTTTCTTTGCATTTTCAAAACTCAGCTCCAGACTATTTAATCTCAGTGTTGACTTAAACATCTCTAGGGATCTGCCCCTCATATTTTCTGTTGACTACAAGCAAAAATTAGTATAGCAGAGTGCTTTCTATCCTAGCCTTGTCCTCTGTGAGCCTGCCCCTGTCAACCCTGGCTTTCCTTTCCTTGCAGGGAGGTTGTACATTATCATCATCTCCATCGACATCATGGCCAATGTTATCAAACCAGTACTGAGCCCTTATTATTTGCTGCACATTGGGGATATGCACAAACATTAGGTTGTCCTTAAGATGATTTATGAGATCTTAGCGATGTTATCTTCAAAGCAGTGGTGTTCAAGTTGACTTGGAATGGTGGATTCTTAAATGATGAACATGAGGGTCATGGCCAGACATCTCTCCAAAAAGAGAAGAGTATAGGGATAGAATGGGAAAAGTTTTAGAATCAAACCTGCCATAGCTATCAGATCTGTGAAAAACTATTGCTATGCTTGTTCCCTCTTCTGAATGAGGTGAATATCACCTACACGATAAAATATGTAACATTTGAAAAAATGTATGTTGCCAATAATTGTATAGTCCCCATCCCTCAGCACCATGCCTATGAATGTAAAATAGATCAATAATTTTATTTAACCAAATAATTAACTAAAAAAAGCTTTTTTCAATTGATTTAATTAAAAATGTAAAAAAAAACTTACCAAATTGACATTTTGTTTTTGTCAACATGAATGCCCATTTGGAAAGAGTTAATGCCTTGTAGCTATTTATGTGCATCTTGATGATTAATATCAAATTTCCATATTCACTCTATATTTAGCTAATTGAGAAACTGATTTGTTGAATCCCATCACATTTAAGAGAAGGAAATAATCAAAAGCATTAAACTCACCTGACCCTTTACTTTGAGATTTACTGCCTTATAAGGCCCAAGTTTAATAAAGGTTTAATGCAATTATTTGTTCCTATGAATAAAACTAAGATTTCAGCATATTACAGGTATATTCTTTCCAAATGGAAAGAATTTTTATACTAGATAAGCTCCGAGGAGTCTTTTTATAAAGAAAGAGAGAGAAAGGAAATTAAAGAGAAAAGAGAACATTTGTCTACCATGTTATTACCATTTTCTGACAACCATCGTTCTCATTTGAACTATATTTTTTCTCATTATATCCACAGCTATCTATTTAAAAACAATGAGATAATATATCTATGCAATTTTGAACCCTTCATTCTTCAATTAATACTAATTATGGAAAACTGTCTATCAATAAATAAAGATCACTAACATAACTTTAGTGGCTGTTCATTTATTCTGTTTATATATGTTCCATAATTTACTTAACCAATCTCAAGTAATGGATATTATGTCATTACAGTTATTGAGCCATATAACAATATTACCAAAAAATCTCATGTTGATGTCTTTGTACTACAGTGTTTATTAAAATGCCTTTTTCTGGAATTCCTGTGTCAAAATACACAAACACTTCAAATTCTGATGCAAATAACATCATTTTAGGAATTTCCCATCCAAACAGCAGTGTTCATGAATAACTAGTAATATTTATATAGCACAAAAAAGTCTGCAGACATACACACTTTGTTCTCCGGCCTGTTTGTATGCAGTCTGTTATGTGCACACAAAGCCCTTGGGATATTTTTAAAAGGCGGACTGAACCAGTGGGTCTGAGGTGGAGTCACTGCAGTTCTAACAAGCTCCCAGGTGATGACAATTTTGCTGATCAGGAGACCAGGCTTTGAGTAACAAAGCCACAGGTCCAACGGCGTGGTGTTTATACAATCATTAGGGGAATTTTTCCCTCCACATTTGCAAATCACTGATAGTGCATCTACATATCATGGATCCCTGAGGGTCTGTGAGTGAGCTTTGGGAAATTTTTACAACATGTGTAATGGTTCATAAACAGCATAAATGTGGAAATGCTTTCTGGAGAGAACAAGTACTTTACTCCAAAAGTCAAAGGGGTCATGACACCAAAAAGCTTGTTGAACATATTTTACTGTACTTTATAGAATGAATAGAAAGACTGGGCAACTTGTGCTCCATCTTCCCATCTAAGCGCTAGGCCCCTCCTCCAACTCTTTCCCAAAGAAGCACTATGGTAGTTGAATCAGTGCCCTGGTCCACGCTCACTACATCCAGTCTTGTCTCCTACACATATGCGTGGCACAATACAGATAATCTAATGAGAAGTATTTATTGGCTAAAGGAATAAAAAGATCTTTTAAACATGTGCAAGAATTGAAATTACTCTTAAAGCAGCCCCCTCTGAAGCTGCTGTGAGGCGTGCGGATGTCACCTCAATCCTGTTCACCAGATATTGCCACAATTTAACTGACTGATAGTTAAAGAATTAGCAACACAGTCCTGGAGAGGCCAGGCATTACTGCATTTTTCAAATTAGGATGTTAGTGCTATTGAGAATAGCTGAATGTCCAATTTATCTTCCTAAGTGAAGCGCACACTTTGAATTGAGAGCCTATTTTTGAAATAGTCATAAACATTTTGGGGGAAAAAACTGTGCTAACTGAAAAAAAAGAAGAAAGAAAAAAGAAAACCATTGTTCTTTAAGTGCCTATCATCATAAAAATAACTCTGAAACAAAAATAAGGACTTTTCTGGAGATGGATGGTGGTGATGGTGGCACAATTATGCAAATGTGCTTACTGCCAATGTTCACTTAAAATGATTAAAATGTTAAATTCTGTTAAATTTTGGTATGTACATATTACCATAGTTTTAAACAAATAAATAAACAAGCAAGCAAATACATGAATTTTAAAAATAAATACATAAGGACTCTGGGCATTTCCAGGTACCAATGACCAAAAAGCAAATATAAAATGCCCTAGAAACTTGCTTTGTTCAAAAATGCCTGCTTTTCCTGCTACAGAAAATTACAGCATTTAGAACATTGTCTCCCTGAAACATGCAGCTCGGAAATAAGCATTAGTCTGTTGTTTAGGCCAAATTTAATGTGGGCAATTATGTTCCAGCTGCCTCAGAGTCCCCTGAAGTCTCTTATAATCCCTGACACTTCCACACTTAATCTGTTTACGGTAGCCTTTGCTCTCTGAAGTGGTCATTACCATGTGCCTTTAAGGAGGCTGCATTTCAGCAGGAGGGGACAGGATTCCCATATTACAGACATACCTAAGGTAAACAATTATTCCCCTGAAGGTTGGTGATGCAAATTTACCTGGAAGCACCTGTGAAAGAAATGAAAAATCTTCCAGAACAGGTCGTTGGTAGCAGGTATCATTAGCCCCCTGTTCCTCATATCTCCTGAAGTTTCATTCAACACCTTTTCATGATGGAAGGATACTTTGAAAAAATAAAATGAAAGCATTTTCTACCACATTTTTTCATGACATAAATGTGTTTAGCCCTGGCTGATGTGGTTCAGTGAGCTGAACACTGGCCTGCAAACAGAAAGGTCACCAGTTCCATTCCCAGTCAGGGCACATGCCTGGGTTGCTGGCCAGGCCCTCACTTGGGGGTGTGCAAGGGACAACTGATTGACATTTCTCTCTCGTATGAATGTTTCTCTCCCTCTCTCTCTCTTCCTCTCTCTCTAAAAAATAAAAAGTGAGTTTAGTATTATATTTTAAAGAAATGATACATTTATATTTTAAAAATACACATTTATCGGGCACTAAAACGTATTTTTTGTTTTGAAATCTTGGATTGCTCAAATATCATTGTTTGATTTTAATAATACTTTCCTTCCCCATCCACCCCTCTTACCTCTCTATTAAGAGCCATCCACAAGTATAAGAGATGTACCTTATATACTTCCAGATATTTCCCCACTACTCTGACATAAGGCAAAGAATTAACCACTAATAGCATAACTATTTACATTAAACAGAAGGTTATGTGTAAAATGCTACAGGATTGGTCTGGGAGGTTAAATCACTAACTTATTACTATATATGTACGAATAATTTTATGTGCTAACTAGCTCAGTGTAAGATTCTGAGGGCATGCTGCGTTCGGGCAAGTAGGTTTCTTTAGAAACAGGCAGTTCAGAGAACTGGAAGGGAAGCCTGCGTGGACAAGTACAGAAGGACAGGGGGAATGCCCTACAGAACAAAATGGAGAGTCACCCATAGTGCCAGCAGAAGGATCCAAAGGTGACTGTCAAGTATTGACCACTAGCATGTGCCTAAGATGACATTTACCTGCTTCATAACCTATTCTAACTTGCTTCTTTGTGGTCTTTATAGATACTAGTCTACTACAGAATAAGTCAGAAACACCCCAGGCTAAACACTCTGGAGACGTTCTCATTCTTCTTCTGAAGATTCATCTGAGTTTCTTTACCAAGTATGAACATCAGTTTCTGAAAACTCCACCATATATCTTTCCAATCCCATGACTGTAGCCTTTGAAACCTGACTTAGCACGTAAGCTCTCTAACTGATCTCTTTGGTCCTCCACCAACCAGAATGATGGTTCTGAAACAAGAGCCTAATCATTTTACTCAAAAATCTCTGACATCTCTCTACTGCCAAAAGGATAAAGGTCAGTTTCATTTAGCTGTCCTTGTAAGGACCTCCCACCCACCTCGTAGTCTAATCTGGCCTCTCTGACATTTCGGCCTCACTTGCCACTGAGTCTCACCGCACAATTCACTTGAGCCATCCTGTCACCTCAAACTACACACAGACACCCCAGGCATAGCCTCCCCTGTCTCAAAATTGCTCATGCTCTTCGAACACCCTGAAATGTTTGCCAGTTTTTTTCTGCTATCAAACTTCTAATCCCCTTTCAAGTCTTTTCCAAATGACACCTCCTCAGTGCTTCCTTTTTTTCCTGCCATGTGGAAATAATGTGAGCATTTTGTTTGCATCTTTATTGCATCAATTTTATTTTATGTGGGAATATATCTACTTGATGCAGGGTGCAGCCAGGAGCAGGGGGCAGGAATGGGGATTTGGGGTGGGGCCCGGAGCTCAGGGTGTCCAGGGAATGTTGGAGGGACATATGGGATGTCCTCTCCCCTTCCCCCACGGGTGTGAGTTAGGGGAGGGGGCGCATGGAGCGGGGACATGCGGAGCTGCTGATCCATGGCATGATCATTTGGCATGTCTATGGCCTTTGGCTGGTGGCTTGGATGTGTTGAATAGCTGTGGCCATGCTCCGAGCCATGGGGATGGAAAAGACTCCCCCCAAGATGTGACTGGGGGAGGAACCCCAAGTTACAGCACCTGCATGGGAGCTTGGAGAAGATTGGCCACAGAAAATGGGGACACACCTGCCCAGACTCATGATGGCATCCCTATAACCTTGGAAATATATGGGAATGCTGGCACGTGTAACTGATTGTAGGAGGAGTTGGAAATGGGGGTACAGAGGAGGTTTGGCGTGGGGATTTAAACTGAGATGTGGCAGCCATTGAAAAAAAAAGAAGAGATCCATGCGGTTTCACCAGAGTGCAGGACCCCCACAGCCTTGTGAGGGAGAATCACCATGTGGCTTTAGCAGAGAATTGCCACTTGGCTTTGCCCAACTAGAGACCCTTTCACAGCTTTGCCAGAGGGAGAGAATCCACGTGGTTTCATCAGACTGCAGACCCCTGCAGCTTTGGTGAAGAGGGAGAGCCACGTGGCTTTGCCAAAGTGGGGACCTCTTCCCCACAGCTTTGGTAGAAGAAGGACCACACAGTTTTGGGGTGCTCCCTTTGGCTGCATGGCCAAGGAGCAAGAGAGATTTTGCCTGGAAGAAGGGGGAAAGGACTCTTGCCAGTAGGCCATGAGAAGGTGCCACATGGCTTTGGATTAATTAGAGATCCTGCCTGGGCGATGACACAGCTGACAGTGTCAGAAGCCTGGATCCTGGACGTGTGCTTCTCTTTCCGAGTTACAGTACCCTGAATTAGGGCAGAGGGAGATAGGAAGCACTGTGGGCGTCGGTGGGTATCCTAAAGGACCTTGATATTTTAATGAAGACGTTAGGTCACTACTTTGACTCTGTATAGCATTAAATAAACATTTCCTTTCCTTTTCACAAATCTCTGGCTTTGAGAGGCATCTTTCCATAAGGCAGCGGACATAACAGACCTTCTGTTGTTCTGTAACATACTGAGCATGTAGCACATCTACTATCTCACACACCTTGGACTGTATGAAGTAAGGATACATCCCCTCATCACGTGGCATAGTGCCTTGCATGAAGCAGATGCTTAATAGGCATTTATTGAACTCATTTCCAGCAGAGTAGGGTCCAAAAGCCCATAGGAAACTAATCTGGAAATAGTTAAGGGGCAAATAGAAGGGACTTAGAAATAAAGAGTCACAGGTATTCTGTACGCTTCTCTCTCAGATGCATAACACCTTCTGCAATAGTTTTCTAATAGTCTCATTACACTAGTAGGGGGTCCATAAGCTTTCTGGAAGTCAGTCTCCAGAAGGACTAACTCATTTTGGAGTTCTAGGCCAGCAAGAAGATGCACTGACAGGGGGCATTCCTTTCCCTCCAAGCCTAAGAAGAATGACATTCCAAAAGCAAAGGTAAAACTGGTCTAAATTAAAGTAGCATGACAGGTGCACAAAGAGGAGACAATATTAATACCAGTCATGATAAAATGAAGAATGCAGCAATACCTAAATTTTTATCAGCCAATCCCTACAATAATAACGTTGCACTGAGAAGGCTCAGAAGCTGTGGTGTGAATGCAACCTTCCGCCAGGAACCCGGCACTCTCTGGTTGGGTAACTTGAAGGACCATTAACCACATCTTGCTGAAGAACATTACAGGTTATAAAAATGTCATCTGGACCATGCTGACAAGCTCATCTGTATTTAAATCTGAGTCCTCCCTTTGAGGTAAAAATACTCCACGTGACTGAAACGGGGCCGTGAGTTCAGACATCAGAGAACTATTAACACACAGGCAGAGCGCAGGTGCCTTGGTGGAGCAGTCGAGAGAAAGTGGCATAGGAAGCCTCCCCAGCTGCCTCACTCGGAGCCTCAGCTCTCATCCGGGGAATGCATCTTAGACACGCACACACACAGACACAAAAGAACTTTTAAAGAATTTCAAAACCTATCAATACAATTCATCAGAACTTAACATAACCTTTTTGTGCAATGGCTCAGATGCTATTTTATAGGATGATGAAGATGAGAGGTAAAGATATTTATAACTGGCATTGGATTCCATCTGCCATAAGGAAAAAAGTGTTGTGAGAACTAACAAGGATAACTAAAAATATGCGTGTGTGTGTGTGTGTATAATTGTGGTAAAACCAATCTAGTCTGTTTTTTGGAATCACAACATGGAGTGGATTGATGTCTAAGAGAAAAAACTATTCTAATATTTATGTATATTGATTTATGTATAAGTTATATATTTATATGGTGTGTCTATCTCTCAGTGTGGACATATAAGAATATGTATTAATATGTGCACATATATATTTTCTGTAGTTTTTGTTCCTAAAGGAAATCAGTAGTGAACTCTTTGATTGGACTTCTCCCCAATGTGCCTTCCCCCTCTTTTCACTCTCCTTTCCATCCCTGCTATTTTTTGAGACTGGGGTCGTTTATGAAACGACCTCCCTACATACCTTTCTTCCTTCCCTTCTTTCCTTCTCCCTCTCTCCTGCTCCCACCTACCACCCTTATTTCAGGTGTATATGAGAAAGGAAAGGAGAGGCACTGAGTTATATTTTAGTTCCCATCTTATTATATCAACCTTACAATAATTAGAAGAATATGATGCTGGGGAATGTGTCATCACAAAGTTTAATTACTCCTAACCAAGAGGATTTTATTATTCGCTGGTATGAATCAGTATAACCCATTATTATTATTTTAGGCAATTTTAAAGAAAAATTGGTCTAAATGCACCATAAAATGTCTTATCAGCTGCTTTATTTCTTATTACTTTTGTCATTGCAAAATAAGCTTATAGTCAACATCAATTTATATTTAATTTTGAATCCTACTCTTACACTGCTTTCTTATCATTTTCTCGAGCCTGGATCTATCTGCTTGCTCTCTTTGTCCCTACTGAAATGATCTGTGACTATTTAATAAAACTGACCATCTACTGTTCTGAGTCCCAAACAAGATAGCTCTGTGAATTTGCAAACCTGTCATATAAACTCTGGTTGGCTTAAGCTCTAAAAATATATATTTTATATATAGATTATATAAAGTTATATGCATATATATCTGATTAGGTATGTTTATGCATACATATATACACATATATAATTGAATATATTGCCACTATTATAAATTTGAACACATTTTATCACTTAGATGAATTAAGAATAAGAAAAAGAAAAGTCATTTTTGGCCATCATTTACTCCTCCTTTAGTGCTCATCCTTTCTTCACGTGGATCGTTTCTAAGTTATATTGTTTTTCTTCTCTCTGAAGAACTTCTTTTAACCTTTCCTGCATGGCAACATGTTCCTTTAATTTGTGTTTGCCTGAGAAAGTCCATTTCTCCCTCACATTTGAAGGATAATTTCTCAGAGTACAGAATTTCAGGTTATTTTTCTCTCAAAATTTTAAATAGTTCACTCCCTTCTCTTCTTGCTTGCATAATTTCTGAGAAGTTGGATACAACCCTTATCTTCAGTCCTCTACAAGTGAGATTTCTTTCCTCTGTCTCTTGTAGGATTTTTTTTCTGTATCTTAAATTTTCTGTAGTTTGAAAATGATATGCCTTAAGAGCAGGGTTTTTTTGTTTGTTTTTGTTGTTGTTTTTGCCATTGTTTTTTGCCTAGTTGTTATTTTTTATGAGCTTTCTACATCTGTGGTTTAGAGTCTGACATTAATTTAGGGAAATTCTCTGTCATTATTGATTCAAATATTTCTTCTGTTTTTTTTCCTCTATCGGGTATTCCCATTACGCATATGTTAACACCTTTTGTAGCTACTCCACAGAGCTTGAATAGTCCGTTCTGTTTTTGTCTGTGTTTGTTCTCTTTGCTTTTCAGTTTGGGATGTTTATATGGATATATCCTTTATGCAAAGACTCTTTCCTCCACTCTCTCCAGTCAACTAATGCATCCATTAATGGTATTATTCATTTTTGTTGCAGCGTTTTTTTATTTCTAGCATTTCTTTTGGGTTATTTGTTAAGATTTCTTACACATTTTCCATCTGTTCTTGCATGCTGCTCCCATTATCCATTAGAGCCCTTAGCATATCAATCAGAGTCATTTTAAATTCCCTGTCTGATAATCTCAACATCCCTGCCTTGTCTGGTTCTGATACTTGCTCTGTCTCTTCAAATTGTGTTTTGCCTTTTATTACACTTCGTAATTTTCTCTTGATAGCTGGACACCGTATTCTGAGAAAGAAAAATAAAAGTGCTATAAATAGGCCTTTAGTAAGGCGGTGGTGAGATGTGGGCATCAGGAAAGAGCTTTAGGGTCCTACGATCAGCTCTCAGCCTTTTAGCGAGCCTATGACCTGGACTGTGAACTTCACGAGCGTTTCCCAGTTGTTTTCTTTTCCCTCCTCCCTTGGGTGGGACAGGATGGCTCCGGAGGCTGGGGTCCTGTTCCCCCAGCATCAGGCTCCTGGGACGGCCTGCAGGTTAGACGCAGCTTTCCCCAGGGCAGGCCTTGTGAAGACCAGAGTGCTCCAGTGTATTTTAAAGGGTCCCCTTCCCCTCCCCGTGCGGGAAGTACAGAGAATTTTTCTCTGATATTTACTATTGAAGCCTCATTGAGCTTCTAGAGGTAAATCTCACAAAACTGTGGGGTTTCCCCTACGCCTGGCTCCCCCTGGAATTTTAACACAGATTTTTCCACACTGAGCCTCCAGCGATTCATCAGTTCAATTCAGGTTTTTTTTTGTCCTGGAGCTGGTTCTTGTAATGGTTTCCACTCCAGGGTCTGTCTCTGCAAACCATGACTCTCAATAGCTGCCTGTGTGTCTCTCCAGTCTTGGGGGCCAGTTTCCCTCTCTTTATAGGTTGTAGAAGCATTGTTGGTTTTGTAGTCTGCGCAGCTTCCTACTTGTTGTTAGGGCAGAGTGCTGACTTCCAAGGTCCTTCTTTGTGGCACTGGAAACTGGAAGTCTCACAACACATACATTTACTCCAAAAAAACCGTAATTACTGTGAGCAAGGACCTGTGGTTTCAAGAAGCATCCTTTTTTTTTGGTAAAGAGAGCTCAGACACTATTAATCAAAATGAAGTAAATATTATAAGAGACATAGAGTAAGCACGATACAGAGTAGCCCTGGGAGAAAGAAAGATCATTTCTGCTGAGTACACAGGAGAGCTTCTTTGCTAAGCTGCTACTTTGTGTCAGGTGCCACATGAGGCAGCCTTCATGAATTATTCCATTCAATCCTCACATCCCTGACAAGTAAGAATGCAGGTAGTTTTAATCTCTAATTTGCTAGTGAAAAATATAAAATAAAGCTCAGGAAGAATAGTAAGATTAACTGACTTAGTAAAAAAAGAAAGAAAGAAAAGAAAAAAAACCCACCCATGGTCATTTATTCACCAGGCCTCTGCACCGCAGCCTGAGATTTGTAGCTGAGCCTGACAGGTAGGTGGAATTTGAGAGGTGAAATGAATGAGTACACAGCATGAGCTGAGTCACAAAAGCAAGAGACACAGCCACGCACAGGAAACTAGAACATATTGGGGTGGCCAAAAAGTCCATTTTGTTTTTTCCATAAAATGGCTCTAGTAGCACTTAGCTGTCTTTAACTTCATTGAAAACAATTTTGATAGATTGTATTGTGAGAGCTGTCATACCCATGTGCATTTAAAAAATAACTTATCAAAACTGTGAATTTTGTGTAGCCATTTTAATATTGGAGATGGAAAACAATGTGTAACATTTTTGGCACATTATGCTTTATTATTTCAAGAAAGGTAAAATGCAACTAATATGCAAAAAACAATTTGCACAGTGTATAGAGAAGGTGCTGTAACTGATGGAATGTGTCAAAAGCAGTTTATGAAGTTTTGTGCCACAGATTTCTCGCTGGACAATGCTTCACAGTTGAGTAGACAAGTTGAAGTTGATAGTGATCAAATCCAGACTTAATTGAGAACAATGAAAATTATACTGCATGGGAGATGGTCAACACACTAAAATATTCAAATCAATAAGTTATTGGTGAAAATGAAAAGTGTGTCTTTTGTTTTATGAAAAAGTCGAAACCAACTTTTTGGACAACCCAATATGTCTCTTGTGGCAAAACTGTTCCTTTTTTACAAGCAGAAAAATTCTTCCCAAACTTTAATCTCCTTACTCCCAGCTGTACCTCATTGAACAGAACCATCACAAGAGCACCTTTAGCTAAAGTTTGAGTGAGAACATTACTGCCTGAAAGGTGAACTGAATTGCATAGAGATAGACGAGATAGCTGATATTGGGTAGGCATTAGCATTATCTGCCACACATAGAGAGCACTGAATAAATGGTAGCTCTTAATTATTCTATCACTGTGTTTTATTGAGTAAGGGACAGACACATTCCTATGTACCAGCATTTCTACAATAGGCATTAGGAGAAACTTGCATGACTTGGCTTTATATAGAAGACACCTGATGCTTAGGCAGGTGTCACCACAGGGAAGGTATATTCATTAGTGGCACCACACATGATTTAACTTTAATTTAAATCTTTATCTCTGATTGTGATTTAAAATATCAATGAAAAAATGATGTCACGATATAGCATTCAAGCAAAGGGCAGTTACAATGAACAAGACTGCAACAGAGTTTAAGGAACTAAATATTTTAAGAAACACAATAACAGGGTCAGAATACAGGAGCTGGAATCAGAAGTTTGTTCTGGTTCCATCAGTTAGTTGCTGTGTGACCTTTAGAAATTTATTTTATCTCCTGGGATCCATCCACAAAGTAGAGGAAGGAAGTTCAGTGTGAGGATTAAATCAGTTAATGCAGATTAGGCTGCAAAGGATTATGTCTGGTGCGTAAGAAGGGCTCATAAGTGTTAGCTACCATTACTAGTAATGCTTGAAACAGTGAAACACTGCATGGGAATAAATGCAGTCATGTAGCATCTTTTAAGTCCAAAATCAAGTGCTTTCTTATTTCTAAGATAAAAGCTATGCACATGTAATAAAAACTGTGTATACATGTATAGGTGTATATGTGTATATATATATATTTATATATATGATTATTCAAATAAAGAAATCACTTAATATGCATGAGAAAGGATGAAGACAATAGAAATTATCAAATATCTTAGAATATATCATAGGCTTTAAAAAACTAAGGAAGTTCCAGACACTTGTAGAGTTTCATTAAAGAGTAAAATGCAGTAACTGTCAAAAGCTCCCAGCTGATACTCAAGAAAATCAGTATGTATTGCTGTATAATATCCAGCAATACATACTTCTATTAGAGATAAAGTGAAACTGTGAATTCAGCCAATTAGGAAATGCAGACAAAACCTGGCATTCTTAAAAATTCTTCAAAATTATTCTGTCAATCCTAAGGTAAGTAAAAGGTCAAGATGATAGTAAGAGCTTTGTAAACAGCTAGGCACTGGCTGTCAAAGGTCAAAGGTCATGCAGAATCTGTAGACCATGAACATGAGTGATAAAGGTGTAGACTCAAATGTTGATTGTGATATAGAAAAATCAAGTAAAACAAGATTATTTTAAAGAATGTACAGAAAAGTGATATTGGCTTAAAGTATGTGGTAGACTTAATGTAGCATTCCTTCTTTTCCAGAAATAAGCTTAGTGAGTCAATCACGAATCTCACATGAGATAGTATCTTGCAATGATGTTATAATTCCAAAATTAATTAATCCCTTGAGGGTTAACTATGAATAAAGTAGTCTGAACTTTTTAAAATAAATTTAAATATTAATATGTACTTTATGTTGTGAATTTTAAAAAATTCATCATAAATCACTCCAATGATATCAACAGCAACCTCATTTTTCACTAATACATTTCCTGTTTTAAGTCATAATCTGGTTGAGTTTTTGGAAGGACTATAGTAGACAAAGTATGAAAACTCACCTCGTCCTTTGGCTTTTTTACTTCGCAATCTAATTTTCAAGGATTAAAAATGTCTGGGGCCATGGCCATATGGTAGTGTTTCCCATGGACAGAAATTTATATCCCCAAGCACCTAAACCATTCTTCAGAAGAAGGTGACTTTTCTTCCTCTTCAAATTAGTCTATTCAATCAAAGTCTCATGGAAACAATTGGTTTTCTGTATATGGCTCACACTTCACTTGGAGCAGACTGTTGCCTGAATCTGCCTTATTCTACAACACTGTACATATCATACAAGTATCATAAATTACAGTCAATATCCAAATGCCTAGTCACAGTGGGGGAAGAAAAATTGGTAACACAGTAAATTATTTTAGTTTAACACTCAGTTCTCAAGACAAATTTCTGGCTGTTAAAGGCAAGCATTATGCACTGATGATGATCATTTGTAAGTGAAAGTGTGAACAGATTGTGCAAATATTTTCAGTTTCACAGGTGTTTTTAGGGTATTATTTTCTGATACTAAGCACTTAAAGCAAAGCAAAATGCCTTGCTTAATTATCCTCAGGAGAAGGAAAATAAGATAATGGAAATGTTTACTTATTTTTCTTTTTTCTTAGTCCTCCTCCTCTCAGGATATTAGCTGATACAATTTATTTAAATATATATTCACATTACATTGAGTGCCAAGTACTTAATGTACCTTTAAAATATACTTCTATATATTCAAAGTAAACAAGTTCCTCGTAGTGATGAGGGAACTAACCTGGATGATTGGCTTATGGGTGTATGTCAGTATAGATAGATGAAGTTAAATGAGGGTAAAACTTCAGAAAGAAAGTTCACCCGGCCCTTCCTAGTGAGACACATTCCATTTATTTCACTATAATTACCTGTGTATGTTTCTGTTTATGCCATTTAACTGGAGGCATCTATCTCACTTCTGATCCGTATGCTCTGTACAATGACAGATATGACCAACGTCCACAGGATCACACCTGACAATGTTGTAATAAATAACTTTTTTCCCAAAGGGAAGAATTACTCTCTGAGGACACTAATGCCTCTCTTCCATGATCCTTTTTCAGTCCCCAATCCAATCTCCACATCCCATCCAGCACTGCAGCTTTAAAATGTCTTTCTGGGGGTAGGAAGGATAATTCAACTTTTCTGATTAGTATTACTTTAATTTCATGATCATTAATGTTCAAAAAACTTCAATGCTGCCTGGAAGTCTCACTATATTGCTCTGTCAGCTGGCACTCTCTTCCCTGTGCTCAACAAATATTCTCCCCTGCACTAAATCTCCAACTACCCCCACCTTCCTTTTGCCTCAGCTGATGATTTTATCTTTCATTGGAAAGAAATAGAAGTTATAAAGCATAGTCATAATCATACTTTTATTCCACAACTGAAATTTCAAGGTCTTTTACCCACCCTTTCCCTCCCTGTCTCTCTAACTAAAGTAGAGAAAGTGTCTGTTCCATTCAAGTTCAGTCCCACTCCACCTACTCTGCTCGTTACCTCCTCCACGTGGCCAGGAGCCTCTCTTCATAGGTTGTCATATCCCTTACTGTTTCCTTAACCTCTTCTTCATTACCAGGGCTGACCTATTAGCATCCAAATGTACATCACTTTATGATTGGGGGAAGGAAGAAGTGATGAGGGAGGGAGGAGGGAGATGGAAGGAAAGAAGGAAGGAAGGAGGAAGGAAGGAAGGAAGGAAGGAAGGAAGGAAGGAAGGAAGGAAGGAAGGAAGGAAGGAAGGAATCTTCTTTTGATACCCTGATCCTTCATCAGCTACTATCTTATTGTTGCATGTCTCTTCTTAGCCAAAGTTCTTGAAAGTTACCTAATAAGGCTCTCTCCACTAACCACCCTATTTTCTTTACTCTTCAGCCCTCTGTAGTTTTCTCTTTCCATCAGTATTGAAACTTCCCTTTCAAAGGCCATGAATTGAGACACTTATCAGTGGATTTCCCTGCCATCTGTGCTGTATGACCTGCCGTGCTTAGGAAAATGAAATGAGTTCTGGAGTCTTATATAAGTTGGAATCCTAGTTCCACCCCATACTGGATGTGTGACCATTTTAAATTTCCTCATTGATAAATGAGGACAGCAATTATTTCCCTCTCCTGGGATGGGTGTGTGTGTGTGTGTGTGTGTGTGTGTGTGTGTGTGTGTGTAGGAGACCCTTCTGCGTGGCGTGAGTCCAGCTCCCACTCAGAAGTGCACAGGACCCACGCCCAATGATAGGTTCTCCCATGGGGAATCAGGCCTGCACTGCGCCTAGGCTGCTTTGAGTCTTGCTTTTGCTAAAACTTCCTTACCATGAATTGACACAGCAAGTGCTTACTGTAACTTCCTAAAGTCCATGCTAAACCTTTCAAGGACCAGTGTAACCAGTCCAACCACTTTTCCCTTTTCTTTTGCAAATATCCTTCTTCTGTGATGTGATTAGCAGCAGCATCTCCTTTGTTGTCTGTAAAATTTAACCACCTAAAGCGAACCTGTGCATAGTAAATGAGGACCTTCATGTAATGTGCTGAGAAACCCAATAAAGGCCAGTCACCGCAAGGGCCAAGGCTTTTGCTCCCCTTGAGAGAAAAGCCATGCTATTCCTTTTCCTCCATTGGACTTGGTAGTCCGTGTGAATGTCTCATGCCTCATCCACAATGTGGCTGACCCCATGAGGCGGGGTCTGGATCATGTGTGTGTGGTGACTATATTATACAATTCATGTAAAGTGCTTGATCTTGTACCTGGCACACTACAAGAATTCTATAGTTGTTAGTTTTTTTATAATTGGTAATATTATTGACTCTAAATCTTTCTTAATCATTCTCTTATCTTACATTTCATATAACAACACTCTCCAGAGGAACAGAGTTGCTTGGTGCCGTGCAAGCAGGGTTGGTGCCCTCTGTACTATAAGCCACCACGACTGTGCCCATAGGTAGAAGCATTGCTGACTTCTTCGGGGTGATTTTGGGGCCTGCTCCCAATGGGTACTTCTGTAAAATCTGTGAACTTCCCCATATGCTTTAATAAATCTCTTTTGGGGTAAATTGGCCATTTTGGCTTATATTGCTGCAACTAAAAATCCTGGTACACTAGCCAAATTTCTAACTCAGCTATCTCAAATTTAACATGTACAGAACTGAACTATTGATTTTCTCTTCCCCTTTCCAAACTCCTGCACCTTAGCACATGGCAACACCATCCAAGTTGCTTACATCAAGAACCTGGAAGGTATCACTGAACACTCCCTTTGTTACCTTCTGCAATTGGTCAATTTTGCCTGAAAACTACATTTTGAATTTCTCTACTCATTTCTGTCCCCATTTGTTACCACCCTAAAACAAATCACCATTATCTCACAAATGAATCGAAATATCTCATTCTAAAATACCTCGCCCTTTTCCCATTTTGCTCTCTTGCAATGAATTCTCGTAGCAAATTTCTCAAAACAAACATCATGTTACTCCCTTATTTCTCAATGGTGTCTCATTGCTTGCCCCTGGGAAAAAAAATTCAAAACCCTTACCCTCACTCACAAAGCGCTTAACAATTTGGATTCTGACTACTTCTTGAGCTGTATCATATACCATATTTTTCAGACTATAAGACACACCCCCACAAATTTGGGAGGAAAAGGGGGTGCATCTTATAGTCTGAATGTAGCTTATCTGGCTCACTGTAGGGGGGCAGCCTATGTTATTTATGTTAAATATTTTAACACTTTTTTGCTTCAAAAATTTTTTTCCCTATTTTCCTCCTCTAAAACCTGGCTGCATCTTACAGTCCCCCAAAATTAGTACCTCCTCTGCCATTTATTTCAACAAAATCCTGCCTCCCTGAATTCGTTTTGCCTCCTCAAAATGCATAGACTTTTCAGTTTCAGGACTTTTACACATGCTGCTTCCCTTGCTGGAACAGCTCTGACCTCATGACAGACTTCAGAGAGACCTTCTTATCCTGCCAATGTCAGCAAAGTGTTCTTACTACACTTGCTTGAGTCCACTCTACTCTTTCCTTCACAGCACTATCATGCTTGGGAACGACCTATTCTTTTATGTGCTTATTCTCTGTCTTCTTAGTTTGTCTGATCTTCATAAGAATAATAAGTGGTCTCTTATGTTTATATCTAATACTTCATGCCCAATGCAGGGCCTGACATACAGAGTTGCTGTTCGAAATTATCTGTCCAATATGTAAATAACTCATTTCTCATGGTCGCACCATCGATTGCTCTGCAGTTGGTCGTGCTTCCTTTATAGGTTCTTGTTGTAGCTTTAAATCAAAGGGTAGAAATGATAGCAATAGTTAAATACCCCAAACCCAAAGCCCAGTCTGGCTATTTTCTCAGATGATTAGATGCAATTATGCTTCTGGGTCAGGGATGAATTTGTCTGCTAGATACCAAGTTGGGTATTTTGAAACCAGTATCACAAATATACAAATAATGTCTCAAACAGAAAAAATACTATGATTTAAACAATATCTTTAAATTAACACATGCTGAACAATGACTGTGATGTTCAAAACCTGATCTCAGGATGATGTGACCCTTCGAAGGAAAATCCAAGGAAACACCATGTTCCCACCATAGTTACTGGAGCAGTCATCTTTATTCCTGTGTTATCCCTATGGTGACCGTATAGTTTGGGGACTTCATTTGCAAGTTATTACAGAATGGTTGTGAGATGATACCCTCAGGTTGAGAGACTTGGGCTTTTCTAAAGCCATGTTAGCTTCATGCATTTTTTATTTAAGTAGATCACACTGTTTCTCTATGTACAAAAGTGGATCCCAAGTGTGAATACCTAGATGTGATGACAGAGAAAAAGGAGGGAGAACCACTTAAGAGGGCTTGTATTCTTTATTCTACAGGTCAAGATCAATTCCATGTACCTCCCTTTTCCTAATGTCAGGAAGCACTTTAGTTGAGGAAGAGTTTTCCTCAGTGACATACATATCAAGTTAGTGACTAGTCACAAAAAGATTGACTACCTCCCATGCACTGGATATCCTGGAGGACAACAGGACTTTCTGAGAAACAGAGCTGTGCATCTTAGGGAGAATTCTCTAAAATGTGTAAGGATCCAAAGGGTTCAAAAGCGGGCAAGAGAGAAGTGATGCCAATGTAGTTTTTATTTTATTTTATTTATTTATGGTTAGAGAGATGGGAAGGAAGGGAGAAAAAGAAGGTGAGACACATTGATGTGAGAGAGAAACATCATTTGGTTGCCTATTGTAGGCACCCTGGCCAGGGACTGAGCTCGCAACCCAGGCATATATCCTGACCAGGAATCGAACCGGCAACCTCTCACTTTGTAGAATGATGCCCAACCAATGAGCCACACCATTCAGGGTTATCATTGTAGGTTTATTACATATCTCTCTACAGCAACCCCTTATAATCACTCTTGAGGTTTCCGTATATGGATGGTGGACGGGTGAAGCCCACCACAACAAGTTATTGCAGTATGGTGAAAGTCACTCAAATCACTTATTAGACTAAAATGGCCAAAAAGTGGCCTTGTCAAATAAGAAAATATTGAATAAAACTCTTTCCCAATTGCATTGACATAACTATTTTGTCTCTAATTATACAAAAAAATAAGGTAATTTCAACAGAAATAAAGAGATAATTCTGTGAATAATAAGATAAGAATTACAGTAACTAAAAGCATGAAATCTTACCATAGAATATAGGTACAAAGCGGTTTACTTTTCAGCTGCCTCTATGGCTTATAATAAAAAGAGGATTGTGTTACATATGGAAACCATGAAGCCAAATAAAAATTTGTACAGGGCAAATAACCTGTAACAAGAACACCCTGGAACACTCTTGGTATTTATTTTAAATATAGTTTAGTTCAATAGGGTTGTTTCTAATCAAAGAGCAATCTATATTTCTATTTATCTCCCTCAGAACTGGTGGCAATAGAGCTTATGTTGGTAATATCCACTGTGGACATAAAGGGGAAATAATTGGACTCAGGCCTATCTTAGATGATGCAAAACATATCCTTTTATAATTCTCAGTATAACACAGACTATAAAAACTGCTAAATTTAAAAGTCACAATGGCATAGCCCTAGAGCTCATATAGCAAGATTGTAAAAGGGGTACAGCTTTCCCTAGAGACAAGAGAAAATACCATCCATTAGACTTAAAGTGAACTATCTCTATAACCATTTATAGAAATAACCAGAGCCCTAAGCAGGTGGCTATGTATCTTTATACTTCCTGTACATCTGCCTGAGTTGATGTGAAGTGTCAAGGATGATTTTCAGACCAATCGTCATGACCATATTATGGTTACGGTGAACGCCCCTCCCAAACAGCCAGATCCCTGGATTCTGGTCTCACTTTGCTACTATCCAGTTCTTCAAACTTAATCTCTCCTGACTTACATTTCTATAAATTAAAGAAAAATGAAATACTTCTTCCTTCAGATCAAACAATAGTTTTAAATGCTTAATTAGAAAAATTATGGCAGGTGTAAGAAAATAATTAATGGTCTACAGAGCTAAAATCAAAGAGACCTGCTGAGGTAAGCAACGAAATTTGCAAAGGGCAATGTAAGGTTCCTTTTCTTCTAGACTGGGTGAACTTGTACACAGTACTTATGTTGACTTAAAAATTATAAGTGTTTTTAATAAATTAAGCCTAAAGTGAAAGCATTTAAAATTATCAGCCACTTATCAGCATGAAACACAAAGAACACTGAAGCATGAGATTTTTTCTGCGAACGTTTTTATTAAACTTCAACTAACAATGCCATCAATTCTTTTCCCCTCTGTGATCCCACCGTCTCCCAAGCACAATTTCAGGTTTAACATTCTTAAAACTAGGCAAGATGAAAAGCCAGGCAGGCAAATCAAATGATTAAGTTCAAAGTTTTACAGGTATTTAAACCTTGGGAAAACTTAATTAAAGTTAATGAAGAATTTAAAACAGGAGTGAAAATTAAACAATAGTAAATGTTCAAAGAAAAATTAGTATTCAGTTGAAAAAAATCCAGGAAGAGCTACAGGGAACTGAGATTAATTATCAATGATTAGAAAAACTGGCTTTGGCAAATGCAGGAACTGACTTGACCTAAAGAAACAGAACCGAGGAAATGTGGGAAGAAAATAAAAAGTAAGGAGGATACGTGAAATGAAGGATGCAACATAGATTTTATTTTTCAGGCAGAATACTGATTCTACTGAAGTGTGCTTTTCCTAATTTTTATATTATCAAAATCACAATCAGAAAATCCTCAGTTCTTCATATTCATTAACTCATTCATTCAACATTATATCCGAAGCTCAGTCTATCAGAACATCTGGTTCAGTTTTGTACCACTAAATTCACTACCCACCTATGCTATGAGAATCAATCCCAATTGCATCCCATTACCCTATAAAATAAAATATAAAATTTAAAACAACTCATTCTTCTTGGTCTCAGTTAATGGTTACTCACCATGGATCAGGCTTATCCCTGACTGATGCTAACTATAAATGAACACATAGTATAACATTTTCTGGAATATTTAATGGCAAACATGTATTTGGCATTTGACTCAGTGGTTTTGTTTTAATTTATCAAATAATACCCAAAATGTACACATAGTAGAAACTAAGTAGCTGGTCCAAATCTAAAAAGGTTTTATTTATTTATTTATTTATTTATTTATTTATTTATTTATTTTTGCTCTTTCAAACCACCACATGTGAGATGACTGATTTCAAAGGATGATATTATTTCCAAAGCATGGCACATAGCAGAAATACATCATTTTAATCACTTAAAGGAAATAAATATTGTGTTCGGTCATTTCTTCATGGTTGACAATGTAACATAAGTAATAAAAAGCTATCTTAAATAGTTTACCAGTTATCAAAATCAAGAGCTTTCTGGTCAGGAAGGCAGCATAGGTAATTGCAGTACCGGAAACCTCCCACAACCACGTCAAAACTACCACTAAACTTTAGATCAACCATCAATCAGAAATACCTGAAATCTAGCTGAAGGGAAGTCCTACAACTAAGGATATAAAGAAAAACCCACATTAAGACTGGTAGGAGGGGCAAAAATGCAGAATAGGCTGGTCCCACACCCATGTGTGTAGATAAAAATTAGGAGTGATATCTCAGCTGCAGAGGTTACTTACCTCTGAGGAGAACGTGGTCCCAGCCCCACACCAGGCTTCCCAGCCCAGGGATCCAGGACCAGAAGAGAAGTTCCCATAACTTCTGGCTGTGGGAAGCAGCAGGGACTGGGGCTAAAAGAGACCGAGGCTCCTGGGGTCCCAGGAATTCCTCTTAAAGGGTCAATGCATGGACTTACTTGAACTCAGTAGCTCAAAAGGCACCGGAGACATATTGGAGGAACTGAATTGTCTGGCATCAGGGCGAGAGCTGGAAGGGCAGCTTTCTCCCATAAAGGAGTGATGGCAGAAGCCATTATTCCTTTGCTGAGCCCTCCCCTCTACACAGCCAGCAGGCATATGCTGTATCTGAGTCTCCATCCACCTGGCTCACACCATTCTCCTGACCCTAGGGATTCCCTGAGACCTCACCAAACTCTCAGGCCCAACCAAGCATTTCTAGTTGCTTTTCCATACAAATGGCCTGTCTTGGCTCATGCTTCAAACTCTCCTATACTCTCTCAAACAAGCAGCATCTGGACTTTTCATACCCCATACCTCTTGCTAAGTGGCCTCAGGCCTGGCACTAGCAGCAGCTGGCCTTGCTTTTCCGCTTGGCCTCTCCAGGGCAATACAAGTAGCCCAATACAAGTAGCAGCCTTCTGTAGATCACATGGTAGCTCATGCCAGGTGGCATCAAAGAAATACCTGAACATAATATTTATTTCCTGTGATTATAATGCTGTATCTTCCCTATATGCTATGTTTTGGAAATATATCATCCTTAAGATTCAGTAAACTCACATGTGGTTGGGTTGACAGAGTAAATAAATAAATAAATCTCAACAAAATGAAGAGAAGCAGCTGACCTTGGTCTGTACCTCCCACAAAGCCCCAGAGCCAATGCACCCAGTGACCAGCTTCAAACCACACCAAAGTACCACCTGATCATCTCCATGAGCAACACATCCCAGGGGTGGACTCAGCAAACACCTGAGTCCAGTTGAGGGAAGTCCTGCTCTGTGAGGTGGGCCCCAACACAGCTCATCCTCCATGGTGGTCTGGCTAGTCCTTGCAGCTGATAGCCTGGGGGTAAATCCCTCCCACTTACATGCTCACAGCCATCAAGGCTCAACCACAACAGAAGGGTGCATAACACACATGGGGTGCAAACCTAGAGTGCCCAGGTTGGGTGACTGGGGAGGCTGTGCCACTGGACCCTATAAGATACCTACTACATCAGGCTACTCTACCACAACCAGGAAATGTAGCAGCTCTACCCAACACACAGAAATGAACATAGGAAGGCAACCAAAATGTGGAGACAAAGAAACAAGTCCCAAATAACAGAATAGAACAAAACTCTAGAAAAATAACTAAACAAAATGGAGACAAGTAATCTACCAGATGCAGAGTTCAAAGCACTGATTATAAGGATGCTCAATAAACTTAAGGAAAGAGTAGAGAGAACTTTAGTAAAGAGATAGGAAACAAAAAATGAAGATAGAAAACACAAAAAAGAACCAGTCAGAAATGAAGAATACAGTAACTGAAGAATATACTGCAAGGGAGTTTTTGGAAGATGGCAGTGTTGGTAAACACAGTTCACCTCCTTGTACAATGACATCAATATTAAACTAAACTATAGAACAACCATGATTCAGAACTGTCAGAAATCAAACTAACTGAAAGTCCTACAACTATGGAATTAAAGAAGAAACTGCATTGTGACTGGTAGGAGGGGTAGAGACGCAGAATGGGCTGGTCCTACATCCATGTGTGATGAATGAATATCAGAGGGATATCTAAGGAGCAAAGAGCCCCAGCCCCACACCAGGTCCCCCAGCCCAGGGTTCCACTACCAGGAAGAGAAGTTGTCATAACTTGTGGCTGTAAAAACCAGTGGGGATTGAGGCTGTGAAAGACAGAAACTGCTGGACTCCCTGGCAGTTCCTCTTAAAGGGCCCACATACAGACTTACTCAGACTCACTGCCTCTGAGCTCCAGTGCATGGAGCAGCAGATTGAAAGGCATAACAATCATATGGGAAGGAACTAAAATGTCCAGCATCAGGGCAAGAGCCAGGGGTTAGTTTTCTCCCAGACAGAAATGCTGGCAGAGGCCACTGGTCCTTTTCAGAGCCCTCTCCCCACAGAGCCACAGACATGGCAGGCAGGTGCCATAACTGGGACTCCATCAACCTGGCTCATACTGTTTGTCTTACCCTGGTGATTCCCTGAGGGTCCACCCCACCCAACTTTTGGGACCATCCAAAGTTTCCAGTGGATTTTCCATACGAATGGCTTATCTTAGCCTATGCTTCAGATTTCCTAAATTATCTCAAACAAGCAGCATCTAGCCTCGACATGCCCTGTGCCTCTCACTAAGTTGTCCCAGGCTTGGCACTAGCAGCAGCTGGCCATGGTTCACAGCTTGATCTTGCCTGGACACCTCCTAGCCCAGCACAAGTAGCAGCCAACTACAAGTTGCTCTATAGCTTACTATATATGACCCCGGACAGAATGCAGGCAGTAGCTGACCTTGGACATGCCAACAGCAAATAGGCTCAACTATAAGCGTGGGTACACCTCAAGTACCCAGCTTAGATAATAGGAGAAGTTATGCCACTGGACCCTATAGGACACCTACTACATTAGGCCACTTTACTGAGTTTGGAAGATGGAGTAGCTCCTCCTAATACATAGAAACAAATATAGGGTTGGCTGCCAAAATGAAGAGACAAAGAAGCATGGACCAAATTTAGAACAGAATAAAACTCCATAAAAAGAACTAAACAAAATGGAGATAAGCAAGCTACTAGATACAGAGTTAAAAACACTGCTTGTAAGGATTCTCAGTGGACTTAGAACATCAACAGCATAAAAAAGGGGCATGGAAACTACAAAAAAGAACCAATCAAAAATAAAGGATGCATTAATTAAAATAAAGAACAATTTACAGGGAATCAACAGTAGAGTGGATGAAGCCGAGAATCAAATCAGCTATTTTAATGTAAGAGAGTAAAAAACACCAACCAGAACAGCAAAAAGAAAAAAGAACCCCCAAAATGAGGAGAGTGAAAGGAGCATCTAGGACAACTTTGAGTATACCAACATTCACATCACGGGGGTGCTGGAAAGAGAAGGGAGGGAGGGAGAAATTGTAAAGCTATTTGAAGAAATAATGACAGAAAACTTTTCTAACCTTGTGAAGGAAATAGACATTCAAGTCCAGGAATAACAAAGTCCCAAACAAGATGAACACAAAGACACCCACCCCAAGATACATCATAATTAAAATGCCAAAGGTTAAAGGCAAAAAAGAATCTTAAAAGCAGCAAGAGAAAAGCAGTTAGTTCCCTACAAGGAAGTCTCCATAAGACTGTCAGCTGATTTCTCAAAAGGAATTTTTCAGGCTAGAAGGAACTAGCAATAAATATTCAGAGTGATGAAAAGCAAAGATCTACAACCAAGATTTCTCTACACAGCAAAGCTATAATTTAGAATTGAAGGACAGATAATGAGCTTCCCAGACAAGAAAAAGCTAAAGAAGTACATCACCACCAAACCAGCCTTATATGAAATATTAAAGGGTCTTCTTTAAGAAGAAGTTCAAAAATATGAATAATAAAATGGCAACAAATACATATCTATCAACAATTGAATCCAAACATCAAAAGAAACAAACAAGCAGAACAGAAACAGAATCACAGATACAGAGAATATTTTGATGGTTGCCAGAAGGGAGAGGTGTTGGAGGGTTGGGTGGGAAAAGGGAAGGGATTAGGAAGTACAAACTGGTAGTTACAGAATAGCCATGTGGATGTAAAGTACAGCATAGGATATAGAGTAGCCAAAGAACACAACAGCATGATCCATGGACATGGACAATGGGGTGGGGATTGCCTGAGGGAACAGGGGTGGGTTAGATGGAGGTGGAAAAGGGAAAAAAATCAGGACAATTGTAATAGCATAATCAATAAAATATAATAAAAAAGAATACTTTTACAGGGAATCAATAGTAGAGTAAGTGAAGCAGAAATAAAGGATACATTAATTAGAATAAAGGACAATTTACAGGGAATCAACAGTAGAGTGGATGAAGCCAAGAAGCAAATCAGCTATTTGGAATGTAAGAGAGCAAAAAACATCATAGAGCAAAGGATCATATCAGGGATTTGGAGTATAAAAAAACAGAAAACACCCTATCAGAATAGCAAAAAGAAAAAAAGAATCCAAAAATATGAGGACAGTGTAAGTAGCCTCTGGGACAACTTTAAGTGTAGCAACATTTACATCATGGGGCTGCTGGAAGGAGAAGAGACAGTAAGAAACTGAAAATCTACTTGAAAAAATGATGATGGAAAACTTCCCTAAACTGGTGAAGAAAATAGAAATGGAACTCCAGGAAGTACATAAAGCCTCAAATAAGATGAACCCAAAGAGATCCATACCAAGACACATCATAAATAAAACGTAAAAGGTAAAAGACAAAGAATCAGTTAGCTACCTATAAAAGAGCTCCCATAAGACTGTCAGCTGATTTCTCAACAGAAACTTTACACGCAATCCCAAAAGGGATTGGCATGAAATATTCAAAATAATTAAAAGCAAGGACTTACAACCAATATTATTCTACCCAGAAAAGCTATCATTTATAATCAATAAAGAGCTTCCAGACAAGAAAAAAACTAAACAAGTTCATCAGCACCAAGCCAGTATTACAGGAAGTGTTAAATGGTCTTCTTTAAGAAGAATAAAATAAAAATCAAAATATAAAGAATAAAATGGCAAGAAATACATATCAACAATTCCTTTGAATACAAATGGATTAAATGCTCTAAACAAAAGACACACAGTGGTTGAATGGATAACAAAACTAGACCCTTACATATGCTGTCTACAGGAGACACACTCACTTCAGATGAAAAGACACACACACATAAGAAAAGTGAAGTAATGGTAAAAGATAGTTCAGAAAATTGGAAATGAACAAACAAAATAAAAAACTGGGGTAGCAGTACTTATACCAGACAAAATAGACTGTAAAACAAAGGCAATAACAACCGACCAAGGAGGACTTAGCAATTCCATTTCTGGGTATTTATTTGAAGTAACCTAAAACACTGAATTGAAAAGACATATACATCTACTTGTTTATTGCAGCATTATTTATAATAGCCAACCTAAGCGTCCAGCAATAGATGAGTGGATAAGTGGTGCATATACACAATGGAATACAACTGAGCTGTGAAAAAGTGAAATCCTGCCATATGCAACAACAGGAATGGACCTAGAGGGCACTGTATGAGTGAAACAAGTCAGACAGAGCAAGAAAAATGCCAGATCATTTCACTTTTATGTAGAATCTAAAATCAAAATAAACATATAAATGGAACAGAAACAGACGTCGATACAGAAAGCTTTCCAATGGTTTCCAGATGGAAAGGGGGTTGGAGGAATGGGTGAAAAAGGTGACGGGATTTAGAAGTACACAGTGGTTGTTACAGAATAGTCAAGGGGGTGTAAAGTATAGCACTGTACATGTAGTCAGTAATATTATTAAAACTATATATGGTGTCAGATGGGAGCTAGTTTTACTGGAGTGATCACTTCATAAGTTACATAAACATCTAATCACAGTATTTTACCCTTGAAACTAATATAATATTGTACATCAACTGTAATTTAAAACTTTTGAAAATCAAGGAATTTATCGTAAGTTTTAGCATTAGCTTTCTTTTTAAAGAGGAAAGTAGGGGTTATAAAATATAAACTAGAAACAATAACTGTAAAATAATAAAAAAGGGGCATTAAATGGCAACATTTTCAGGATTTGGAGAGATATATAAGGGCTAATGATGGCCATGATAGTCAGAATGAGTAGCTAAGGAACTGTGCCTCCGTAACCTTGTCATCTCGTAGTTAAGACAGTGAAGGATGAGGATAGTCAAATGCCAGCCTTAATCTCCTGCGGCACCTATTGACACGGCAGTGATTATGGGTATAATAACTATGACCCCTCCTCACGTCAGCACATTGGAAGCAAGGCAACCAGACAGAACAGCAGCCATGACAAGGGGTTACAGTTAACAGTTGAGACTGAAGGAGGCTGTCTTTGGTTGTTAGAGCTGCTGGCTTTCACAAACAAGCTGTATTTACTGCTCAAAACAAACAAATAAAAGTGTGCATTCTTTCATCAGTAGGCATTGCCTTTGAAGACAATGTGTACTTAGGGGATCAAAGTCATCCGCATTTGACATCGGTTGAAGGATCTAACCTTTGGCAACAGACTAATGCATTAGCAAGAACCAAAAAGAAAAATGCTTATGCACACATCATAACAGCTATAATTTAATAATGGCCACACAGCAATTTAGATTTACTGAGTGCTAGAATGGTTTACATTATTTATTCTTTAAGACAGATCCATGCGGTATTGTCTCCATTTTTATAGGTAAGAAAAATTAAGCATTGAATAGTTAATATGGTATCACAGAGATTAAGTCAAGCTGTGTCTGTAAACACATACAAGAAAACAATCTTTTGGAAAATAACACTGATCCTAAAATATTTGCTTGACCTTAAATAAACCAGTGGCACTGAAACATTTCTTAGCAGTAAAACTCTACCTTATTTTTTAAAAATAATGTTATATACAATTCCAGTTATAAACAACATAGCAACTAAATTGTATTAGTAGAAATTTTAAGTGTTTACTAATTATTAGGACAATTACTGTTTTATGAATATAAAATTTAAAATCAGAGAGCATAGATAATAGTTCCAGGCTTCTATCACTTTCAACATTTGTGAATTTCAGAGCTCCTGAACTCCACAGACTGTAGGACCACTGGCTACTGGGGGGCAATGTTTGTTTAACCCAACAGTGAAAAATTAAAAATTCAGTGAAAGAGATACCTGTGTGTGTAAACCTAATGCCAGTGTCTGCACTGGGAAGGCATCAGAACCCTTGAAGTCAGTCATTTACTTAGTGAACCATCCAGTCTGGGGTGGGATGAGATGGAGAGAACCAGAGAACCAACCGAACAGGTACCTCCACAGGGTGGTGGAAAGGGTGCAGGAAAGAAGGCCCTCGGCTCATGGGCAAGGACTTCTCCCTAATCCTCATAACAGTCTGTCCTCTCTCAGGCAAGAAATAAGAAACTAAGGTTGAGTAAAGAGAGGCTAACGGTTATATTAATTTTTTAAGAAGAAATAATAGCCCAAAGCTAACGACCTGGAGGCTAGACTTGCCTCTAAGAGGTAGGGCTTTTAAGGGGCGAATAAGCTCAAAAGGGGAAAACTAGGATAAAAATAAAGAGAAGCAGGCAGAAAAAACAGTTGAGGTTCAGCTCTGTGGATCTGATGCCACACAGTAATGTGTGCTGAGCCCACACACTCTCTCCGGGTAGTTCAGGGGCCACAGGCAGAGTTGTAACTCACTGAGTCACAGAGAGCAGTCTTCAATGGCAGCTAAATGTGGTGAACCTGGATTCCAGAGTGGATAAGGCCATGCTTCCCCAGGGACCAAAGAGAATATAAAAAAAATGTCCTGGCCTTGGACACGAGGGAGAAAGTAAAATGAATTACAGGGACAGGAACTAGTGTCTGGATGAGCAGACAACAGCATCTGAAACTGTCAGACTTGGGAGGGACCTGAGCATCATCTCATCCAAGAAGTTTCAGGATGATATATTTGAGGCAAGTGTATCATCCCCTAACTCTGTCCACAGTCTATTCAGTGCTTCAAGCCTGAGCCATGTTAACAATTTGGCACTGGGTTACTATGCTATTTTGTAGGAAGGCTACCTTCTAGATCAACTGTAATAAAATATTTTGGGTCTTTACAAAACAGGAGCCATGGATGATGTGCTCTAATGAATTGGAAGGAAGAAATACATTTTAAATAAAGGAGGAAGACCAGAAATCCCAATAGTGCGCTCTCTGGAAAAGAGTTTTCTTATTCCCAAAATCATGGAATAGAAAATTAAGCTATCACAATGGCGGAGGGAACATCCTGGGGTAGTATTTCCATTAAATGAGGACATGTATGTGATTAAGTTTTATAAATTAAAAATAACTAGGAAACAGAAATAATATTCTGAGGTTGAGATAGCCCTAGATTTAAGTCCTTCTTTCACAAAGCATGTGTACATGTGTATGCATTTTTTCCTAAATATCAATGTGGCGGATGTACACTGTAAAATATTTGGAAAATAGGGGATAAGATTTTTTTAAAAGACAGAATATTCATCCTTAAACCTTCCACTTAGACATGGCCACCATTAGCACTTAGGTACTTTAAAAACCAGTCTTTATTCATATGCACCTCTATGCCTCAGTAAAAGAAAGTTGAGACCCTGATACTTTACACTTGCCGATACATTATGTATATTGCCATTTCATTACAACCTTAAAACATTATTTCATGGGCTGCATGGAATTCTATTTCTTGTAATAAATTCCCCAAAGTGAAAAAGTAAGGTTTTTAAGTTGCTACTATTTCAAATAAAGTTGCAGATTAATTTCTTTGGTTTTACTTGCATTTATTTGGTCACTGGCAGGACTGATCATTTTTCGTGTTTTGGGCTGTTTGCATTTCTTTCACGTATGGCCTGCGAGTCTACTGTCATTTTTCTCCTGACATATTAAGCTTCTTTAAAGAGCTCTCTCTGTATTTTAAGTATATTCATCCATCCTCTATTGTACCTGTTTAAAATATCATTGATTCATTTTATTCCATTTATGGCATTTTCTTACATAGAGCAGACTTTAAATTTTTATGTAGTTAAATATTTTCTTTCATGGGCTTTGCTTTTCATTGTCAAGTTTTGAACAATGTCCTATATACTTCAACCACATGTATGTCTTCACTGATAGTCTCTTCTAGTTCTTTAAAGACATGATGAGTTTGAAGCTTGGAGGTTAGAAGCCATTCTTCACTCTCACCTTAACTTGGGTACTATTCTGCCTCCACTAATCTCAGAGTTAATCTGATCTGCATTTTAATTACCCCATCATAAGATATGATTAACATCAGTACCCACCTCATAGGACAGTTAAAGTTAATACAGTGGATAATCCATATGTGGTACATGGCAAAGAGTCTGGAATATAACAAACACTCAATAAACCCTAGAGATTATTTAATTCTCCACTGCAGATCAACATTATGTGGTAGAATATGATAAAAATGAACCTAAATTTAAAATTTTTCAAATTTGCTCATCACTTCATTTTGAATAATACATGTTATGTCCCACTAATTTAAAATACCACCATTATTATACGCTAAATGACCACAGGTGTTTGAATATGTTTCTAGACTTTTTATTGAAGTCCATTGATCTGCCTGGGTAGTAATGCAATGTTGCTACAATATTAAAATCAGTGTTGTGGATAATTTTTCATTACTTTTAGTGCAATTATCCCTCCAAAATTCTTCTTCTTCTTCTTTTATTTCATAAAATACTCTTAACTAATCAATCAGACTGCCAAAACTCCTGGTTAAAGTTCCAAGAGGAAATTAACAAAATATGAAAATGTTTTTTTGCTAAAGAGAACTCCACATGTTCCCTGTAAATACTTGTAGGGAAAGTCCCAGTGAGCTTTTCTGTCTGCATCCTTCCTTAACCCTAATCACTATCTGAGGTTCTGTCCAGTAGAGTATAAGTATATAAAGGTCAACATCAAGTGCCAAAAAATCAGGTTTTTAAAGCTTCTTTGTAAAGACCAGACTGAAGAATACACTGAGCCTCCCCAAACCATCTCTGAAACCTAGCCCCAGGAACCCATAGGACCCTGATTCATCACAGGATGCTGGTCAGCCAGCCCAAGCATCTCCACATTTCTACAAAGAGAAAAAAGCCCAAACACTGCAGAACCTGAGAATGAGTAGTCCAGGGGTCAACTCTTCCTTTTGTTATCTCTGCCTTGGGCTGTGGGGTTCTTACCAGCCTCATTCATTTACTCAGTCATCATTCCCTTTGAGGAGGACACTAATGACAGTGGGAAGACAAAAACATCAAAAATGTTACTGCAGTACCACTACTTCCTAGAGAGTAGATTTTAAGTCCCCTCATAAAAATACAAAAAAAGTAAGCTCCTTAGCAATTGGTTTCAAATTAATATATGCCATTTTAATGAAAGAAAGTTCCCCTATCTTCCCAGTGGCCTCATTTCTGTCCCATGTCTCATTTAATGATTCTATGGATTTTGTGCAAACCATACGTTTTGATAGATCACTGGATAGATCTTGCCATTCACTGTTGAAATATCACATCTATATTTCTACTCGGTTTTTATTTCATAATACCTTAAGACTTTCCAAATAACTCTAAATTTACATTTTATAATAGGTCCTTTGTGTTCTTTCACTTTCTGCAGGGATTGGGAGGCTTAAAGGAAAATTAAACTGAAAAGGGAGCTCTTAATAGAAATGTGTAAATTATGCTGAAGATAGAATAAGCAACAAGGAAAACTGCTATTTTTCAAATTATGTCTGACCACCTAGTAATTGGGAGTGTGAACATGACAAAAAACATAAGAAAAAGTGTGACATCTTAAGACTCAGTGAGCTAGTGAGAGGACTGTTAAGATATACAGAAAAGTTAGGAAGGGAGCTTTCAAAAAGTTCTAATTGAGAGAAGGAGAAAACCACAGCTGAGATTCTGGAAAGGAGGAAAACTCACCACGTTTGTTAAGCTATTCAGAAAGATATTTCAGTTTCTCTTCTGCAAATAATTCACAAAGCAAAGAAAATGGCGAGAAGCATATCTAAAGAGGGTAACAGGAATCTGTCTGTTATGACCTCAAATTTCATGAGAGAAAGACAAATAGCAAAAAAGAGAATATTTGTAAAATATAGTTAGGAGAGCTAAAGCACATAAGAAGGTAAGGTTTGAAAGAATGAATATACATATATATTCATATATATACATATATTTGGCAGGAAATATATTCTTCTGATCTTCCTCCTTCTCCTCCTTTCTAAAGGGCCATTCAGTTCAAGAAGGACCAGAAAGGAAAATTGTGGCAGACCCTTGTGTGTGGCGCGGGCCCAGCTCCCACTCAAAGATGCACAGGACCCACACCCACAGATAGGTTCTCTCATAGGGAATCAGATTTGCAATATACTCAGGCTATTTTGAGATTTGATCTTTGCTAAAAAACTCCCTCACCCTGCAAATGTTTACTGTAACTTCCTAAAATCCATGCTGAGCCTTGCAGGGGCCAGGGTGACTGGCTCAACCACTTTTGCCTTTTCATTTGCTAATGTCCTTCTTCTGTGATGTAATGAGGGGCATTGGCTCCTTTGTTGTAACCTGGGGATAGTGAAGGAGAACCATCTTGGAATGAGGAAAATATAGAATAAAGGCCTGTTATGGCGGAGGCCACGGCTTTTGCTCCTCTTGAGAGAAAAGTCATGCTGTCATCCTTATTCCTCCACCAAACTCGGTAGTCTGTGTGTATGTTTTATTTCATCCATAATGATGTGGACACCGCTGGCCAGTGTCCGGCTCAGCAAATGTCTTTTTTTCCTCAAAGAATAATTAATGAATGTTTGGGGGTACGGAGTGAGGTTCTGCTCTACTTCTCACTCTCCTCTGTAGTGGAGAAAAACTGTCAGTTAAAGGTTGTTAGGACCAACACTGGCAATGTGACAGGATAGGAAGAAGCTAGGAAAATTTCTGAACAAGTGGAATAGGAAACTGAGACAAGAAAATTAAACAAGGCCAAACAGCTCGAGCAACTTACTGCCAACTGGTGAATCACAAGAACTTCTCTCCCCTAACCAAGGACACTTGAGAGAAAATGTTTTATGCCTCTTCTCCCTAACCAAAGAATACATAGCTTAAATCACCCTGATTGGGGAAAATAAAGAACAGAACAGAGACCCAGTTAATGTCATCTGTGCCAGGCAATCCCAAGGAACAGATGAAGTCAGGGTAACACATAACAAAAACCCCATTAGAGACCAGATAGCCCAAAGATAAAACAAAAAAGCAGACAAAGAATAATCCCAACCCCCACCCCATACGCTCATTTTGATACATCAGCTTATTTAAAATGCACCTGGAAAGCTGTTGAATATTCCACAGAAAACCTCCCCTAAAATTCTCACATGCAGAAGAGAGATAAAACCCTCAAAACAAAGGTAACAGCGTGGGCTCGCTCTAAAGCACACACATGTCCCTTCCCAGGGATTAACCTTTTACTTCCCCCTACACTCTAAGGGTCCCAGTGAGACCTGCAACCAGAGGAGCAGCGGGAGGCAGCAGCCCCTCCTGGGTGGGTTCACCCCCTGATCCTGACTCCAGGGCCCCCTTTTTGTCTGACTCACCAGTGAGCTGAGAGCAGCCCCGCCTTGGCTCACTCCTTTTCTATAATCTTTTTAGGGAGCCAAAGCAGAGCACCCACCACCCAGGTGTTCTCCTGTTATTCTTCTGTTGTTCCTTCTACAATAAGTCCTTCCGTTGTTTCATTGTCCCCAGCCTTAAAAAACATACTCTTAAAATCATCTGGAATCATGTTGAAAATGTTTCCTACACAAAGTCAAGATCCCACAGACTATGACCCTGTCATAACTGGGTCCCTGTCCAGTGACAATGTGAAGCTAACCAGGTGAGGAAATCATAAAAGACACTTTCTAATTGTGAATGAATTGAAGTCTCTTAGCTATGTTCACTTACGGGTGACTATATGTCCAGGCTTGCCTGAGAAAGTCCCAGGTTGTGACTGCTTTTCTGGCATATTTATTAATAGATCTTTCTCTTTTAAAACTATCTTTATTTGGGTGATAAATGGTATGGTCATCTTTCACACATATCAGAATACCAAGGGTATTTCACATTTTGTTGTTTTTAATGTTCTTTCAGAATCTATGAAATATGGTCACATTTAATAATCTTTGGGAATCTATAGAGAATAGAAGTGGTACTGTGAAAGTTGAGATGAGCCAATGTTCTAATTTTCAAAAGTGAAAAGAAGGAATACATTATTATATCTAGACTAGAGAACATAGACTTGATAATCTGAGGGACAGATTATCACACAGATTTTTGTGATGATTTTGAGAGAGAGAGAGCAACCACTAAGAGGGAACATGGTTCTAAGACTAGATTAGGTGAGATCTACTTTGTTCAGGCTACTGCAGAACATATCACAGGATTTCTGTAGACAGATTTAATGTGGATTTTAACAAGACCTCAGACAAAGATCCCCTTGATATTCTTAGAGACAAAATAGAAATCTGAACCATCATACAGTTGGATAGATCTTAATTGCTTGAGTGACTATTCTAAATAGTGTTGACTAATGATCATCAACAAGCAACATTAACTCTGCCCTTGGCACTGTCCTTTTCAATATTTTTCTCACCAAATTGGATTAAGACATGCTGATCAAAGTTACATCTGATGCGTGGCAATAGCAGATACTGAGATGACAGAGCTGGGATCCAAAATTATCTCATCAGGCTGGGAAAATGAGCAGACTTAAAAATTAAATTTCATGGGCAGAAACAATTTCAGAGGGAGAAATTTATTTTCCAAAAACCAATTGCAAAAAAAAAAAAAAAAAACCAATAACAGGACTCATATTATGTAGTAGCACATATGAAACAAAATAAAGGTTTTGTTGACTAAAAAACATAGTGCGGTGACTTGGCCACTAAAGCATTAATATCAGTGGCAAGAGGGAGATGCATCAATTCTACTCTGAGCCCAGCATGTCACACCCAAAACAGCATGCTCCACTCCGGGAACCTCAAACTTAAGCAAGACAGTGGCAAACTGGGAACCATGCAGAGAAAAACAGGATAGGAAATTGTAACAGTCTTTAAAAAGTAATAGAAAATACCGGATGGCTCAGCTGGCTCATCCTGTCATCTTGTACACCAAAACAGGTCGTGGGTTCAATCACCAGTCAGGGCACATACCTAGACTGCAGTTTCTATCCCCAGTAGGGATGCTTACAGAAGGCAACCAATCCACGTTTATTTCTCATCCATATTTCTCTCTCTCTCTCTCTCTCTCTCTCCTTTCCTCCACCCTTCCCCTGTCTCTCTAAAATCAGTGAATGTATCCTTGGGTGAGGATTTTTTAAAAAGCACTATGTGCCCCTCTGGGGTCACAGCATCCAGACCAACAAGAGCAACATGTGATCATCAAAAGCAACAAAAATAGACTTCTGCCTTCCTCTTCACCTGATGCAAGCAGAATTCATAGCCCTCTGAGAACTGAGTGCTTCCTCAATGTACTTGGGCAATTTAGGGAAAAGACCTCAAATGGGAGATAATGGACTTACAGGGCATACCAAGGTGTTTTGCAATATGGGTCCCTTTGAAGTAGTCATAGCATGCACCAGGGCTTCAGACAAATTCTGCAATGTCGCACAAGGAGTAGGCTTTACTGAGAAAGGGGAAACTTATAAAAGATGGGCCCAGCAAGAGAACGCACAGCGCTGCCATCCTCCCACTGTATTTATGATGGACAGGTGTGTGAGGCCTGAACAAGCTGCTACACACACAGTGTGGCTTGCTATTGCCTTTTTCCTTTTAAAGAGCAAGCTCATGCTTGTCAAATTTGTCATGGTAGATATTCAGTTTTAATAACTGCTAACTTATTATTTATTATTTGCAGTGTTTAAGTCCCTCCGAATGTGCTGCTCCAAATTCCTGCATTCAGAATTGTGTCTTGAACATAAAAGTTTAAAGAGACGTTGGTGGGGAAAGTAGATTATATGACCTCTAAGATACTTTCTAACCCAGAACGTCTTTGGTTTTACAAGATGCTCTAGGAAAGCATTGAGTATTATTAATATTTCCCCTAATCTTAGTTGGCATTCTATTAGCCTTCTTCGCTGATACTGCACAGTGAATAGAGAACTTAAATGTATCAGTACAGACCTTTGTCCTCAATTCTATTAACGGATTCAGTGCAATATCAACTTCACACGGGTTGAACATCATTTCTACCTAACTCAAACGCTACAGTTCAATCTCTTCTGGTTCTTATTCCATCTTTCAACCCGCCAGCCTCTCCCCATTTATTTCCTTCCCCTACTCATGCTTCAGACTCAACAAATCCTATCCTACCTGTATTGTACTGCTTACCAGAGCTGTGATAATCCCCAAATAGCAACAGACTAGATTTACAGTTGTCTGTGTCATAACTACTGAGAATTATAAAAGTGGTATGCTTCTCCCTAGTCATAATCCTTCCATTCAGGTGATAATGTTTTCTGTGACCTATACGGGGTTCTTTCTCCCTTAAATAGGAGGGTACATTGTCTTCCTTCAGCAGGTGCTCAACACCCCCAAAATTTGTATCTATAAAAATGCTAAGTTTGTGTCTATATTCAAAATATCTTAATGGTGTCAGCTTCACATTAGCTATGTTAAGTCAGGCTGCTGAGTGGGCCAACTTAGATTTCTAGAAAATCCACCGGGTGCTATAAACTGTGTTGGATACTGGGGAAATAGTGAGATGTAGTCCATGTCCCTCAAGAACTCACAATATAAAAACTAAAAATAACTATAACTTGATATAATACGAATAATAAAGAAGAGAGGTGCAATTGGCCAAACCAAGATGATCATGGGGCCTGCAAATATGAGGAAACATTATCTGTTCTGAGCAAGTTGCTATGGCAGCAGGAGCAGCGGCTGATCGTTAGCCAAATTACATCAGTGAAACCCATCTAGCAATAGCCATTAGGTGTGTACGTACCTGAGCACAAAGCCTGGGTCAGGGAAAATCATTGAAAAGAAACAAATAAATGGATCAGGGTTTGGGTCACATTCCTAGGCAGAGATCTAAAGTTCACTGTGTACCATAAGTGCACGGACTGATGTGCATCAGACCTTCAGGGTGGGGTACCAGGAGATGCAAAAGGAACTTCCAGGCCAATCACCAGACTCTCAAACATCCTCTTCCCTTTATCCCAGTGAGCCCTGTACATGTCGTTTTCCACGTATGCGGTGACATGAATGCGGAAAGTGCGAAGCACTGGAGGGAAAAGCCATCGAAGTTTAGAAATGATTATCATTTAATTGGTCAATTGATTCATTGATTTATTTTCTACTCAATAAAGATATCCATGTAAAGCAACAACATTGATGAAATCCAAACATAAGCAACATTAGGATTTCATATTTAACATTGTGGTTTGGTCGTTTCTCTTCGAAAATTGCTCCTGTGTTAGCATTTCCATACATCTAAAAATAACTTCTTTTTTATATTTTGCTTTTTGTATTCAAGACATATAAGTTGTCAGTTAATAGGTAATGAGTACATATAGGCCATTGTCCTGAATTCAAAGAAAATAATCCAATAATATCATGGAGGAATCTGATTCTGAAGTAACTTTGGTCCTGTCTCAACTGTTGAGTAGCTCAAGCTCTTCATCCATAAAGACCATCAAGTGTTATATTTGTGTGAAGTTGGGAGAAAAATGCATTGATCCTGAAACATTCTATGGGGGAAAAAAAGGAAAATAACAATATTTTGAAAGGAAAATATCTTTATCTTTTATCTGAGCTTCTTAAAGCACTTTTAAAGAAGTGGTTCTCCTCTCTCTAATAAACTAAGAGCACTCCTTAAAAATATTCTATCAAAAAAAAAAAAAAAACAAACAAACCCTTTTGTAAACAATCTTCCTGTAAGAGGTACTCAACTACCTGGAAAACTTCAAGTATTTTCAGTGTGCCTTTTTGATTGACACCCAGGTTGTGGCTCTGGTTAAATACATCTCAATTTCAGGAAGAGAGTTTTTCAAAATTGGTTCATAGTTGGGGGAGGGGTAAGCTTCCAATCAAGCACTAGGTTTCCCCTATTGTTTTAAATTTAGATGATAGAAAATACTGTTGTAACTAACAATTTGAAAACTTTTTAATTCAGAAACATCTTTACTCTGTGAATCAGTCTTTCTGAAGCTTCTCATAGTAGCACCTTTATCTAACCTTGTTGTTCCTTCAAATTTCTGAGGTAGTGCCTACCAAACTCTTCATTACTTTGTGTCTTCCTATTTTCCTACACTTTTATTCACCCAATCTGTCATTAATTCAATAAAGGTTATGTGCCAGGGTCTAACATAGGAACTAGAATTTCAAAAACGACGAAAGCATGGCCTCTCCCCTCAAGGGGCTTCTAGTCCAATGAAGAACACTCTACTAGCCCATTTTTCTTTACTTCAATAGCTAATTTTATATCTCTAAAATTATCAGACAAAATGTGCACACTACAAGAAATCTTTCCCAAACTGATGTCCTACCTACTATTATTTGTTGATGCATGGACAAGTTTATAGTTAAAACCTAGAATTTCTTCCAATATAAAATTTTAAATGAGGATACTTTAAAATTAAAATCACAGAATTTTAGGGCAGGAGGGCTTGGTAAAGATCTTTTAGTGTAATGTTCTTTTCTTGTCTTATTGATGGAAAAACTGGTGCCTAGAGAGTGAAATAATTTTATTTACTCAATAAACATAATTAGAGCATCACCCATATGCCAGGCACTGAAGTACAAGCTGTAAATACAATGATTAATGAGATCCACATTGCTTGACTGAAACAAATAATTGCACAAATAATTGCTAAAAATGAGAGACAGAAGATGCCGAAAGACTACGAAACTGGGGGGTGTAACCCAATTTGTGCATCAGGGGTTATTTCTCTCAAAGGGTCTCATTACAGATGGGACTGAAAGAGGAGGAGGCTCACCCCCAGTTGTGTAGCTAGTGAGATGCACAACTGCAATGGTAACGAAAATTTCTTAAGGCACAGGGATACATCATCTGCTATTAATTGGCAAGTTCCCTACTGGCAGTTATTTATTGTGCACTGACAATGAGCTTGTCAGCGGAGGATTGTTTACTTAGTTTATTAGCTCACCTCTAGTCCTGCCTGGACAGCTTGTTCATTCTTCAACAGGAGTGTGGGCAGTATATCTGACCCACGCTTCTTTGATCAAGAAGCAGTTATTGCCACGTGTTGAAGTCTCTAAATAACTAGAACTTGTTTTTGAGTTATGTACCCTTAATGCCTTTCATGTCCAAACAATTATTAAATCAAATTTATCTTGCAGTAGATGGCAATGGAATTGAGGGATGCAGTATATGCACATACACTAAATATTTGTATGTGTATTTTTCCATGTATTTCTTTCTGATACTGAGGTCTTGCCTGTCTGGGCCATATAACACAATCCATTGACTAATGCAAAGAAAGAAAGACGAGTTTTAGATGTATAATTCCTGTAAGTAACCTATTTATCCTTAACATACCCATTTTATCAGTGTCTGTCTGCCCTGGTATACTGCTGACTGGTATTACTAGTAGGGTGCTTTGCTTAGGAGGAGGCCAGGTTAACCAATTATAGGCTGTTCGCCCAGAAATATTTGTTACCTCCAGTTTTCTGGCAAAAGTCAGGTACCATTCATGGTAATGAGAAGTCCCTCAAGGCTTTTCAGAAGAGGTCAGTCATCTGAAACCTGGAATATTTGTTCTTCTTTATAATGTCAATTTATCCTTATTAATGCTTATTCAAATGCACAGAGACGCAGACACAGAAACACACACATGCCTGCATCTCAGTTGCCCTACCAATCTTTTCCCTCTTTCCCGTCTGGTAGCCTAAGATAAGAAGAAAACTTTTTTTTTAGAATTTAATGAGAAGTGGTTCTGGAGCTTGTAATTATGTGCTTTAGAATTATTTGAAAAAGCAGTGAGCAGGTTAGGCCGTCTGTTCTTTGACTCCTTAGTCCCTATATTTGTTAGGTCTTACCCTCAGCAGATTCTTGTGCAGAATGGCCATCCCCCAACAAATCCCCCTCCCTATTATTTTAGGATCCCCAACAGGTATCTCATTATTTCACAAAAGTTGCTCTCCACTGCCCTGTGGCAGATGCTCTGTCTTCTTCAGAGAGCCATCCATCCTCTACACCCACAACCCCCTGAGAGCGGCTCCCCACTTCCAGTCATCCTGCCCATCATGACAGCTGGCTCCACCACAGGTGCTCTCCTGATGACCCCAAAGCTATAGGCACCGCCCCCGACAATGACACGTTAACATAAGATTGCAAGCTAGAGAGAAAGTACCATGCATATATCTTATCTCGGCACTTATTCCTTACCAGGGAAAAGAAGAGCTAAGGTGAAACTCAAAGATTTGGAGATTTGAGTTCTCCCCAAACTAAACCAATCACCTGTGACAGAGCAGGGACCTGTCTCCTTCCTAAGTATACAGAGTCCCGGGCATCACACCAATTCACATTTACTTTCAGTTGGTAGATACACATCTTTGGAAGCAAATATAGAGAGATCCCTCTCAGACGGTAAGTTCAGGAGCACAGTAGCTTGAATGATCACCGCTTTTCCAAATCCATGTTTCTAATCAAAACTGATTGTGTACCCAGGCAAGATTTCACAAAGGCACACGTACACACGCACGCACACACACACACAAGAAAAAATGGGGGGATTATTATTTTCCTTTCTCCTTTATCCACTGTATTCATTATTTTTAGTCAACTCTCATGGCTAATCTTCCTATAATTTATGAATGTGTTTTACTTGAATTTTATGAGCTATTCCAACCCCATATACAGAAAGAAATTTGCAACTACTCTAAGTATAAAAAAGCATTAGTCAAAGCAAGGAAATTTCAAGACTAAACTGAATGCACCCTTTCTAGTTCCCAAAGCATCTTTTAATCATGGCATCTTTCTCAAAACCAATTTTCTTACCCTACAAATACTTGTACATTTGTTCATGTTCCTTCCTACACTATCTAATTTTTAAGTCAGACATTATGTGTTCTTGTATCCCAATTCTAACAAGTGCCTGATTCATAATAGGCACTAACTAAATGTCTGTCAAAGGACTACCCTTGAATGAATGAATGAGTGACTAATAATTACAACTTTTCTTTATTGAAGACATGATACAAATCAGGCACTCTGTTGCACAATTTTTATAAATGATCCAATTTAATTCTCATGACACTATAAAGCAGGCACTATTATCCCCAATTGGCAGATGAGAAAACAATTGCTTAGACAGATTAAGTGACTTGGCAGAAGGTTACAAATCTCGTGAGTGGTAGCTTTAATTTGAACAAGGCCATTCTAAAGCCTGTACCTTACTCACTACAACAGGGGTCAGCACAGCGCTGGTCTGCACTCCTTTCACCTGCCATTGTTTTAACAATTGAAGTTTGGCAGCAAGAGCCTTGCCCATTCATTTACATATTGTCTCTGGCTGCTATGGAGCTAGGATGAAAAAGTCGAGTAGCTGCGATGGAAACTGTCTACCAGGAAAGACAAATATTTATTATCTAACCCTTTACAGAAAAGTTGTGTGATCCCTGCCCTAAGCTATACAGAAGCAGACCACAGGGGAGAGAGGAATTGTGAAAGAAAAGTGGGGAACCCTGCGCAAGTGAAAGTCTTGTTTTCCGTATTTGCTGATCCCACAATTTCCTCCTGCTCCCCACTCCAACACAAACGGGTTACTGTGGGGTTGAAAGGCACGGAGGCAAGGCCCTGCAATAGGTTAACGTTGGTCTTTCCTGCTTCCATCCCTGTTTGGTGCAATAGCTAACTCCTTCCCAGTGAAGCCTCTGGTATTTCAAGATGAGAGCAGCTAGAGAGCTAGAACTCTTGTTAAACAATTAATTAGACTTTCAAAGGGCAGAGATAAGGTAATCACATTCTTCAGCGCTTAATGTAAACTGAAAATACTTCAGAACTGAGTAAGCCTTCCTTTTCTTTTCTCCTGGCTATCTCTTTTCCCCTTTCCTACATCTTTAATTCCTCCTTTCATATTCCTACTCACCCCACTTAACTGTTAACATGTAGATCATACAGTGCCAAGTATTTATTGTATTAGATAAAAGTCCACGCTCCTACCTTAATATTAAAATAGGCATTTAAGTAAGTCACATGTGATGTTACACAGACAATATATTTTTGCCCAAGCAAGGGCCTGAAGATTAATTGCTTTTGTTGGAAGGACCTATAGTTTTTAGATGATGGGCAGGTAGGCCCTTTTCTCCCACTCTCAACCATAACGTTATGAGTTAATAGTAAAGTCCTCCTGTGAGAAAAGAAATTTGGACTGGATGTCCTTTTCTGTAAGACAGTTATTAAACCATTTCTGAGGTTCTTAGTAACCCAAAATAAGGCCAGGTAGCAGGAAATTGTGACCTTCATGAAAGAAAGAATGTGTTTGTGGAGAGCAGGACCAACAAAATGACACTGGTCCAGTCCAGATAGCATAAAGTGGAGTCACTCATGTCAACCCAGATGGACGCCAGTCAGCCATGACACTTTGGTTCAAGACAGAAACCACCTAAGTCATGCTTGACGCATCTGGCAAGGAGACACACCCAAGATGTCTGCACACATGATCAGAACAGCCATATCCTCAGCGCTGTACCACCCATAGTTAGGCTTCTGGGGAAATTCCCCACTTACCATCAGGGGTGCCAAGACACTTATCAAGAGACCCAGAAGGGTGGAGGACACCATTTTCAAAGTATAACTGAGGCAGGCTCCAGACCACTGCTGAGACAGCCAAGCTCCACAGCCCAGAGTGCTGCTCCAGGCCATGCTGATCTCCCTTGGCATCAGCCACCAGAGGCTCCGCCCTGCTGGACTGAGGACTTCATCTGGAGATGCTTCCTTGCAAGACTCTGACAACTCTCTTGCTCAATGCTCTGTCTCCCAGACCTGCAGACCGAGACTCTGGGACTCAGATTCCCCACAGACTGCTGTGTGTGTGTGTGCGCGCGTGCGCACGCCCACATGTGATATTTCTCTTAGATTGTTAGAGTGTAAGTAGGATATTAATGTAACTTGATGGTCTAGTTTGAGTGAACCTGCATTCAGTAAAAGCTGAGTGAACAGCATAGTTACCTTGTATAGCTTTGTCTATTCCTTGGTGTCAGGCTGCTCAGCAGACAGCTAGCCGAGCAGTTGCCTGGCTGACTTACAGGAAAGACTGTATCGAGAACACATACTCACGACAGTGTTGATTTTTTTCACTAAGGTATTCTACATTGCCTAGTGCAATGCCTGGCATGTAAGTATCTATAAATGAAGGGAAGAATAACAAGAAGAAGGGAAGGAGAAAGCATGGGCTGTGAAAAATAAATGGAGAGTAGCAAGAGAAATAGAAGATCAGAGAGAAAAACAAGAGTTGTCAGGGAACCCTCATCACAATGGGAGTGGACGGTCTAGGCAGATATTCTGGGCCCAGCACCTGATTCTCAGAGGGGAAAGCCTGGAACCCCTCCGGGCATCATGGACATGGCTTGAGGAAATGGCCTGCTTTGTTTGTTATCACACTTGGCTCCCATTGACTTTTACTGTGATTGGTTTCTTTCCAACATGACACTTTGGAAGAAAATATACTCTTTCACACTTTGATGGATGAAGTGCTAGGGAGTCACAAAACTGCATTTTGGGCAAAGATGTCCTTAAGCAACACCTTGAACTTATCAGGCGAAGGTGGCTTCGTTGTCCCCCATAGCTGCAGGTCTGCCAGACTTGAACAGCACTAGGGTTTCCTCGGGGGCAGCAAAAACCAATGAGTGGCCTGTCTGGGGGCAGTGTCTGAGAGTCTGGCCTTAAGGGGTTCCGCTGCTTTCCATACATGGAAATAGATCCATGTCAAGAGGATGGTTCATGGCAAAGTGTGTCCAGTACTGCAGATTCTCAGGATTACATGGGGAGAGAAACTCTGGGCAGCACGTGGATTTTCTACAATTTTGAGAACTGGAAAGTCACCTACCTTGTGCTCTGTGGATATTGTTAGCATGACCACATTAGTCACGGGTGGCTGAAGTCTAAAAGCCTCACACTTTCATGTCACCCATGGCAGCCTTTCTAGACTGGGATCTCAGTGGAGAGCCGTGCACCAACATCTGGACGAATTTCCTTCAGCCCAAAGACATGTGACAAACCAGCCGGAAATCACTGGCTTGTCTTGTCCCTGTCAGGATGCCTATCACCCTACAATTACAGTAGTGCACCTCCACTTGTTTTCAGCTTTTTATAATTTGTTAAAATTATGCACCTTAATAAATTATAGTGAAACAAACGTCTGTGTAACCACCACATGGGGCAGGTAACAGAGTCCCATCGATCCTTTCAGACTCTCCCACACCTTCCCCAATCACAAACATCGCCTCTTGTCTGATGATAACCACTCTGACTTTTAAGACAATATTTTCCTTGACTTCATTTTTATCATTTCCACCTAACTGTGCATTCCAAAATTTTCAATTTAGTTTGCCTGTTTTTTTTTATCTTTATGGAAATAAAATAAAACTTTTCCCCTTCTTATTTAAAATTTATATAATGGAATCAGTTCATCTGTTTGGCTACTTTTGATTTTGCTTGTGAGAATAACCTTCATTCTATCGCTATCTGTAAATATTTCCACTGCTGAATAGTATTCGATTATACAGACATGCTATCATTTGCATATCTAGTATTGATGAAAATATGGGTTATTTCTAGTTTGGTTATTACACAAATTAGGACTAAAAATATTATTTCATATATGTCCTGCTACAAATGGGTGTGCATGTCCATCGTGCATTCCAACTAAGAGTGGATTTGTATAACTGTCTGATTTACGGAGGGTTGTGCGAATTACACTCTGCCAGCAGTGTGTGGGAGCCCTACAGCTCCAGATCCAGGCCAACACTTGATATTCTGTTTTACTTAAATTTAGACATTCTTATAAATAGATATTATCTTATTGTGGATTTAACTTGAATTTTCTAGATTACTAATGGGATTTAAAAAACTTTAACTACTCTTTTTCTATTCGTGAAGTACATGTTTACATTACAGGTTGATTTTCTTTCTATTGGGCTATCTGTCTTTTTCTCATTGACTCATAGGATTTTGCTCTTAACAGGTATTCCAGAATATGTACAAATGCTTTAGAGATGTAGATAGAGAGATCTAGATAGATAGATAGACAGACAGACAGATACGGAGATGTCTCAATTACTGTGTCCCATTCCATAGCTTGCCTTTTCACTCTCTGAATGCCCTAAATCCAGTAGGAGATGTTTTTGGGGGTTTTTTTTGTGTGGGTTTTTTTTTTTTTTTTTTTTTTTGTGGAAGGTTCTCTGATAGACACATATTGAATAATGTTGAATACATAGGAACTGACAATTAAATCTAGGAGAAATGGGAACTCAAACGAGTTCAAATGAAGGTAAATCTTCAAAACATACATTTATAATTTCCAGAAAATTGAGAGTTTCCCTGAATAGAGAGAAATGAAAGCAAAGCTAATGAGGACACAAAGCTTCACAGATGATATTTTGTAAATAAATGAGATTATAAAGGAAGAATGGCTAACAGAAAAGCAAAGGATTAAAACTTGCTAGCCATATTTAGAAGGGTTGTCAAAAAAAAAAAAAAAAAAAAAAAAAAAAAAAAAAAAAAAAAAAAAAAAAAAAAAAAAGAATGTGCCAAGAAATTTAAAGAGTGGTTCCTGAAATAGGAAGAAATTCAGATCAAGTGGGTATTATTAACAAGTTCAATAGCAGAACCATACCAAATGCAATGTTTAACTTTGTGTGTCAATGGATAGCCTATGGCATCCAGTTTCAGTTGTAATTAATATTTAAGTTAGTAGATTTTTAGTAAAACAGATTATGCTTCGGGGTGTGACTGGGCCTCCTCCAATCAGCTGACATCTGATTGAAAGACTTCAATCAGACTTCAGAGGAAAGACAGAGATCCCCAGAGAAGGAAGGAATTCTGCCTCCAGGGTGGCCTGAAGTCCCAACCACAACTCTTCCCAGCCCACCAGGTCTCCTGCTCAGTGACCTGCCCTGCAGATTTTGGACTTGCTAGCCCCTAAAATCACATGAGCCAATACTTCAAATAAATCTCTCTATACGTTTATACATTGTATTGGTTCAGTTTCTGTGAAGAACCCTGACATACACCAGATTGTGTAGAGGTTCTAAATACACCCATGGAAATGTGTGGTAAAAACTATTAGAAGGGTTATTGTAATTCAGAAAATTCAGGCAACATGTGCCTGGATTAATTTCAAAACCAATAAGGATAACTAAAGAAATCATGTGCTTAGCGTTACAGTTATTAAGGAAAATAAGTGTTCTAAGTGACAAAAAAATGATTCCAACATAAATTAGGGAAGAATGATGCATAAAGATTGGAGGAATTGAGAAAAAGAGAGAGAGAGAGAGACTTCTGGTCAAGAAGGAGGCATAAGTAAACACATTTCACCCCTTCACACAACCACAGAAGGAATTACAACTAGACCTCAAAACAAGTAACATCCGTAACTGTCAGAAAATCGAGCTGTATGGAAGTCCCACAACCAAAGACTTAAAGAAGCCACATTCATCCAGACGGATAGGAGAGGCAAAGATGTGGAGACAGGCGGAGAGGCGCAGAGACTCCATGTGAGGCAGAGAGGCAGCAGAGATGAAATGAGCCCATTTCACGTGTGGTAGATAAAAATTGGGAGGAATACCTTGGGAGTAAGCGATCCCAGCCCCAGGCCAGACTGCACAGCCCAGGGTTCTAGTGCCGGGATGATAAATCCCCATAACTTCTGTCTGTAAAACCAGTGGGGGATGGGACAGAAGAAGAAACTCTCAGATTTTCAGGAGATTCCACTTAGAGGGCCTACATGGGCTTAGAACATTTGCAGGAATTCCGGGCCCCTGGAATTGAAACCAGGGCAACAACTGGAAGGGCACTGGTCACATTCAGGGGGTAAGTGAACTGACTGGAAACAAAGCAAGTGCTGAGCAAACCTCCAGAAGCCAGGCAGTGGCATCGTCTCCTCTATAAGCCTTTCTCCACCACAGAGCCAAAAAGTGGTGAAGCAGAATGCTCCCCCCCTGCCCGGTGATTACCTAAGGCTCCACTTCACACAATTTATAGGTGCCTTTCCTATAACAAGCCACGTTAGCAAGACAAAGAGTCAAAGCAGCTCTACCTAATACACAAAAACAAGCACAGGGAGGCTGCCAAATTGAGAAGACAAAGAAATATGGCCCAAATGAAAGAATACAACAAAACCCCAGAAAAAGAACTGAACGAAATGGAGTTAACCAATCTATTAGATGTAGAGTTCAAAACACTGATAACCAGGATGCTCAAAGAACTCACTGAATATGGCAACAAAATAAAAAAGACCCTGGAAGAAATGAAGGTTATAACTAAGTGAAATAAAGAAAAACCTACAGGGAAACAACAGTGGAGGGGATGAAGCTGGGATTCAAATCAACAATATGGAAAATAAGAAAGAACCAAGCATTCAACTAGAACAGCAAGGAGAAAAATGAATTTAAAAAAATGAGGATAGCATAAGGAGCCTCGGGGACATCTCCAAACGTACCAACATCTGAATCATAGGGATACCGGAAGGAAAAGAGCAAGAGCGAGAAATTGAAAACTTATTTGAAAAAATAGTGAAAGAAAACATCCCTCATTTGGTGAAGGAAACAGACATGCAAGTCCAGGAAGCACAGATAGTCCTAATCAAGTTGGATCCAAAGAGGACCACACCAAGACAATCATAAAGTGCCCAAGGTAAAGATTAGGAGAGCATCTTAAAAGCAGCAACAGCAAAGTTACCTACAAAGGAGTTCCCATAAGACTGTCAGATGATTTGTCTAAAGAAATTTTGCAGGAAAGAAGGGACTGGCAAGAAGTATTTGAAGTCATGAAAGGCAAGGACCTACAACATAGAGTACTCTATCCAGCAAAGCTATCATTTAGAATGGAAGAGCAGATAAAATACTTCCCAAACAAAGTAAAGCTAAAGGAGTTCACGATCACCAAGCCATTATTGCATGAAATGTTAAAAGGATGTATCTAAGAAAAAGATCGAAACTATGAACATTAAAATGGCAACAAATTCACAGCTACCAACAACTGAATCTAAAACAACAAACCAAGCAAACAAGTAGAACAGGAACAGAATCATAGATATAGAGACCATTTGGAGGGTTATTAGCTGAGAAGGGGAAGGCTGAGAATGGGGGAAAAGGTGCAGGGATTAAGAAGCATAATTGGTAGGCACAAAATAGACAGGTGTGGGAGACCCTTCTGCGTGGTGTGGGCCCAGCTCCCACTCGGAGATGCACAGGACCCATGCCCACAGATAGGTTCTCTCATAGGAAATCAGGTTTGCAATGTGCCTAAGCCACTTTTAGTCTTGCTTTTGCTAAAACTCCCTCACCCTGAATTGAGATAGCAAGTGCTTACTGTAACTTCCTAAAATCCATGCTAAAACTCCCCAGTATGGAGTGTAACCAGCTCAACCACTTTTCTCTTTTCATTTGCTAATATCCCTCTTATGTGATGTGATTAGCAGCATTGGCTCCTTTGTTGTCTATAAAAGGTAACCACCTATAGCGAACCTGTGCATAGTAAATGAGGACCATCATGTAATGTGACCAGAAACCAAATAAACGCCTGTCATGGTGGAGGCCTCGGCTTTTGCTCCCCTTGAGAGAAAAGCCATGCTGTCCTTTTTCTTCCACCGGACTCAGTAGTCCATGTGAATGGTTTATTTCATCCATAATGACATGGACACTGCGGGCAGTGTCTTCATCAGACAGGGTCATGTTAATAGCATAGGAAATGGAAAAGTCAAAGAACTTATATGCACAACCCATGGACATGAACTAAAGGGGGTGGATTACTGGAGGAAATGAGGGTACTGGGCAGAAGGGGCAAAGGGAAAAATTGGGACAACTGTAATAGAATAATCAATAAATTATATGAAAGAAAAAAATAACTCATGGACACAGACAAGACTATGGTGATTGCAGGGTGGTTGGAGGTAGAAGAGGGTATGGGAGGGATAAATGGTGATGGAAAAATAAAATAAAATAAAATAAAATAAAATAAAATAAAATAAAATAAAATAAAATAAAATAAAATAAAATAAAATAATTGCACAGACTTCTAAAGAAGAATAATTATCATGTGGTGGCAAAACAGGGATTTCAATAGAAGCAAATAGTATGTCTCCTCTCTCTTGTCCTATTAATGCTGCTGAATGAACAGTACACTTGGCTGAAGAAAGTTTTCAAAAAAGTTATATTTATCATGTATTCAGTGATCAATAGAACCCCAGGTATAATTTTAATAAGGTAAAAGAAGCCTCTAAGGTTTAGAAGCATTTTTTCACTTAAATATTCCCTGTTTTAAGAAAAGTTTTAAATACAGAAGTGTGGTTGTCTTGCAGTGAAATACAGCTCAGCTGGATGGCAATGGAAGTGAGTTTAGAAGTAATGGATAGAAAAGACGAAATTGGAAATTTGACCAGAATTATAGGCAATCAGCTTTGGAGTCAGAGAGACCTGGGCTTAAATTCAGTACTTCTTCCTGCCCCATAACCAGCACACACACACAAAACCTGTGTGATTATGGTGTGTGAAGTAGAATTTTCAAAAGGTGTCCCTAAATGCTCGCCATCCCCTAAACAATAAAATAGCTAGAGTTGAGAGCCCTCACTTTTCTCATGGGGTGGGGCTACAGTGTCCTCCCCACCCCCCAGAAGAGAGGCTGCAGTTTCCACTGTGTTCCAAGGTCCCCAGATTCTGAACAGCTGGCTTTCTTGTAAACTACAAAATCAGCTGACAACTGAATGCAGCCTTCCTGTAATCCAAAAAACCTGCTTGCCCTGTCTTAACAGTTTGCTTATCTCTTGGCCATTTAAGAAGAGGAAGCAGTAGGAACAATGTCCTCCACTGGAACATAAACCTGCTATATATCCAAACTGCGGGGCTGGCCCTGATTCACCTCAGTGGGATGTTGAGGGCCTCCAGGAATGTGTTCCTCGCTTACTAACGTCAGCTTGTAAGATTTCTCTATAAAGCCTGTTCCTTGACCATATGATTCTACAGAATCCATCTTGAGCCCTGTTGCACAACTATGAGCTGAGACAGGTAAGAACTATTCTTAGCTTTTGGGTCCTCATCTGCAAAATAGGTATTATGCCAACTAAAATAATAAGCTAATAAGCAAGATAATGTGTTTAAGATGCTCAGCATAAGGCCTATTTTATAAGGCTAATAGAAGAAAATTTAGTAGTGGCTTAAATAATTAAAACAGCCCAAATTTCCCAATTAAATGATAATGCATCATTCTGACCTGAACAAAATCTAGAGAATTGAACAGAGCATGTGGGGTAAGGGTGTGACTGGGGAAAAAGTGGATGGAAAGGGTATTTACAAAAAGAGAGGAACTGGGTCATAAAGCAGTTGCATTTTTAATTTTTTTAGGTAACTCCATACTGCTTTCCATAATGGTGACACAAATCTGCATTCCCACCAACTGTTTATGAGCACGGCCTTTTCTCCACATCCTCCCCAGCACCTGTTGTTTGTTGATTTGTTGATGATGGCCATTCTAATGATTCCACTTCTGGGAACTTATTCAAAGAAACCTGAAACACTAATTCAAAAGAATATATGCACCCCTATGTTCATTGCAGCATTATTTACAATAGCCAAAATTTGGAAGCTGCCCATCAGTAAATGAGTGGATTTACTGATGGATTACATTTACCCAATGGAATACTGGGTAAAAAAAGCTGTGTTACATGCACACAATGGAATATTACTCAGCCATAAAAAAGAAGGAAATCTTACCATTTGCAACAGTATGGATGGACCTGGAGAGTATTAATCTAAATTAAATAAGCCAGTCAGAGAAAAACAAATACTATATGATTTCACTTATGTGTGGAATCTAATGAACAAAATAAACTAACAAACAAAATAGAAATAGACTCATAGATCCAGAGAATAGACTGACAGTTATCAGAGGGAAGGGATAGTGGGGCTGGATTAATAGCGTGGTTCAGTTGGTTGGTCTTTGTCCCACAAAGCAAAAGTTCACTGGTTCAATTCCTGGTCAGGGCATATGCCTTAGCTGTGGGTTTGGTCTCTGGTTGGGGCACATGCTAGAGGCAACCCATCAATATTTCTCTTACATCAAATGTTTGTTTCTCTCCCTTTCTCTTTCTCCTCCTCCTCCTCCTCCTCCTCCTCCTCCTCCTCCTCTTCTTCTTCCTCCTTCTCCTCCCACTCCTCCTCCTCCTTCTTCTTCTTTTTCTTCTTCTTCTTCCTCTCTCTCTCTCCCCACCCCTTCCTCCCTCCCCTCCCAGTGCCTTACTGTTGAGTTCCAAAGGCCTCTAGTTTATCACCACCAAGCACAGTGACTACTAAGGCCACTTTCCATGTCCTTGTTGTCAACATTAGATGATGTGTGTTACAGGTGTTGAAAAGGGAGATGTCTATACATAACTGATACTTAGGTTTTGAGAGAGAGAGAGAGACTGAACAGAAGTAGATCTACTTCTGCAAATGTCTCCCACTAACAATTGTAGATTGCCCTTTCATTTGTAGTAATGACTCAACAGTTACTTTCTTTATGTTTGTGTACATACGTACTACTTATGTATGTGCCAATTATATGAATTGAAATCCTTAAATGATCATGGGTAAATCTGTTGCTATGATAACTCTAAGAGGATGTATGTATCTATAACAATTGTTGGATTGATTAGAAACCATTTAGGGTGAGTGTTTTCATCTGTCTAAGATGACTTGGACAGAAAGCTGTGAGACGGGAGATTCTCTATAGAGCAGGTTATTGTAAGGAAGGTGATCCAAGGAAAACATGAAAGATAAGCTCTGACTATGTAAATAAAGCAATCAAAGTAAAATCAAATTCTAGGCCTCAACTTCTAGTGTTGGAGCTGGTTCTGAATTTATTGTTGCTGCAGGTCTGGCCAGAAGAACCAAAACTTCAGACAGGGGTTAAGATAAATTGGAGCAATGAGACTCCACTTGGGCCCCCTGAGATACCGCCTGTGTATGAGAAGGGGTGAAACTGAAAAGAGAAGGTGACCATGCAGGCAGGGCCTGAGCATGGAGCAGATCGGCTTCTTCCAGAACAGGGTCAGCTGGGTAGGAAGAAGGGGCACCAAACCCCACCATACTCCCTATAGGTTTGACAACTCATAGAATTCCACTTCACCAGATTTTAATCCTGCAGACTACTCAGACCTGTCAGACCTTTTAAATGAGAATGGAACCAAGAGTAGTGAAAATCTCTTTTTAAATCAACTGATACTTAGGTTCGAGTGTAAAGGAGTGTACAAAGCTTTTTCCCAATGGCAGTTGTCAGGTGGGATGCAGAGAAGAGCAGAGCTCTGGAATTCTGACGGGGGAGCAATAGGCTGCGAGGAGAGGGAACTGGGGGTGGACAAGAAGATGTTGCCCAGTCCCAGGGTGGAGCAGGCTTTTCCTGGGGGGGGGGGGGGAGGACCTGGATGAAGGAGTGGGAGGCCACAAACACTTTCTGAACAGCAGCCAGACATCCTCTGCATCACTAAAATTACAGAACACACTCCTGACTACCAGAATTTTCATTTTTACGTAGCCATCGTTGAAGTTCTGCTGTAACTGAGTTAAACTCTGAAATCCTGACAGACATGCAGACTGTAAAATGAGCAATAAAAACAATGGTGAGAAAATGCCTTCCTGTTGAGTCCCAAAGTCCTCTAGTTTGTCACCCACCAAGCATAGTGACTGCTAAGGCCACTCTCTATGTCCTTGCTGTCAACACTAGGTGACGTGTGTTACAGGTGTTGAAAAGGGAGGTGTCTATCTTCAGGACAGAGCATTACTCTCTGCTGGAAAGTTGTGTTCAATGTGCCACCCTGGGAAGATTGAACTCTTCCAGCAGCATATAATGGAAAAATACTCTCACTGAGCAGTAAAGTGAGACTACTTCAGGATCTCAAAGACTACACCCAACATTGCTTCTCCCAACTGCAGAATAGAGAAGTTCACCCTGTTTATGCCATTCTAACTGTGGGAGGGGGAACCCTTGAATTATCTGTCTTCCTCACCATGGGAGAGTCCCTTACTAACTTTGAAATTTAGCTGTTATTACTTTACCTGAGTTTTTCCATCAGGAGTTGATTCCTATCAAATGTCAAATCCTAAAAAAGTAAAATAATCATCTTCCAAGTATCAACCTTGTAAAACAGAGGTAAGAGGAGAAAATTAGTAGGTCATGCTTTGTGGATAAATTCCTTTCACAGCTAACTCTTTTGTTTATCTGTCCTCATTAAATTATTGTAGCACAAAGAATGGTGTTTCCCTCTCCTGCTTGACCACTCTAACCCTCAACAGAGAAGAGTTGGCTGGAAAAGTAAATAACTTAATAATTGTCTCAAAGTTCACTAAGGTTAATTAGATATGCAAACCTCCCCTTAAGATGACAGTAGTTGTTTACTGGGATAACAAATGACAAGACGGGGAACCAAATTGTCAACATAGGCGCAAAGAATCTGCTAATTTATTAAGGAAGTTGGTGGATAATAGGAAGTGTTATATTAACATTATTCCTTTGTGATCCATTTTCAACCCAATCCTTTCATTAGCAATGCATATTTTTTTCTGATTTGAAAGTAATGAATGCCCCTTATGGGAAATTAAGGAAGTAGAGAAAACACACAAAAAATAATAATTAACAATAAAGCTGCCAACCACGCATATGCATTTAATGCATCAGCATTCTCCTTTCAGTCTTCAGGTAAATGTAAGTACCATGTGCATGCTTTGCATTTTATACTTATAAGGACACTCTATTTTATTGAATTATAATATTAATGCTTATATTCAATTCTATAGGATTGACATTTCTGTGTCCTTTTTTAACATACAAAGCTTTAACAAAAATCTTTATGCACAGATACTCTTTAATTTCAGATTATTGTTACAGTAATATTCCTGGAAGCAGTGTTTCTGAATCAAAGGGTAAGAAGAGATTAAATGACAAGTTATTTTCCAGAAAGTTTTCTTTCATTTATAATCTATTTAATCTTTTGCCAGCCACATAAAAGAGCACTCTCATCAATCCAAAATATTTCTTCTGAATGTATTTTGTTAACAAGTGAAAAATGATGTTTCAAACATTTCATCGATTACTTCAAAAGCTTAATAGATTTCATAAACAATCAAGTGTAATTTATTTTGTGAATTGTTGGGATATGTTCTTTGTTGACTGATATTTTAGGATTTTGAGGGAGGTTGTTAAAAATATGTATGACCATTGTAAATGCTCAATATATTAATTTTTCTCTTATATTTGAACCAAATATTTTCCCAGCTATTTTTTCTTAACTTCATTCATAGAGTTTAACTTTTTATTTAGTTAAACCTATTTTTATTTCCTTATATACTTTTTCCAGTTTTTTAAGCTTACAAAAATCTCCCCCTTCTACAGATTACATATATACTATCTACTTTTTTAAAAAATAATTGATTTATGCTTTCTCATTGCACATAATACCCTGATCTGATCCCACTGGAATTATATTGGTTTATGGTATGAAGTGAGAGTTAAACTTGAGTCTTTTTCAAATAGGAAAATGCATCATTTTCCCCACTAATTAGTGATATCACTTTTTCCCAGAAATTCAATTCTAGTATATTCCAGGATTTACTTCTGAGTAAACCAGCTTGATTTTATTCTTAATATGTCTTACCATTTTTTTTAAAAACAAAACCTCCTTGCTATTTAACTGTTATTGTTAGAATTAAATGAAGCTGAAACTTGTTAATGAAATAAGCTAACAAAATTTTCCGCTGCTGACCAGATATTATAAAAAACATTGAACCTGTCATGTTTAGTGGTGCATGCCTTTTTCCCAAGCTGGATAACTCACACAGAGTGTAACCAAATGATTTGAGTGTAGCTGTGCTTAGAATTCCCAGGGTTGGAAGACACTTTTAATGGGAGCTATTCTCTATATTTATAGCAGCTTCATTTTTTTTGCTGCAGCTATTTCTTACTCAGTTTCTTTTTTTTTTTTTTTTTGCAATTGATTTGCAAAGTATTCCATTAAATTGCCTCACAACTGCCATATCTATGGAAAATTCTTAGCATGACTTAAAGTGATCAAGAAAGCTCTAGAGTGTTGAAATATACTGTCTCATCTTAGATCTTTGTTTCTCGTCTGGGTTCTGCTTAGGCAAGCCTAGTTAGATTTAATGATGCTTTCAGGTATTTACAATTAAATTTTATTAGTCTGAATCAATCAGACCTATGACATATATTTGCCCTGTCGATGTCCATGCAATTCTTGTCCAGCTCCACAGTCCAGTCAGAGGCATTTAAACTGGCCAACCATGGTTTCTTGCCTGGATAATGTCATGTATCTTGTAGGTATCGTATAAGCTTAAGAATGGGAAAATAGAATTTGCATCGTCATGTCAAATATCCAACCCTAGCATTTGCCTGCCTCCCTGGCCTCATTGGATCCCCTATGGAAAATGTCATGGTTTTTAAGGCTTTGTCTCTGTTCCTACCAGGATTACCTGGATGCGGGTACTTTTCTGGGAGCAGATGGCATAGGGTATGGAGGGGAGGGATTGAGATGTCTACACTCAAAAATAACAACTTCTAGGCAAACTGATATATCATGATCTATCAAAACACTAGATTAGTGGTACATGAAAATGTTTTTTAACTTTGTCTTTATCATAAATAGAATGAAGAAAAAAATGATAACCCACACTGATATCTTTACAACTTAGGAAGATCCTACTTTGTGCTGAGAACTATATTATTCACTAGAGACAAAGGGTTAAAAGACACACGAAGCCCCTGTTCCCCTGCAGCAAGAGCTCGGGGAGCAGATTGACTAGGAAACAGTGAGGAGTGGTGAGAGAGGAACATGAATCTTAGGGAGCAGAGGGAATAGATGCACAGTTCAGACTGTAAACATCTGAAGGAATTCCTGGAGAATGTAACCTATGCTCTGAATTTTAAAGGAAAAGAATTTTGATAAGATGAAGTAGAGCACTAGAAGGCTCAGAGCTGTGAGAAAATAGTCCATTTATGGCCCTGAAAGTATTCCAGCAAAGGTCTTAATTGGTCAGGGGCAAGTGATGAAAATGAAGGGCTTAACAGGGCCAAATGATTAAGGCTTTTATATGTCTCGTTAAAGATTTTGGATTGTATTCTAAGCCAATGGGGAGATATTGAAGGATTTTAAGGAGTCAAATGGCGAGAGCAGATCTGCACTTTAGAAAACTTTCTCTGGTTGGAGCTGTGTGACTGCTGAAGGGTGGGGTTGGGGGGACACACTGGCCCGAAAAGAACAGAGGACTAGTCCTGCATGCACTTCAGGAAAAAATTATGAAGGTCAACTCACTCTGAAGAAAGATGTCAAAAAGCTAAAGGAAGCAAAATATGATGGATGATTATACAGTTGAGGAGACAGGGATGAGGCATGTCTAGGATGTCCCAGGTTTCTAGCACTGGTAACCAGGTAAAATGTGATGACGTACGCAAAAATAGGAAGTATCAGTGTAAGAGGAGATTTGATTGAAGGTAGATGCAATTAGCTTGAGCTACCCACCGAATGTATTGCACAAGTGGACATGCAGGTCCACTTGCCACCTAGGGTGAGGTGACTGAGGGGAGCAAGGTACTTGATTGGATGCAAATTTTAATGGGTGAAAAACCTCAGTAACCAGAATAAATGCCACTTTAATGAAAAAAAAAATATATAAATCAGAATTGAGAAGGAAAAAAAAAAGACCAAAATATCAAAATGTTAAATAAAGGCCACACCATGATATCAATTCACATTACAGCTAGTGGAAAATTGGAATATCTATTCTGGTACACAATGCGGTGGTGATAGCTGGAAACGCCCCATGCCTTAAAGAACCCTGTGACTGGGAGTTCAAAGAGTACCAGCAAGGGGGGAGTTTTAAAGGAGTTTGTTTTTTTGTCTTTTGTTTGTGTTTTTTTTCTTTGTGTGTGTGTGTGTGTGGGGGGGGGTTCCAGTTTTACTGAGGTATAATTGATAAAGGAAATTGTAAGATACAAGTATATAAATTGTACATCATTATGATTTGATACACCTATACACTGTGGAAGGACTCCTACCATTTAGTTAATTAACACCCCAAAAATGCTTTTGTGTGTTTCTTTTTACTTTTATGAGAAAAGAAAGTTGAGCATGTTTATTTTCTGAGGCTAAAAAGGACTGGCTATGGAGGAAGGGTGTTGGGAGCAAGAAGTCAGAGACGCTCAGGGGGAGAAGTGGGTGGAGGGAAGAGGGTGGAGGGAAGTGGGTGGAGGTAGGGACTGATATACATAAATTACAGGTTCAGGGTAAATGTTCCAAGCAAGGGAGTTTCCATTCAGGAATTGAAAGTGAATGAAAATGCTTTGATTGTCTGAATAACACATCAGCACACCTCTGCTCTGCAGGTCGTCCCCTTTTTTTCTTTTGAGATGTTGCTTATAACATTTACTAATATCTCTGTGAATTTCTCTTCATCCCTAAATCTAGAGGAATTAGTATGCAGTACTTCTTTCCTATAATCCCTTCCTCTTACGACTATCAATGAGCAGTTACTAATGGGAAGATTTAATAAGGCAAGAACACAAAAGCATTAAAAACACGGTTTGATGAAAAGAATAGAAGCGGTGCTTAGATGCTGCTCACATCACTTCAAAACTGCTCCTCCCCCACCTCCAGGTGGAAATTAGATTCAAGGCTGCCATGGCTGGATCCCCAAGTTCACCACAGTCTGCACCAGATCAATTTTTCCAGAAAATAGATCTTATAGGAAGAAAATATCTACCAAAAAGGTGAAAAACAATACAAGGAAATGCAATAGATGTTTGTTATTTGGGGAAGCAACTTATTCCTTTGTGCCCTGCTATTGCTGCAGCTAAGTTCCAGAGGTTTGTACTAATGGAGTAGATTGCAGAACGGCCCCAGACATGAGAGCAGAACTTGTCAAACATGCTAACTGGCCAGGCTGCCAAATTAAAGGAGACTCCAGGGCTGGCACTTCCCAGGTCATCTTTAATTAGGCAATACTCTGGGGGAAACCTCACAGTTAATCTTAAGAGCTGTTTTTCTCCTACAGTAGAAGAAAGGGGCATTTTAAGAGTGTATATATAATGCCTTGCTCTTTGTTATAATTTTATTTAGAGGAGTCTATTAGGATTGAAATAAAATAAAATTATATTCTCCCATTTAAGGAAAACTAAGCAAACATAAATTTACAGAAAAGTTAACGTAAGAAATGCTTACCTTTTATAATATAATGTGTTTTATCAATATTAAACTTATATCAAGATCATTTTTTGGTTGTATGCATGTCATAAAACACTCCAGGCATATCTAGTGTGGCATTTGCTACTCTAAACACTTTCTATGACTTTATGCCTCTGGGATTGATTTGGGAGGGAGAGGGTCATGTTATTTACTGTACCTGGAAAGTCTTAGACACATCTGCCTTTTGATACTTCCTCCTTCTGACGCTATCTACTCTAAACCTTTCCTAATCAACCTATTTTTATTATTAGTTTAGCAGAGAGTTACGGACTGCTAATGAGTCAATAAATAAAACAATGAGGCAACAAATTAATGATCAATGTGGGCAGATTCTATGAGCTACATATCTTTGTAACCCCAATAAAGCCTATTGTAGCGCCTGAAACATTAGCAGGTCAAATATTTACTGAATTATTAATTACATGTGTATGATACCAACAGAAGTACATTTATATATCCTGCAAGTAATTCTCCCTAAATTATAATTTTAGCTTTTGAGGAGGAAAGGATATATTTCTAGCATCCTGATCTTTAAAATTTTCATAAGCACTTTTTCTGTAAAGGTAAATTAACTTTCTTTTGGAATGTGGTGGGAGAAGCTAGCAGATAATGTCCGATGTCTGGTTTAATAATAAGGCAGGTGGCTGTCCTCAAGGTTTAGCAATCACTAGAACCTGAGGGACTTTTATTTAATCTTAACCTTGCACCTGACTGCCAAGCAGAGCCAATCACTTAAATTTCAGGAAATTAATGGATTCATCTGTAACACTATTGCCATCAAAGGACTTGAGAAGAAAAGACTAATGATAAAATGACTGGAAAGACAGTAGATTTAAAGATTCAACAATGCTATCAAAATTCATGGCAAAGCCATTTTCCGTACTTTCCCTCAATTGTAACTGTACTGCTTTTATGAGGATTGAATTCAATAAAAATAAGCTTGTAAGAGCTCTGTAGTGCTACTTGGTATCTGCTGGATTGATGCCAAATGTAAATCCCCTTGCTTTCAAAAATGTAAAATATAAAGCACTTTGAAAATTCATAATGTTTTCATTAGATGCCCAAGGATTGTGAGCTCGGATAGACAAAACATATCCTCTATGATTTTGGTAAGACTGCTAAATAAAAAAGCATTCCATACATTTCTTTTTATCACCGTCTTCATCTTCTATTTCCTTTTTCATTTTTCTATTACATTTTGAATTTGATTTTTATGTTTCTGCATCTTTGCGTTTTTCTACTCCTGCAGCAATTGGAAGGATTTTTGCAGGCTCCAGGGTACCATTTCAGTGTCCGATGGGGTCCCTTTCCAGTGTGTGTCAAACAATTATTTACAGGCTCCAGATAAAGAGCCAGAGTGCCCTGGAAATGCCCTAAGCCCACTGGAGGCTTGCTTGCCTGAGCTGGCAGCACCTTTTGGGCTGCAATGCATAGTTTTCAGGGCAACGATAAACACTGGCTCAAAGGAGAGTGATGGAAAGTGTTTCCTAGTCACATAAGACCAGGGTCTATTGAAAAACTGACTTTTTCCTGGCATGATAACATCCGTTCAGGGTAAGCAAGCATTGTGCACAAGGGGATAAAGGATGCTAACTGAACTGGTGTAGGGCCCACAATGAGACACAAGAACATCAGAACCAAGGCACACATTGTTCAAAGAGTTAATAGCATTATTTTAATCACCTGCTTAACTTTTAAACAGTACTGGGTTATGTGGGATTTTATTATGTAGGAGGTTCATATGAGTAGACAGTACAACTAAAATTTCACAATTTCTAGACAACTAATGAACATAAAAAGCTGTTTTATGTGCCAGGTTCTGAAAGAAACCATGCTGGACTTAAATGAATCAAGAATTCAACTTAATGCAAATAAGGCTGAAGACTATAACAGAACTGAATACAGCATATCCCTGCATTCTAGCAACTAATAACTGATTTTTAAGAAAAATTATCTTTAAGAAAAAGCCAAGTAATCATTTGCTATATCTCAGTTGTAAATATTTTTATCATTTTCTCATTTATGAGTTCACTTGGTTCTCTTAGCAACCGTATAATGAAATTGTTATAATCTATATTATAGAGTTTAAAAAGTGGAGAGAAATAAGTTTCATAACTTGATAAAGGTGGGAAAGTGTCTCTAGAACTCTAGTCCCGATTTAGTTCACCATGCCCAAGGCCATTCTCACATTAATTTGTTACCTCATTTGATGAAATTTCAATGTCTATTACATTTACTTGTAAGTTGCATTCATTTGTGAAAGCAGCTAACTAAGCTCTCAGAAGCCTAAACACTAGTTTGACAAAACTTAATTTTTTGACCAGTCATAAAACAGTAGCCGACATAATGCTGTCTTTTCTCCAAGAGACTTTAAGTGTTTATGTTCCTAAGTCAAAACTGCATCCTGACCTAAGAACAGTGAAATCTGTTTCCATGCTCTATTTCCCACAATATCTCATTACTTAATCCCTTCCTCTCTTCCTTCCACCCCTCCCTCTGTCCTCCCTTTTACTAAACATGTATCTATAACTAGTAACTAGCAAGCAAAATGCACTGGGAGGTGTGCTTGGCTCTGATTTGCAAACATTTGAAAGTACAGTAAGAGAAACAGGAAGCAATGAATGACTCAGTTGATCCCAGCTGCAGACCTGGAGTGTTGGGCTCGGCTTCCCTGTATGGCAGCCACATGCAAGGCACATGTGTGGAAGGACAGTGGCCTGTCAACTGACACTGCCCAATCATTTATAGCTCTTGCTTTAAATCACACTAGCAATTATATATATAAATGGTGCTTATTAATCTTGTTCCAAATATGGAACGAATCTCAGAAACCTCTAGTGTCATTGTTCTCAAATCTAACCATGCGCTGGTTGTTTATATAAGGAATTATATAAGGAATGGATTCTTGAGCTCCACCAAGAAAATCGGTATTTCCAGGAAGGATGTTAAATAAACAAAAAAAAAAAACTGTGTTTCCAGTAAAATCTTTCAGTGATTGCGAGTAGCCTTTTAAAATGGCATTGGAAAACCTTAGACTATACCCTGCTTTTGATTTGTATTATTACAGGATTTTGAATCAAGTCCAAAGGGTCAGGTTTTGTCTGACTCTTTGAGAAATTATTTAGTCATAGAACAGAACTGGAACTAGAAAATTGCAATCATAGCCCATGTAACCAAGACCCCTTCCCAGACACTGGAAGATGACGTAAGCAAACACAGCCGGCCAGGGCAGAGACGTCTGGACCCCTCTGAGGTAACCTAAGAGTATGAGTCCATCAGAGATTCATGATTATGATAACCAGGCCGACTGTATGCCCTGATTTGATGTGGACAGTCCCATTCCCCATCCCCTGCTCATGATTACAGTGGTGTAACCCTGAGGCCAGCAGTTGGGGCGATGGCTTCCTGATCCCCCAGCTTCCTGATCAGGCACATCTGGTGGGCCAGCTTTTGGGAGATGTTCCTGGGGTCAGTCTTGCAGGCCCAACCTATTTCCAAGCCCTTGCAAAAAACTGTAAGCACTAATTTTAATAAAGTTCAAATCCTTTCTGCTAAACATGGAGTGGTTTTGCTGTCTGTCAAAGAATTCTAAATGACAAAGACCTAAAGATGGAGGCCCGACTGGTGTGGCTCAGTTGGTTGAACATCGTCCCACAGACTGGTTCAGCTGTGGCCAGGGCACCTGCCTGGGTTGTAGGTCAGGTCCCTAGTTGGGGGTCTATCAATGTTTCTCTCTCTCCTTACTCCTTTCCTTCCCCTCTCTGTAAAAATAAATAAACAAACAAACAAATAAATACAATCTCTTTTTAAAGACCTGCAGATTGAAAAGAAGCCATGTAACAAGTCAGAAAAAGAAAAAACTGTAGTCAGAGAAAACAGAAGGTGCAAAGGGGAGTGAGTTGGAAAACAGCATGGCTTGTTCGAGGAATACACAGGTGATTGTTGCTGGAGCAGAGTGAAACAGTGGAACTGGTACCTAGTGGAAGACAGGTGCTAACTGGACATCCAAGGGACTTCGTTCCAAAGAGGTTGTAAATAAGCATCTATAAAAGAACAGTTTTCCTTTTAGAGACCTCCTCTGAGCCAGCTCAAATTGCTTTAGCCCAAGAATCAGGAAAAATTCCCCTGAGCAGAGTGCACCAAAGCGCCTATTTTTTATCTTGGCTATTATCAAAGACTATTGGTAGTTCCACTGGGCTAACCCTACAATCACAGCCCTTGCGTTTTCCCCCAAATTCATGAACACTTCCTCAGACCCAGTCAGGTCTGGAACTCTCTTGACTAGCTACCACCACCAAGCAATTAAATAAGACTGGTCATCTACAAGCCTCTTATTGTGTGTTTACTTCATACTTCCAACCCAGACCATAGTCCAAACCATAACTAGCAGTCTTCTCACCTCGCTGTACCCAGAGAAGCAGACTTGCCCTTCTTTATAGACACATTGACAACATCACTAGACATCGAGTACCAAAATGCTAATCTCCTTGTTGGTGTGCTAACCTGCCAAGCCCATGCCATATGTAAGTTTAATCACCAGAATCATCAACATCATTGTGCTGGTGGTTGTTATTATTGAAAACTGGCTATTGTAAGTCATTCTTTGAACTTTATCTCTACCTAAATATATCTGTGTGCCTGAAATCTTCACCGAGAGGACATACATGGATATATGTATTGACCCACCTATCTGTATATTTATATATACATTATAAATATTTACACACATGCCTAAATGTATATATATTTAAATGTTAAACTAACATTTTGTCATGAATGTGTTATTTGATGTCATATCCATTGAAACATGTACACTTTTAAGATTTCACTATTTGAAAATATTGGAGAGCCTCAAAATATTTAAACATTCAACCTTTGAGATGACATTATTTATCATTAAAAAATTAAAATGTAGAAATAGAAATACTGTGGCATATTTACTAAAATATGACAGTAAATCAAGTAACCAAGGGAGTATTTTCTTTAGAAATTATCATTATATTAACTTCAAACTATTTATTATTTTACAAATTGTCTGGTTTGTTAAAACCTAATGCAAGTAAAAAAGACCCACATAAATATTAAATATACAAGAAAATAAATTTTAGATAAAAGTTCCATTACTTTAAGGTAAGAGAGAACACACAATTGCAAGGGCTGATACTAAGTTTCATGCCACTGACAGTATATTTAATCAGAAGAAGATGTATGCAAATATCACCTGTATTTTCCCTTTGTTTAAATGTCCATATGAACCTGAGAGAAATTACCTATTACATTAGAAAAGTGTGTGAAGTAGGTGTTTTGGTCAGGGCTCCCCTGGGAAACAGAGTCAATAAGTTGTATATATTTGTATAAAGAGATTACACATGTACATATACATATGTATATGAGATTATACATATAAGGAGTTAGATCACTGGATTACAGAGGTTGACAAATCCCAAGATCTGCAGGTGAGTCAGCAAGCTGGAGGGCTGAGTCTGATGTAGTTCCAGTCCGAAGGCTGGCAGGCAGGCTCCAGACACAGGAAGTCAATATTCCAGTTCAAGTCTGAAGGCGGGAAAACACCAGTGTCCCAGTCCAAAGGCAGTCAGGCAAGAGGAACCCTCTCTTACTCAGAGGAAGGTCAGCCTTTTTGTTCCACTTAGGCCTTCAACTGATTGTGCGAGGCCCGCAGACACTGCGAAGGGCAATCCTCTTTACTCAGTCTGCTGCTTTACATGTTAATGCCATCTAAGAACACCCTCACAGAAACACTCAGAATAATGTTTGGCCAAATATTTAGGCACTTCTTGGTCCAGTCAAGTTAACACATAAAGTTGATAATCAAAATAGGCCAGCATTCTACCAGAATGGAGGATCATTTTTCTTTACTTAAACTTCATACTTAAGAAAAAAGTGAACGTGGATAGTTTACTGCCATATAGAATATAAACTAGTCTAACTCTGGTTTAAAAAGTATAATGTGCATTCTTCTGATATCCTTATTTCCAATGGCCCCCATTATTCAATATGCTTAATATATACCCAATTACTGCCATGTCTACTGCAATAGTGGACAAAATGCTAAGACTTTTGTCCTTGTTAGTTCATGCCTACCTAAGAGCCCTATCACCAATCGCTCTTCATAATAAAAGTTTATACATAATTACTAGATAAATCTTCCCCAAACACTGGTATCATCATAACCTTCCCTTAATCAAGAAGCTACAATGGCTCACCAGAGCAGCAAAGGCAGATTAACTTTCACCCCTACAAAGAGGCAATGGCCATTATTATGTACTAGACATTTTATTTTAATTAAGACTTAAAATCCCTATACTCACTTTTCAGAGCAGTCTGAAATGCGAGCAAACTAGAAACAAGGTAAATTCTCTAATGGCACATAGGGTGTGCATTCAAAGCAAATTGTTGGCCCTGGCAGGGTAGCACAGTTGGTTGGAGCATCATCCCACGCACCAACTGAACCCCAGTCAGGGCACATACCTAGGCTGGGGGTTTGAATGCCCATCGGGGGCACATACAGGAGGCAACAGATCCATGTTTCTCTCTTATATCAAAGTCTGCCTCTCTCTCTCTCTCTCTCTCTCTCTCTCTCTCTCTCCCCCTCTCTCTCTTTCTCTCTCTCTCTCTCATGTCCCCCTTCTTCTCCCTCTAAAATCAATTTAAAAACATATCCTCAGGTGAGGGTTAAAAAACAAACAAACAAATTGTTGGCCATCACGAGTGTGAGGCATGGCACGGGTGGGTGGAGGGGGGAATGGGTCATTAGGGGACCCTTCATTTAGGTGGTCTTTATTTCCTCCATCAAACATTTACTTAGTTTCTCCTATGCCCTAGGTCTATGCTAGGCATTAGTGTTTCAAAACATTGAAGACACAGCCCCAGACCCTATGGAGCTCAAAAACTAGCAGAAGGTAATTCAATAAGAAGAATACCCCCTTGGAAAGTGCTAACTTTGTTCCTGACATTGTACTCTGCATTTTATATGTATGAAGTCATAATTTTCACAGTATCCCTATCAGGTAGGTTCCCTCATTATCTTCATTTTGCACACACACACAAAAAAAAAACCCCTAATAAACAGAAAGTTGAATATTTCTCAAAGCCACTCACAAAATGGTGTATCTAGGCTTTGAACTCCAGAGAGTTGGACCCAAAGCCCATGCTTTTGCCTGTGAAATTCGACTGTGAAATGTACTAAGGAAAGGTTTGCCCAGAAGTACGTGAGAGCCCAAATGAAGAGCAAACCCAGAAGTGACTTCGAGGAAAAGATAACATCCTCTTTCTAAAGGATGGAGATGAACAAATACCTCCTCAAAACCAATATTCAAATTTAATTAAGTCAGGTTCCCATCCATGTTTCCACAGCTAAAAACTTGCTCTCTCAGGCTGAGATACACTAGGTCATCTCTTTTCTAATACTTCTGGCCTGTCCATTGGCTTTTCTATTCCATCTCCTTTATAGATAATTCTGGCCAACATTGATTTTCTCCTTTCTGACCATACCTACAGGTTACTAAACAGAGCATATATTTTCACAGTTGGTTATACTTCAGCTTTGTTCTCTAAATTTTTCACATGCATAAATCCTATCACCTGAAAGACATTTTATATAACTTAGTCATGAATACATTTGCATTCTCTAGAATAGACCAACATGTAGTGGGCATTTAATAAATACCTATTTGATGCTATGGAACTGGATTAGAAAACATTTAAATTTAAGCATGAACATTGAATAAATATATTGATTTTTCTTTTCTAAAACATTAGCCTGATTTCTTTTCCAAAAACACTTCTTTTTCTTTCCTTATACATTGTCAGCCTTACACCTCCCTGGCTTTTCCATATACCTCGCCTAACTTAAAAATCACATTGGCAGCAGCATTTTCCATAACTGTCTGGAGTTATGAAGCAGTTATCCAGAAGAGTGTATTTAACAGCTAAGTTATTTCTACACAAAAATGTACTGAAATTCCAAAAGAGATCAGATAGTATTATATTAGCTACTGTTTTTCTACAACACCCTTTGCTCCCCTGTGGCATCTAGTACGCATTTCTCCAGAGCGCCAAAGGTAGGTGCTGCTAAAGGTACGACTTCATGATGCGTCTGTCCAACCTTCCAGTAATCCTTTCCTCAATGTCCCTGCGGTGTGTCAGCTCTCACCGCCACCCTTCAGTCACACACTTTTTTAATCCAAATCTCCTACTACATTTCCTAGTCCATCTGTGCCTGTGTCCCAAAACTTCAAGAGCCAAGAGCCTTCATTCTCCTTGAGGGCGTTTTTAAGGATCACTCTACTCCCAAGCTTTGAGATCGTATTTGAAATGTTTGTAGGCAGGAGATAAAGTACCAGTGAACAAGGGGAGACCGAAGAAGTGGGAGTGATTGAGATGACAGAGGGGAAAACAGGAGCCTGCTGGGTCCTCACGTACAGGCCTCGGAATCACCCAGGGACGAGCGTGATGGGAGTGACTGAGCTCAGCAGACACAGCCTGCCACCGCCCTCCTCTATGCTAGGAGAGCATCCAACTTGACTGAGACATACAACTATGGACATGCTTCCCCAGAAGGAGACAATTAGGAAACATAAAGCAGATCAATAGCCATGCTGTCTCTGCATACAAATCTAGGACTTACAAGGGTTTGTGTGTGTGTGTGTTTTTTTTTAAGATTTTATTTATTTATGTTTAGAGAGAGAGGAAGAGAGGAAAAAGAGGGAAAGAAATGTCAATTGATTGCCTCTCTTACACCCCACTGAACCAGAGACCAGACCTACCCTGCAACCCAGGCATATGCCCTGATGGAGAATTGAACAGGTTACCTTTCAGTTTGCGGGACAACGCCCAACCAAGTGAGCCACACTGGTCAGGGTAGGAGTTATAATTTCCAATGTAGCCTTTATTTCCACTTGAAAGGATTGTGACAACTAGCATTCAAAAGTGCATGTTTCCCTATCTTACACATTACCAATTTACACAGCTGTAAAAAATAAAACTTATGTGGTGAATCATTTATTCAAACTAATAATAGAGCTAAGTTCTTTTGGTTAGTATCTAAATAATTTTATGGAGAAAAATATCTTTACTTAGAAACCATGCTGAAAATATAAATCTAAGATTATCTAAACTATTTTCTTTTTCTAGAAGTAACTTTTCCACAAGCACATAGTTGAATGGATCCCTTAATTTGAACAGTGACACCTTTCAGAATTTCAGTGACTTATTTCTATTTTCTCATTTTTTTCAAAGGGAAGGCTAAGCTTGCTCCATTATTGGGGAGTTTAAAAAAATGCATTCTTCAAAGACTGTGTGTGTTTATACCTGACTATTTCAGGGCCAGGTTGTGGAGCAGGAGAAAAGATTTGATTCACAGAGGTCTTAGTGTTTTTCATTCAGAAATTCTGTAGCCTAGGGTGAATCAGGTAAAAGAATTTGCTTTAGCGCTGGCGAGAGTCCCATCATGGGTGTCAGGCTAGTGTCGACACGGGCTACTTTACGAGAGCGTCATGGCCAAGTGAGAGTCAGAGGTAGACACGGTGAGATGCAAGCTCCAGATGTTCCATTTGTTTTCCGTTTCCAGGCTCCAGAATCATTTGCCTCTGGGATCAGCTTCATTGTTCACACTTCCTACCTCTTCCTTGTTCAGAATTTCCTGAGAGCTCCAGTTAGTTTCTACTCCATTACACACTTGTGGTCTCTACTTTCATTTGGGCCTTCACTACAGTGACTAACTTCTTATAGATGCCCAAGGACATTTCTCACGGGGGTGGCTTCAAGTCTACTTCATAATGCGCTGCACTTCCCAAGCAAATGATCTTATTTTTTACTTCTTTAAGGAATACGTTTAGGTTCTCTGGGGTCATCTTTCATGTGGTTACTTTTCTCCACCTCAAAAGAATATTAATATGTAATCAATATTATACATTGTGAGAGAATGGAAATACTTGGCTTTTGGAGTCAAACAGATGTGCGTTCAATTCCTAGATCAGCCACGTAAGAGGTTAAAAGGATTTGGGAAAGTTATTTAACATCTGTGAGCCTCAGATATTTTTTTACACATAAATTGAGTAATATGTACTTCACAAAGTTATTGTCAACAATAAATCAATAAATGAGATAATATATTTAAGCATTTTGTATAATTCAGAGTATATGTTACCCATTTTAACTCATTGAGTCCTTGTAATACAGAGACATACTCTAAAAATTGTTTTTAACATAAAGTAAACATAGATTTATTTTCTAAACTTCATTTAAGTGGTCAATGTTGAAATGTTTACTCAATAAAGTGTTCATCAGTGTAAATAGTTTTAAACCTGTAGCAATTCTGCTGCGACCAAATACCAGTAACCCAGGAGGCATAGTTCAGGTATTATACTCAATGGAGTCATAAAGTAGGTGGTAAGTGATTTTGTCAGGGTTTCAGTCCATTCTCATGAAGTGCGTTATTGTAGCCTATGTCAGTCAACATGTGTGAAAGATGACAATACAGGGCCTTGGAACCACTGAGACACCTTACAGAGGTGTATTATTAGAAAGCCTTGTGATAGCTGAAGTTTACCCGGGCTGCAATCCACTATAGGTCTTAGGTGGGCAATTTTCTTTGGAAAAAAAAGCTACACAATTCATCAGACCTCCAGGGAACTGGGAAATTACAAATAGAGACTTGAGGAGTAGGTGGATGTTTTTTTTTTTTTTCCTTCAAAGCAGCAGCTGTTAGGATAAAAGGCAATCTTCATTCTTTAAAAAAGAAATCAAGAAACACAAGGTGCTTACTGATTTCCATAGCAAGTTCTATTTTCTTCTTCCTTTACTTCTCTCTGAAATCCAATGTTACATTTTTAAAGCAACCTCTATCATTTTTATGTCTCCCTAATTTATAATGCCCTAGGAAAGGCATGTCTCTGTCCATACATCATAAACATACACTTCCTCTCATTGTCATCCCTCCTGCTTCACCCTCCCTCCCTCCCTCCCTTCCCTCCTTCTTTCCTTCCCTCTCTTCCATTTCTTTATTCCCTCCATCTATTTAATTCATTTGACCCTCAAAACTTATTTCTGAAATAGTAGGTAGGTATTAGAACAATTGTCATTCTTGTGACAAATTACCTTCCTGACAAGGGTACTTCTATACGTGAACATAAATCTGATTTTTATCTAAGACTGTGGCCATATAATTATTTGAAAGGGAAGATGTAGAAAGAATAACTAAATGACTTCTAAGACGCTCTACCATCTTTAAAATTCCAAGATTTCACAATTCTAATTATAAGGAATACACTGATAAAAAATAAAATCTTTATCATTCTTGCCTTATTTTACAAATGAAGGAAGGGAACACTTTCCCAGGACAGGTGGCATTTTCATTGGTATCTCTGAGAAGAGTTTGAGGAGACTCAGAGCTTGCAGATGGCTTTTTGGTAAACTTCTTTGTGAATGTTTGTTTTGCTGTCTTCCTTCCCTTTCTCCCTCTGGCAAACATGGGGATTAGAGATCAGTGTGTTGGTCATTCTGCTGTCATCAAAACACAAGTGTTCTCTGCTCTCTTGAGCTGCCATCTCATCAGCACTAACAGCTTGACCTTATACCTCAACGATATATAGGATATGCCCACCTTTAAAATGTGTGAACTGAATTTTATCTGCAGTGATTTTTCTTTTTATCCTTTGATCTGTCACTATCGCTTCACAATGTCAAAAGCCTCGGAGCTTGGCTTGAATGGTGATCAAACTCAAAGGCACGCAATTTGGGGTCTGATCCTGAATCTACACAATTGAAAATCTTTTCAATTCTGACTCAGACTCTGTAGTTTGTCTTACAATAGTGAAGTGCAGCCATTACTAAAGCACTCCATTCTTCTTTAAGCTTTAAAAAAAAAATTGAACATAATGAGATTACAAAGAAATGAAAGAGATTTCTTGTACCAATTGTACTATAAGGCATGTAAAAGAAATATGTCCTTTGGTGACCCCTTGGAAGTTTAAACACTTTCTCTGCTGTCACCATTACATAAACACTTATTTTGGAATTCCTCAGGATTGACTTAAAAGATAGCTTTGTAGGTGCATCAGAAAATCAGCATCATCAATCTATTTTCTCAGGACATTCAGTTGTCCTAATGTTATTTCTTCTTCACATTTTCTTTTTCAGTGGCTCTCCACTTGAACTTGTCCTCTCCTATGCTCCTTGTCCATTGATTGCCTGTCAGTTAATAACCATGCATTTAGAGATAAGCCACGTCTGTGAACAGGGCTTCCCTACACCTGTGATAAATTGCACTGTCAAAAATTTCCTCTTTCTCCCTCCACCCCATTCTTCAACTTTTACGAGAACATACTGGTAATGGAGCTTCTCTTCTTTTCTAGGTTTAATCCTTATCTCATTTGTAGATCCTATCGTTGTTTTGATATTTCTGGTGTTGCTGTTTGCATTTTTTGAATAATGAGCTAGGCCCAAACTTCTATAAACCTAGATCTGGAAAACTGAGGTGTACCAGTGGACTCCTCAGGTACTACAGGAGGTGGTGGACACCCAGATATCTGACAACGTTATGCCCCTGACTTGGTATCATGAACTATCACAAGGCATCGAACCATCAAATCTGCACTTAAACTATACTTTCTTCACTTCGCTCCTGAGTATGATGCTTTTATTTTATTTCCAACTGGACCTCTACCTGAATGCCCCATGGAGAATTCAATTCAACATATTCAAAATCAAACACATGTTCTCTCTATAGACCTCCTCTTTCTCTTATATTTATTTTAATTATAAAACTTCTATCACCTTAAAAGATGAGCTACCCTAGACCCTATTTTGTTTCTCCTTCATCTAGCCAAGGAGTACCAAGTGCCACACAATCTACCTTCTACATAGTTCTTAAATATGCCCCAGGCTCTGTCTTCCCTGCTCCTGCTCTCATCCTCACTCACTGGATGTCTGCCACAGCATTTTAGGTCTTCCTGTGTTCAGGCTCATCTCGCTCCAATCAATCCTCCATGGGGCTATGAGAATGACCTTTCAAAAAGTCAAACTGTTCATGTTACTTCTTAAAGTCTAAGAAGTCATTGCTGCCTCTTATGGCCTCTGAGATAATTTTTAAACTCTTTGCCATTGCTTATGTTCAGCTAATCCTACCTTGCTCTCACTAAATTAACCAAACACAACTGAGAATGCTTCCAAACCAGCATCTTCTCTTTCCTTCTCCTCACTCTGCTTCGAGCAGTCTTATGAGGTGCCACAGTAATACTCTGTGATGTCTTTATCATAGTGTCATCACTTCACAAATGTTCTCTTGAGTGGACTATGCAATCCTTAGGGACAGGGCTATCATCTAACTTTTGATACAGTGTTTGCGATAGGCAGAGTAATGCCACTTTCCAAAGATGCCCAGGTTCCAATCCCAAGAAATAATAAATGTTACATCACATGGCAAATGGCAATTAAGGTATCAGATGGAATTAAGGTTGCTATTCAGCTGACCTAAAATAGAGATACTACCTTGGATTGTCGAGGTGGACCCAGTGTAATCACGGGGTACTTAAAATGTGGAAAAGGGCAACAGAAGAGGTCAAAGTTATTTGTGTGAAAGGTACACCATTGTAGCTGGCTGTGGAGACTGAGGCAGAGGGCCTTGAGCCAAGAAATGTGCATGGTTTCTAAGAGCTGTGTAACAGGCAAGAAAATAGAATTTTTCCTAGCATCTCCTGAAAGTAACTATCAAAACCTTGACATTAGTTCAGTGAGGTTCATTTTGAAGTTCAGACATCAGGAATTATAGAATTAAAAATCCGTGTTGTTTTAGCTGCTAAGTGTGTGGTAATTTGTTATAGAAGCCATAGAGAACAAACAGTGCTTATTCAACTACCCCCTTGATTCAGAAAATAATATATATTGTTAATATTTTAATTAGTAAATAATATTCATATACTATAAATATATATGCAACTACTATACATTTTGTATGAATAATATTTTCTTTATTTCATGTTTGCTCATTTTATAAATTTTAGGTTCACATAAGGCATAAGACAGGAGAGATAAGATAGACAAGGAATTTAAGAGTGGAAATGTTTATAAATACATTTCCCAATGATATGTTAAAGCTGTAAGTAAACAGACATACTACATCAGCAACAAATAAAGGAGACAGAATGCAATGAAAGAATAAATAATGGCATGAAGATGGATCACAAGTTATCTGACCATTTACTCATTTCAATTTCTAAGGAGAAAATCCATTATAGAACTGAAGCCCACACAAGGCAAGATTGAACCCAAGTTGCCTTTACTGGTTAGTTCTACAACAAAGAACTATAACTAATATTTCCTAATATCAAAACTACCTTAGGAAGCCCAGCCCAATCCTGCTGGATTAGTTAAGATAAGCTAGACTGAAGAAAAAATAGACCCCTAAATTCTTTTAGGAATTGTTCTTCATGTAATAATTTAGGGCTAGTATTCAGGCAAAAGGGGCAACTTTCCTCCACATCATCATTCGGGGACCCAAACAATGATTCTTTGCTTTGTTCAATATGCGGCTCCAAGGTCATCCTGGTGTTCAGTGTGTCAGCCAGAAAGAGGAAAAGCATGAGGAAGCGGTAGGAGAGGTTTCATGCTGAATTTCAAGTGGTATAAACCCACTTTCGAAGAAGGGGGACTAGGGTCATGGGCACACTTTCTGACAAGAGGGGCTGGGAAATAGCTTTTTCCCATGAAGAAGAAAGAATAAATTGGTGGACAGCTAGTAGCTAGCCCCTGATACCACCTCATAGCATGAAAAAAAATAGGTTAATTATTGGGACTGCTGGGGAGACAGGAGGTACTAAATAAATCAGAATGTGGAGGGAATTTCTGAAATTAGTTTCAGGAAGAGTCTCTGAGGTCTACCTAAAGATCCCCGGAGCATTGAGGGGCAGGGTTTTCTCCATCTGCCAGCAAACAGCCCTAGTAACCGAATTGTGTGAAGAGTTAGGTCTCCTTCTCACAAGGATACTTTCCCTGGACGTGGAAACTGAAATCGGGATGACATATGGGTGAGTGAAGGTGGGTCAGGCTACTCATCTTGCAGGCAGGACCTCCTTTGAGGTCCTTGGGTACTTGTCCCCTTATTAAAATAACTGTTTCCCTTGCTTCCTCAGTAAGCGGCAGATAGAAGGGCTGGCTGTAAGAACTCTCCTTTCCCTTTTCTAGGGTTCAGATAAGTGATATGTGAAAGGAAATCTAACACTGCTGTGCAGTGAAGAATACAGTATGAAGAAACGTGGGAAAGATCAGCACAATTACGCCTCCTTCGTGAAACCTCCTACAGTTCTTCATTTCACGAATTTTTTAATATTCTGCCAACTGATGATTCTCTTTTGCTGTTAACTGCTGGCTTCAGCTGAAAAGTTTCTCCAGGTCTAGACTGGCAGCCAGTAAAATAGGCCAGGGATAGGAAACAGAGCCCCCCAAACTGATCTGAGTTAAAGAATGAGTAAGTCAAGCATTTATACAGCCCCGTGGGTACTGAAATCAAAATGCCACAGAATCAGAACAATGGCCCAGATATTTGTAGTTATTTATGCTCAGACATAACCCAAAAGTTTTACTTTAGACAAAAGTATAGCAACAGGTCAAAAAGATCAAGGGAACTAGCATTTGTGTTGATAGCCACACTTTGGGCAGCTTTGCCCTCCAAGGTGGGCCCCTGAGGGTTTGGTTACAATAAAAGCAGTGGCCTGTGGATGCTATTTAAACATGGCTGAATGAGGAGAAGGAATGCAAATGTCAGGGGGATTTTCATCTGAGAGTTTAAGAAATTTTACAATTAACTGTCTTAGTGTGAATCATCTAACCAAACTGCTTTTCTCCTAACATCCACCAAATCAGTCACCCTAGGCAGCAGGTGAAAAGTGAGAGCATTGAAGAAACTGGGGTAGAAAATAGTGACAGGAAATGGTCATGAGAAGAAAAAAACATTAATTTTACTGAGGGAAGGGCCTGTGGATAAGACACTACCCTGGCCTCCAGGAGTTCACTTTTACATGGTAGGAATGCATGTTTAAACAGGTATCTAAAGAGGTGATTGAGTTAAGTACGTTCTTTGTTCCTCTGTGTGGAGATGGCCTTCATCCGATTCAGACCTACTCTGAGGGGTAGGAACCAACTCAGACACTAGAGTGAGTTCTCTTTAATGAGACATATCAGACCAGCTTTTTATTCACCAAACTGGATCTCTTTTCCTCCTGGCCCAGCAGCTACATTTCCCAGCATCCTCTGTAATTAGGTGTGCCACAACTGAGTCCTGGTCAGTGAATATGTGCAAGAGTATTGCATGACACTTCCCGGCCTGCCTCTGAAAGACATCCTGATGGATCTTCCCTGCTTTCTCTCTTCCCGGATTGACTGGCCAGGGGCAAAGATCCAGTAGAGAACAAGGAGGCCCTAGCAGATGGCCAAGTCACTGTGTGAAAGGAATCTGAGTCCTTGAAAAGAGCATGGAGCAAAGTGCAGCGCCTTCCTTCAGCCTCACTAACCTACATTGGACTATGACATTTATGAAGAAATAAACTTTAATGCACTGATATTCTGACATTGCTTATGACTACAATTGGTTATCCTGACAAATACACGTATCTTAGTGCATCTATCAGGATGATATACTTAGGTTGCCTCCTTTGTGGATGAATGTGTATAACTTAAAGACAAGTGTGTTTAAAGCAAATTTTAAAATGTGTGCCCAAAAAGAGAAAGCTGGAAATACACATTTCTGCATAATAAATTTCAATTTTAGAAAACAAAATTATTTGGGATTTTGATTGTTTTAATACAAGTCTCCTGAAATTGTCTTTAAAATTGATTTTAAGCAGCACCTCAAAAAAAGAAATGAAGTCATTGGGAAATTATAATATGAATTAGGGGAAAGAAGGAAATAAAATAAAAAGATATCCAAAGTTATTTAAATTGATACTCATTCTTACATGGAGCTTGAAATGAGTAGTACCTCATGTCAGCCTTTATAGTCTATGAGTTCCTTCAGATGAAGTACATGCTGTGAAAAAGAATTGCAAAGGAAATGACAAGAGCAGATGTTTGCACAAGACAATTGGCGATTTTCTAAAAGCATCAAAGCATACAGTCTATAAGTTATCAATGGCAGGGCAGACTATAGCTAGCCACAAACATTTAGATTTTGCATCTTCAATGGAGTTGGCCTCTCCAGGAGTAATCTCATTGTATTCAATAACGAAAGAAAGTGATCTGTGCCAGCTTTAACTTACATTGTAAATAAACATGCACATAAATACATGCAATGCATGCATATTTTAATCCAGGGCCATTCTCTTTACAATCTGGGGTGCAGAGCACATGCAACTGTCAGGCCACTGAGTGTGGGGCTCAGGACCTAACAGGCAGCCGAAGAAAGCCCTGTCTGTCTCTTCTAAGACTTACCCCGCCCTGTTACAGGCCCACTATCCTTATGTTGCTTAATCATATGTCTAGGAATATGGGGGGCACAAAAGAATCCAATATGTTTTACTCATAGTTTAAAGCACTGACTGCAGCCAAAGGTCTGCTAGCTTCTGAACAGAGACAGGGAATGACCAAGAAGTTCAGGAAGAAATAAGTCAGAAGGCAGGCTCATCCAATTACCATGCTGGACACTTAAATGTACCTCTTTCTGTGTCTCAGTTTCTTCATCTGTTAAGTTGAAATAATACAGGGTGGGGCAAAAGTAGGTTTACAGTTGTGACTATGTGAAACAGAGTTTATTTTTACAGTATTACTTATTAATTATTGTATTATTTTCCATACAACCAAGTGTAAACCTACTTTTGCCCCACCCTGTAATATTTTCTCATAGCATTTTAATAAAAAGTAATGTAATATTGATGTATATTAAGCATTTTTACCAACCGCTATCATCATCATCGTCATCATCAGTGGATCATGTCAAAAAACAAAACAACACAAGGGACAGGCCAGTCCCTGATTTCAGCGGCACTCTCAGATCTTGCTGCGTGATAGTTTGAGGGTAGTTGGGCCATCACTTCCATGGCTTGCCTGCCAGAGTGGCCATGGCACTACTCGGCATCAGCAGCGCTTTGACACCCCAACCCAGCCCCTTTCCCAGGCATGTAGCCAGGCTCCACGGAAGTGCATGCTGCATCTCTGTGAGTGTGGAGATGAGTAGTTCCCCATTTGGGCCACAGTAGGGCCTTCCCCCTGCAGGGTGATCAGTTCCCCACAGAACCAGCTCTTTCTATTACTTCCTGTCCCTTCTGGCTCAGAACTAGGCATGCACATGGTCCTGCTATCCTATCGCTGCGACCCCCTTTCAGGAATTATTGCTCTTCCCCCGCTGGATCTGGGTCCATTCCATTTCAGAACCTGAAGGGGTTAGAAAGTATCTGCTTCCACCTCCCAGAAGAATCCTCACATTGTTATGAAAGTTGGAGCATGCCATTGTAGAGTGACGCAAAGATAAAATGAGTTTTAAAAAATCTGCACCTGTACTCTAAGCGCACCTCCCACCAGGAGAAAATTCTGGTGAAACCAAGACTGGCCACTGGAGTTTTACTCCAAGGAGGTTACAAATAATCTAGTTTCTAGTTTTCATGAGTATGTGTTACCGCTTATAAAAAGCATCGTCAATCACTTCAAAATATAAATGTATGTTCTCTATACATCTTTTTTCCTCTTTAGCAAGATAAATTTTCTCCAAAGGATATCACAGAATTTAATTAATTATGTTTCAATTACTGCATGGTATAAAACTTATAAAATAATATTTCAAATGTTATACATACCATTTGTAAGCATACATATTTAAATATACTAAATATTATATTTAATAATATAAACATACAAAAATATACATATATACCTATTAAATCACAAAAGTCAAATAATTTTAGCTAGTATCTAAATATATTCAAGGAAAATGTTTATGTATATTATCATACATGTAAAATATATTTATATATTAATAAATATCAATATATAAGTTCAATAACAGTATTTATAATATTCTACAAATTTACGTGGGTTTCACTATGAGGTATGTGAGTACACGAAGAACATACTTTTAAAAAACTCTGCTCTAAGTATTGATAGTCATAAATTATATATGAGCTGTATAAACATAAAAATATCTGACTTAGAATTTACTGTACTGGAATAATATATTTTTAAATACAGTTTTGAATCTAAAGCAATTTAAATAAAAACACAGTTTTATTGAATTGCTACAAGTTTTTAAAAAGTCAGTAAAATAAATTGTTGCCTAGGTAGATGCCTCAGATACAGACTTTTCCAATTTCCCACTAAAATAACTATAAACACTAGGAAAAAATGAAAAACAAATATAGCATCTAAAGAAAGTACTAAAAGTAAGCCTAATTCCAGTCTCTGGGAGAATTTTAATGACTTAAAGCGGATTTAAAAGTAAACCTGGTGTAGTGCCCAGAAAAAAGAACACCTACTCACCCGAAATGATGCCAAAAATCCATAGGTCTTCCCTCTGCTGTTTGCCTTCCTAGACCCCTCCCCAGGCCCCCTGCCTCCGGCACACACATACACACAACCTGTAAGAAATGTCAGATTCTTCACAACCTGAAAACTGAGTAGCTGGACATTGAGGCCAGCTTTGAGGTGTGTAGCAAATACTTTCTTCCTAATATCATGGTATAGACACTTGAACACAATTATATTTAAGATTATATTTGTGCTTGCATTCAGGTATGCTTTAGTAATTCAGAAAGAATTAAGCACATTAAGAATTGCACAAACCCCTGCAGGCACACAGGGAAGTGGGTTGTGTATGTGAACATCGTTAAAGAACAGCCGGGAAGAAAGCAATTGTTCGGAAGCTGTCTACTGCACTGCCCTTGCTTTTTGAGGCAGCAAGAGGCCCTGTCACAAATCCAATGCCCTGCCACAGAGCTTCTGCGCTGCCCTTGCCTGCAGAACTGCTCAGGATGTGTCTGCGCCTAACCACTCATTTCCCTTTACTTCCTGAAGAAATATGGACCCCAGCTGGCTGGCTCACAGTGGGAGTGGAAGAGAAGACCTCATTGTGGAGCAGTAATGTTGTGGGAAAGGAAACCCTCCCAGATACTAGGAACAGGGCCTGCAGCTTTGCGCATTGCCCCATGGTCTTCTCGGTCTGTGAAAGACCAAACAAACGAGCGAACGAATCAGAGCGAAGCAACACATCCTCACTGGTTCTGAAGAGGTTGCTCGTTACACAAATGCGCAAACAAGAAAATAAAAATGCATAGAGTCTCTTGAAAACACTCCAGAACAAAGAAAAAGAACTTAATTCTAAAGTCATAGGAAGAGAAGACCTTTGAAAACATTTCAACGGAGAAATGATATGAATATATTAGAAAACCAATACTCAGCAGAGGATGAAGGAAGAGCATTAATGACGTCAGAGCCTAAAACACAGGAAGTCTTAGGTGGGCTTCTGGGCCCTACGTGAGATGGCCTCTGGCTGCCTGTCATTCTCCCCTGACTCACGCTGCTCCGGCCACCCTGTTCTCCTCACTGCACCTTAAACAGGCCAGACACTCCCCACCCTGGAAGGTTCTTGCTCGAGGTTACACTTAGGCTCACCTCCTCACTTCACTCTGTTCGCAGGTGCCCTTTTCAAAGAGGCTTTTCTTGTTCACAGAAGCTGCCTTCACTCTTATTGCCTTGCCCTGCTTTAAAGTAGGTACAATCCTCACAGCACTTGAGCACAAAGGTTGCCTATCGTTGTGATTAAGAGCCTGAGTTCAAATCCTGATTTACTGCTTCCTAACTGAGTGATTCAAGCAAGCTACTTATGCTCCTTTTGCTTCATTTTTCTCATTTGGTAGTAACTGTAGCCAACTTCATTGGTGCCCCTCTCCCTTGGCACTCACCACGCTTATGCCCTCAGAATGGCTTCCTACTAAAGCACCTACAGTCTTCAGCCAGAAAACATCCTCTGACCCAGTGAGCATCCTCAGCCTACGTGTGAGGCAGGCAAGAAGTACCAAGAGTTAAAACTCCAGGGGATGGGTTTGACATCATAATGAACAAAAGTCTGACGGATAATACCTCAGTTTCCTTTATCCTTCGGGGGAATATTTGAAGCCAGCTCTGTGCCAGAGGTCTGCAACCGGACTGAGCTCCAGAAGCCCACAGCCCAGTCCTCCACTTCCTTACCATACCTTCCCAAGATCCCTTCGTACCTAAGCTATTTGCACTCAAATGCTAGTCTGAGGGTTTGCCTCTGATAAAACACAGCTTATGAAACAGACATTACAGGGTAACTGGGTAGATTAAATAAATTGATAAAAGCATACTAATATCAAGTTTTAATTTTACTATACATTGTTATGTCGATGTCTAGAACAATCCCTAGTAACAGTACGTGCTAAATGAATACCTTGAGAAATGAATTAAAAGTGGATAAAAGGACAATAGGATGAGAGAAAAAGGAAGATTCAAGGACTCAGGAACCATAAGGGAAAAAATATGTGGCAGATTGATTGTAAGTAAAATTAAAGGATAGTAAGGGCCTGAAATGACATGAAGAACAATCGTGTTAGGAGTACAGAAACAGACTTGAGAGGCTATTCCAGATGTGAAGAAAGGAGACGAAGAGGTGGCTGTGACTGGAATTAATATGATGAATATGAAGGACAAAGAACAAAAATCAAAGGTACAAACTGTAGGAATTCCTAAGGAAGAAATCATAAGATCTCTTTAGAAGTGGTAATAATAACCAATGAAAGAATAGGTTCGATTTTCTTTAAAAAAGCAGAAGAGGAAGGGAGCCCAAGTGTGGAAAGGCATTTCCACTTTCTTTATCCAGCTCACAGCTCTCCACAAATAAGCAAACATTCATCTGTTTGAATGGGTGAGATATTCTTTGGCCCACTTCAGTATTGGGAGAAAGGGGCTGGATTCTGTGCCTTGAAAGAGAGGAAGCCTGCCCAAATGTTCAGCTCCCACTTCCATGTAGTAGGACACCTGGAGCCGGGGCCTTTGGGAAAGTCGCCATCATCTGTGCATAGCTGGAGAGATAGGTTCCAGTAAGCACACAACTTCACCAAGCCCCGTAGAAGAAACTGCGTTTTCCAGTTTACAGAGCCCCCACTTGGGAGATGCCAAGTGCTGACTCAGCTTGCAGCCGAATCGCTTTGCATAGGATAACCTCATTTCTTCTGTATTCCTCATCCAAGATCTCAGGGAAAACATCTTTAAGCCCTGATATCCCATTGAAACCCCAACAACTCACATCTAAACACTCCAGCAATTATTTTTGGAATTACAAGGATAAGGAAGTAAATAAGCTTTAAAGTAAAACAAAAGATCTGAACTAGGTTAAGAAAATCGAATCATACTAAGCTAGTTCTACTACATTAAATGTCAGAAGACAATGTGACAAATCTAAACAGTTTGGGAGCAAAACTACAACACCATAGGCTTTATACCCAGCTAAGCTAAGGGAACAGAAATACAGTCTCAGATATGTAAGACCAGCTTTCTACTGACAATGATTAGTGGGCAGAACAAAACAAAACATCTAGGCCAAGTGAGAGCTGAATCAAAACTAAAGACTTAGAAATTAGGAAGCAGGAATGTGAAAGTAATGTTTGAGTATCTTCTATTGAGTTAAATTCATGATCAAAGGATTATGAAACTAGTGGAGATTAGCAATAGATCAGGCATATGTGTCAAAGAAATGACAATGGCAATAACACTAATTTAGAAGCAGAAAGAATTTGGGCTCATAATAAGGTTACATAGCTGAAGCAGAGATATAAAAAAAAGTAAAGATCCAGACTTGTTTGGATAGAGAATACAAAATAAGAGCACTATCGAAGTTGGAAAATGTCTGAGCAAAGAACCAGCATATGAGATGGATAAGGTCAATTTGCACCACAGTAAATATCCCACTTGTACTGGAAATGTAAGAGTCACTTTAGGGATATTAGAAAGCAAATTTGGAAAAGTGAATTTTTGAGAGATCATGGAGGACCCTGAATGTCAATACGTAAAATTTATAAATCTTTTTGTAAATAATTCAGTGCTATTCAAAACTTTGAGCATCAAAAATAGAGTACCTAAAGGGGCATTAGCCTGTACATCTATGCAAGAGAGAGGCAGGTGCTGATGCAAAGGAAAATGGTTTATTTTCAGATGCCAGACACCTGGAAGATTGGAAGACTCACATCTCAAAGTTCATCTACTGGGAAGATGGGAGATTCGCATCTGAAAACCCATCTCTACTTCTCAGGGGAGGTAGAGGTTTTTATAAGGAGAGAGAGGAGAACAGAACCAAAAGGTCAAGGAAAGGGGTTAAAAAGTTCTCTCTGTGCCAACTGACAGTCCATTCCAATAAGTCAAGTGATGGTCCAATGGGCATCATCCTGGTTTAGTCATCCTGGCTTCACACTGTTCCAGCTTCAGGTCATCCTGGTTCCATGGCTGAAGGTCAGCAGATCTCCTGGAGCTGGGATTTTTGAAGGATTGAGCCTGTGTCTGTTGAAGTTAGCTCCTAGGATTCTTAGACAACGTAGTGTTCATCTACAAGCTCCATACTGGTCAGAGGATCACTTACAGAAACAATGTCAAAAGGATGGTAGGGTAGTTTACAATTTCCCACCATTAAAATTTTCTAACTGTCAATTTTTCTTCCATGTCTATGGAAGTTAGAAGGTTGTAGCCAAAACATTTAAGAAAACTAGAAAAATTCAGGATCCTGCCTAGTTTGTAAGTGAAAAATAAAACGTTACAGACAATTCACTGAATTACAGTTTATTATTTATAACTGTGTATAATAGAGTCTATTGAAACATAGTTTTTCTCCCAAAATTACCCTCACTTTTATCAAAGAGCCAAATCAAGACCAAATTTACTCACTGCATTAAGTCCAGTTTCAATTCGGCCTGATTATTTCCAGGAACGCAACAGGAATAGCAATTGATCACGTAGGCTTTCTTAAATTTACTTTGCTGGAATGTTACAAGGAATTATTAGATTGAACTTTAGCCTCTCAGGGTGGGGAAGCCAAGCCATACAGCTGCCATTAGGCTTTGCCTGAAATACCTACTCAAGTGCTTGTCGTCCCCAGAATGTCTTGAGGTTCTTCCTTGCCATCTCCCAGGAAGGTGACCTTCACTCCTTACCTGGAAAGACTGCCATGAACCATATAAATAAGCAAGGTCCCAGGCTATTTTTCTAAGGGACTTTCATTAGCTCCAAATTTAATCTTTATTCCTTAAAGCTTTTTGCTGACATGTTTCTTTCAGACATGACAATTCAGTCAAAGGCTTGGTTAATAAATCCATGATTGGAAACTGGAAGAAATCAGATTCCTATTGGATCCATGCAAATAAACATAGGGCCATGAAAATAATAAGATTCATTAAGAGTTTTCAAATTCTAGAGGGATCGAGCAAAGAGAAAACTCTAAATGCTTCAATATTGTTACAATTTACCAAATCACTCTAAGAAAACAAACAAGTTTTTAAAAATCAGCAATATTTTGAACAAACTCACAAAAAAATAATTATTTTCAGTACATTCAGCCTCTTAATCAATTCCTGTTTATCTTTATTATTTGCTGGTATCTCTATGAATTTAATCATTTTTGAGAACCCTAAGATTCCCCATGTATTTCAAAGGTATGATCTGAAAATTTATTCTGAGAAATTTCTATTTTAGAATAAGTCAAAGTCCTTTCCATGGATCCTTCTGAAAATGTAACATTTTTGCAAATGCAACAGAGTAAAACAATGACTATCTCCAAATGACAAAAAATACTTAAAATTACATGGTTATAGATCAGGTTACAATGCAATTGACTAAGGAATTAGCTTGGTTTTGTGCCAATATTTTAAGATCACGGCCAGAATCACAAATGAAAGATATCACACCAGGAGATCAATTAATTTGTTCCCCACTATCAATTGTATCTGGGGTTTCCGTTGGGAAATAACAATTGGTTTTGGAAAACCAAAGGGAGTCTTTGGCTTTTTTATTTGTCACTAAAATTATCATTTTGCTTTACTATCTATCTGTGTGCCTTTCTTTTCCCTTTTTATGTCTTTTTTCCCCTTTTCCATTTCCCTTCTTCAGTTTCCTATTCCAAATGTCTTTTCTTCCTGTAATATGTATATTTCTTTCCTTTATCCTTTCTCACCTTTTTTTCACTTCTTAAATTCCTTGTTTTTGCTCCTTCCAAGTCATCCTTCTTCAACTTGCACAGACCCTTTTCAACCTACACGAACCCTCTACTACTCACAGAGACCCTCTGCAATGTACACAACCCCTTCTGCAACTTTCCTAGTCTCTTTTAGTTTGCCCTTTTAACTCACCCAGAAATAACCGACCCACCTTCAATTCTACTTCCTCCAAAACATAGTAACCATAGTTTCTATGTTTTATTACCAAAACTATATATTTTCCCAACTTAATTAGAATTTTCAATTTTTCAGTGATGACTAAAAGTAATTAGCATTCTTTAGATTGACAAATTTATCAACATATTTTATAACTTTTAGAAACAGTTTTCCCACCATTGGCAAACATATTTTTAAGAAGCATAACAGAGATAACATGGACTTGTTCTATAAACCCTGGCAAAAACAAATATACTCTATGTTAATAAATTTAAAAGATATCAACCAAACAAACTACTCACTTGGATTCCTGGTGATTTCTGCATTCCTTGAGTGTGCTCAGACCCTGTCTGGTTCATTATAGAACCTGAACAACTTTAAGGAGTCTGGACAACAGGCAGTGGGAGACACGAGGCTTGGCACAGCTCATTCCCAGGACCACAGCTCCTGGGCCTCCAGAAGGAAGATTCATAGTGTTTCAAAAACTCATTTTCTCATTTTTCCTTCTTTCTGAGTTTTACTGTCTCAGAGAGGAATGAGATCTTCCTCTCCCTCTTTGAACAATCAATTTAAATCCTTTCTGAGTAGAATCCTTACAATGTAACAACAGGAAAGTGCATGTTAATGATATTATTCCATTTACCAGACCTTTGGCAAAACAATTTGATAACAGCTGAACCATTCTTTTCAACACAGAAACAAAAAGAAAATCTAAAGCCAAGATAAAGTTTCAAGGAGGGACCTGGGCTGCCTTAGAATCTTATCTTACACCAACAGGTACCACAAATGACCCTGCCAAAGTCTGAATGGCACCAAGCCCAAATGGCCAAGACAGAAGATTACCAGTATATACAAAACAGTGAAGTTCCCAAAAGCAAGCAAATAAGACTATAAGCAAGACAGACAGAGGAGTTCTCAAATGGAAACTGACTTCTTCCCACGGAAGAACAGAGAAACAAAACTAAAAGCAGTACATAATTAAAAAGCAGTAGAATTCTCATGGAAATTTCTCTGAACAATAATATGCCAAATAAAAAACACAACTATTAAAATTAAAGTCCATCAAGTCATTTCCTTTCACCAGCAAAACATTTAAAGGCAGCTGGTGCCTTGAGAGGGAGCGTCCCAAGATAAAGAACTGGGAAATTCCTGTAATCCCTGCAATGGGGTCAGCCTGCCGCACGAAGCTTGGACCCCAAGCCTGGGTCCTCCTGGCCTTACCAGGGTCCACATGGTAGCATCTGGAGCTGCCAAAAACTGTAACTGAAAACAGGTCCAGTTGCCTGTCACTATGAAAGCCAATACACAAGAGGAAGGTGCTGATGTAAAGAAAAGTGGTTTATTTTCAGATGCCAGCAACCTGGAAGATGGGGGACTCACCTCTCAAAGCCCATCTCCTGGGAAGATGGGAGATTCACATCTCAAAACCCATCTCTACACCTCAGTGGAGGCAGAGGTTTTTATAAGGAGGGAGAGGGGAACAGAACAAAAAGGTCAAGGGAGGGGGTTGAAAAGTTCTCTTTGTGCCAACGAGCACAATCCATTCCAAGTCAACTGATGGTCCAATGGGCACCATCCTGGTTTAGCCTTCCTGGATTCACATCATCTCAGCTTCACGTCATCCTGGTTCCAAGGCTGAAGATCGGCAAACCTCCTGGGGCTGGGATTCCTGAAGGTCAGGGTCTGCATCTATTGAAGTTAGTTCCTATGATCCTTATACAAACATACTGTTCATCTATAAGCTCCGTAGTAGTCAGAGTCAGCACTTACAGACACGATATCAAAAGACTGCTGGGGAGGGTTACACTTTCCCACTGTCACAATGATAGTTTTAAAAGCAGATAAGGGAAAATGTAAGAAATAGTTTGATGAAAGAAACAATAGTCGGTAACTGCTTAAATGTGAAGCTCAATATGGATAAAGACATTATAATAAAGTATCAAAAGTAGTATAATTTTGAGGTTAATTAAAATAGTAAAGAAACAGGTATTTTAGGAACAGAGCACAGAAGGAATGATATTATCCATTAACTATGTACATTTGGGGATAATAACTAGTTAATTTAATTATCAAATTGACCTGTTGATAATTATGCATAATGTTTCTTATACATAATGTTTCTTACCTTGAATAATTTGATAAACACTATGTTTTCAATATTTTATAATGAACATGACTAAAAGTCATAATTTAATTAAATTTGCATCAATTTTAAAATATTTTTAAATATAATTATTTGCTTAATGATATCTCACAAATGGAGGTTTCAGATTGATTTGTCATATTAAATCAAATTTGTCAATTGGAAAGAAACTTGTGAAAATAAAAATAATTTTATCATTCTTTAACCATGTCTTTCTTAATGTCCTGATGGTAAGGCTTAATATTAATTAATATTGATCAGTAATGATTAACTACATTGAGATCACATTTGATTATGTCTGATTCCTCATTTAGAAGACTTCTTTACATAAAGTATAAAATGTTTATAAGTGCTGTAAAGACTTCCTCTAAGTAAGAGAAAATATGTATTTCCTACTTGGTACCTAACTTCACTCAATATTAGGAGAATTGCTATGGAGTATACAGTCTCGGAAGCTACCATAATGACTACCCCTCAGAATAAAAGTACCTCTTCAACTCTAATTAGTTCAGTGTGTCAGCACTTAGTCCTTTTAAACAGTCATTAACTAAATTTAGTCTGTAGCCAAAACAAATACCATCATATGTGTTTTCACCATGTTAGATGTTTAATGTAATTTAAAATAAACTAATTGAAAATGTGACTGAAAAACTGCAGGCAGGTTATTAAGGATGATTTAAAAAAACATTGTAAAAGAACATCTGTTGTAAAAATTTAAAAAACCATTAAGAAATCTAAGAAGTTATGTAATTCTAAAAAACCATTAAGAAATCTAAGAAATTATGTAATTAAGTCTTCCGTATGTACTCAGAGCAATAGCCCCTAGCTTTAAGTTATCTAAAAGAATCTCTATGTCTCCAATGAACAAATTCTTTTTATTCCTCTTGAATTTTGCATCTTCTAAGTTTAACTTATAGATTTAGTAGTCAAATCTACACATATCCTAACTTAAAGTAAAATATATTAGTGAAGTCATCCTCTCTAGCTAGCTACAATAATACAAATTATGAAAAAAATGTTTTTCCATTTAATCAAAAATAGTAATACAGTACATAAAGAACTTTATAAAATCTATTGTAAAAATTTGCCCATCTTACTTTGTGCAGTTAGTAATTTCTGCTTAGCTGAAAGTCTGATCAAATATGTTATAGCATATCCACACATGAAAAATAATGGCATAAGGAAAGTACCTTTTTTGTTTTATAATTAATTTTTTAAAAGAAGAATTATCATTTTTTACATAGCAGTTTTCTACTCCCCACTGAATCACTGTCTTTTCTACCAAAAATAGTTAAGGAGTCAAAAATAAATTTTGTTTATTTTAAAAGCATATTCAAACTAAATCGATCATGTTTAAAACATCTTAGTGATTCTCTTATTTTTTCTTTTTCATTAACTTACCTATAAAGGGTAATGTTCCTTCTTATAAATGAAATGAATAAAATCATTAGAATTATTAAAGAACATTTTTACACTGATGATTTGTCCTAATGGAAGTTATAGTAAAAGAAAGACTAGCATAGTACAGATTTTTCTTGCTTTTATTTATTTTATTAAAGTATTTTCTTTGTTATATGTAATATATGAGATTGACATCATAATATAATAATGTATTATGATATGAGGCTATACATTTAGCAATGAGCAGTGTTTTGTTCTTCCTAATTAAAAAATTGACTTGATAGGAAAAAGATTTAAAAAATATTAAAGTCCTACAACTAAACCTCATTTATAATATCAATACAAAAAAATCCTCAGTAAACCCTGACTGGGGTGGTTCAGTGGATTGAGCACCAGCCTAGAAACCAAAGGGTTGCCAGTTCGATTCCCAGTCAGGGCACACGCCTGGGTTGCAGGCCAGGTCCCCAGTAGGGGGCACCTGAGAGGCAACCACACATTGATGTTTCCCTCTCTTTCTCTCTTCCTTACCCTCTCCCTAAAAATAAGTAAATAAAATCTTTAAAAATACTTTTTTAATTTCCAATAAAATGCTAAATATTAAATGTATTAAACTAGCATTATATTAAATAAAACAATATACAATATACAATTATACAAATAAAAGCATGCTTAGTTAATAAATTAATAAATTAAATGTAACCAAAAGGGCATTTGACAAAATTCATATTGGATCATGTTTTTCGAAAAGTTTGAATCAGAAATAGTTTTTAGCACAGTCAACAGTAACTATCAGTGATCAACAGTAAGCTTTGTATCTCCCAAAAATGTAACATTAAAGGCATTCTCATAATGTCAGAGTCAAAACAAGGATGCCCAGTATTATAATGAGAAATGCAATGAGCAGCATGTCATTCTGGATAAGTCAATAAAAGTAATGTGGTAAATATATAGAATGGAAAGACCTAATTATCTTGACTTGAATGTTTACCTGGAAAGAATAATTAATTAATCTAAAATTCCATTATAAACAGTTAGATAAAAAATAAAAGCACTGATTACAAAATTCTTTAATTTAAAAACATTAATAACTTTCCAGTACACACCTATAATAATTACCTTAAGCTATTATGAAAAAAGACTCCATTAATAATAATATCAAAAGTATAAAATGTCCATAAGTAAATTTCATGAGAATTTTCCAGAACTACATTAAAAACTGGTAATATATTACTGAGAGCCACATATAAGTTGAATAAAAAAATTTACATTACTGCCCAGCAGATATGCAATATTCTTTCTAAGTTGATTTGTAAATTTAATCTATTTAAAAAGAAAATGTCAATTAATTTTTGGAAGTTATTTCATAATATTTACTTAAAAGCACAAAAATAAAGCCAAAAATATCTTGAAAAGCATAATAATGGTAGCAGCTTGTTCTACCAGCTATTAACATATTATACAACTATACTGAAAAACAGTAATGTGTTAGCACTAAAAATGAATAGTCAGATCAGTGGAATAGAAAATTCATAAGCAGATCCTGAAAAATGGAATAATGTAGTATATGATTAAAATGGCATTTCAAAACACTGACAAAATGATGGCTTTTCTATACATAATGTTGGATTCTAGCTGTACGTAAGTTAAAAAGTTAGATGTGTACCTCATATCTTACACTATAAAATGAAAATAAATTCAACATTTTATTGTAAAAGAGTGAAAGCATAGAGTAACTATAAGAAAATATACTTTTACAAAGCTCTGATTTTGTAATAATTATATGAATAATGTCCCCAAAGTAATACTTTTCTTGTTAATATGTCCAGTGCATGAAACTTGTTTGATATAAGCATAATATATGTATATTTTTAATAATTCTGAAAGCAAAGTATATCTGGTTCAGTCTAGTTTAAAACTAATTTCCTTTCAGGCTGAGAGACCTGAAAGTGTACAAGATTCTGGAGAACATAAACTCATCAGACATGAATAAAACAAAGGGAGGTTTATGAACAACCACACCCCTACAGGCAGTGGTAAGAAAGGGCAAGGGTGTCCAGCACCAGCAAAGAGAAAGATTTTTGGAGTTTAGTCTCAGGGCAGTGATTGATGTACACTAGCTGGGGAATATGGGAAGAACAGGAAAGGCATGGAAGCAGGCACCACTACGTAGCTGTACATGTAAGAGACATGAGAGCTGTACATGAGAGCTGGGTCCCTCTCATTAGATCAGATGAGGAACAGCATCCCAGAAAGGTAATAGTGGGGATCGGAATACACGCGCTGCGTTGGCGTGCCGGTATGTTTCTTTGTCCCAGAGAGAAGAGCAGAGAACTGTTTTCCCACCTCCTGCAGTTAACTTGGAGTAACCATGCCTTCTAGAAGTTGCCAAACATTCACAAGTGACAAATAAGTCTCTGAAATGGCTTCACTAAAATCAAATTACATTCTTGTTTGAATTACAACAAATAAAGAATTCACCCTAATTCAAACTGTTATACTACAATAATTTGCATCAGTTGACTTATAACTTGAGGCACTAAGATTCCAAATAATTTAGTTGAGAGTTTGGAGTGCAAAAAGAAAATATCAATAAATGGAAATATTTTTGATATCTCCGCCTTCCACAGGAGATTTTCCATGAGACTGTCAACACACATTTCTAGACATAACACAATGACTGTGTATAAAGAAAAGTCTTGGTGGACATGACCTCATGATTTGTTTGAATTGCTGTAGGGCAAGTAAAACCACATGGGAAAGAATGAACTACCAAAATAAAGTTGTATAATATTTGCCGGACAAAGGGTTCATGTACTTAGTCTAAAAGAGATTCTTACAAATCAACAGGAAATAGGGATTCTCCTCTCCACTTCCCCCCCAAAAAAACAGGCAAAGTAATGGAACAAGCAATTTGCAAAAGGATAAATAATTTGACTAATTAGTATCGAAAAACTTTCAAGTTCATTAGGAATTAAATATATGTAAACTAAAATAACAAAGTGGGTTTTATCTCTCATTGATAAAGATAAAAATAATAATAATAGCTAATTTTGGTAACTATATAGGAAGATAGATAAACTTAATCACTATTACTATATGTATAACTATGAAGGGCAATTTTATATCTATCAAGAACATTAAAGGCAGGAATCTACACATCTAAGAATTTTTCCTAAGAAAATAATTGATCAAGTAAACAGATTGTTGTCATTTTTATATACAAAGGATACCACTTCATTACCAAGATTCTGATGAATTATTTATTTTTCAGAATGAAAAGCTGTTTAGTATTTAAAGACCCTGTCCTCACAGTATACTCAAATCAAGAAAACAGATTCCTTTTCAGATGGCACCCATAATTCAAAAGCTCTAATCACAAGAACAAAGAGAGACACAAAATAAAAGAGACAGATGGAGACAATGTGAGTTCCATTTGTGCACCTGCAGGGAAATGGGTTCTCTGGAACACTAAAAAGCTGGAGGCAGAAACAAGGACACCTGGGCACTAACTATCTTTCTTTCCCTGGATGAGAGTGAAGCCTTGGTAATGCTAAATTCGATTCAAGAACCAGAAGAGCTCAATATTTATACACAATACCTTAAGCAGAAGTGCACAGATTGATAATGTTAAGATCTTCCAGAAGGCTGATGTAAGCTGTGGGAACAAAAGACTTGCAGCTCAGCACAAATTGAACATTTTCGCACATCGAGCACTACTCTACTTAATATGGGCAGTATCAACAGCAGCTCTGTGATCTATTTGGGAACCAGGGGCCGGAAAGCTCTTCTCAAAATATGCTGTGTTAAATTGGAAACTTAACCTAATTTACAACATGTGTGCACGAATGGGCTCTTCTCACTAATTGGAAATGTGCAACACCTTTAAAACAATGCACCTCTTGAAATGCTAGCTCATTTTCAATTCCTTAAACTATGTGTAAACATAATCCCCCAAAATAGGGATCAAAAATGTACTTAACTTTGTAAACATAACCTGCTGAACCAAGCAAAAGCATTTCCATTTGCCATGTTTGATACATTTAGTCCATCCCATAATTTGGACAAGGTCATTCATTAATTAGTTGTGCCAGTGTTATGATTCTGTAATTGCAATCTGAGTGTTTTTGTGTCCCTCTCATTAGGTTGAGGAGACAAAGTGCCTTAAATATTTCTAACCTTGGCTACTATTTATATTCTAAGGCTACCTGATGCCAAAATATCCTAATAGAAATGAAAAAAGTGCAGTCTGTCAACATTCTAAATAGATTTTCTATAAGGAACCAAATATACTCATATTTCTAAATACTTACAAGATCTGTCTGATTAGAAAATATTGCCATCAGAGCAATGCTGTCAAGTTTTTTAAAGGTGCAGAAGTAGGTCCTAACTTAGTAATATTTTAATAAAATATAGGCTTTTTCACTTCCCCTGCAGTTACACTAGACTAAATAGTCAGTTGCATTTAATTTTTCCATTCCCTTCTTGACCAATGGCCAGACTTACAAAAGAGCCCTTCCCAATGCCCATTAGTTTCTTCATTCATTCAGCAAATATTTATTGAATGGACAAAAGAGCCCTTCCCAATGCCCATTAGTTTCTTCATTCATTCAGCAAATATTTATTGAATGGTACTTAGCTAAAAACTGAACCAAGCCATGAGAATATAAAGGCAAATAAGACATGACTCCTGCCTTTAAGAAAATTATTATCCAGGCCCAGACAGACAAGTATTCAATTCAACTACAGTAGAGTGTTACTTACTGATTAAAGGTCATGGAGGAGGAACTTTGAATACAGCCTATGGCTAATGAGGATGGGTGGGCTCAAGTCAGGAAGGCTTTCTAGAGGTGAACTGAGTTTGCAAATAGAACAAGGGAAAGGTGACATGTCAAAGACGGAAGGGAGAATTCTCCAAAGAAAGGGAAGAACACGTGAGTTATCACAAAGATGTGACATACCAAGATTCGCACAGAATCCCAAGTCCAGCGTAGCCAGAGTAAAGGGCACATGTAGTAGAAGAAAATAAAAATAAAAGCCTTTTAAGGAAGAATGTGATGTTTTTAGCCAAGAATTTGGGACATGATGCTGAAAGCTGCAGGGAGCTATTTCATGATTTCCTGTGATGGATAAATGTGTTGAAAACAAAACAAGCCCTCTGGCCGCTCTATGTAGGATACACTGAAAGGAGTGCCCAAGTAGAGAGACGGGGAATCAGGATGCTACTGCAATGATCCAGGCAAGAGACTGCAACAGCTTCATTTAAAGTAGGAGAGATCTAGGGGTGAGAACAGATTTGGAACATATTTTATTCAGTACTAGCGAACTATATATATATATATATATATATATATATATATATATATAGCACAGGTGGCAAACACAAGGCCCGAGGGCCCAATCCGGCTCTCCACCTTGTTTTATCCTGCCTGGCACCTTGCTTCTACCCAGCAGCAGCGTCAAGCTCCCTGCCCCTAGTTAAGGAGTAGTTACATTTATACAGTCCTAAAATTACATTTGGCCCTTTGAAGGCAACTGCAAGGCTGATGTGGCCCCCGGTGAAAATGAGTTTGACACCCCTGATACCTAGGAAAAGGAGTCTAAACTGATTTCAGATTTCTGATTTGGAGGATTAGGTGATGCTCTTTAACTCACTAAGATGAGAAATTCAAGGGAAGGAGTAGGTTTGGAGTGAGAGATGATGAATTTAATTTTGAACTTGATGCGTTCAAGATCCAAGTAGATTAATGCACAATGAAGTTAGATAAATGAATAGTCTAGGTCAGAGATAATGGGATTTAACTATACAAACAAGGTAATTGAGCCATGGGGTCAAGGTTATGAGTGGGTGTGGGGGCTGTTATGCAGAAAGAACAAGCATAGAAACCTGAGAAATTCTAAAATTAGGGGAGAGTAATAAGCAGACTACAAATCTTAATAACTAGAGTGGCACATGAGAAGGAGGAAGAGGAGGAAAAGAGATAGAAGTAGATGAAAGACAGCTTCAAGAAGGTAAAGTGTCCCAGGTGTTTCAAAGAGGTCCTCTAGGATGAACAGGATAAACATTTAGAGCTTTTAGCAATGTGGAAATCAGATCTGAAGGGAACTGGAGAGAGGAGAAAGGAAATGAGACACAGCCAGATTCCAGAAGGCTAAAGAAGGAAACAAATGGTCTGGAGATAGCGTAGACTGAAGGAGGGAAAGAAGCATACAGACACTCCTTATCAACCACTAATATTTAAATGACTACTCATTGCCCTACCTAATTTTTCCACAAGGCAGATGTTGGCAACATCCTTTTCAAATACACATAAAGTATCTTAGAAACAGCTTTAATGGAATAGAAGATACACTTTTTCCCCTTTGTATCTGATGCCAGAAGTCATAATAAAAAGGAAAAGCAGGAGCAGCAGTTAGGAAGCACAGTATATCTGCTTGAAATTTCCTTCCAAAATTACTCAAAATTGTGCTTGTACACATACATGCCATTCACACAAAACAAAATTTATCTTACCTAGAATGTAATATACATATAATATTCATTTTATTTTCATTTCTAGTTCTTTTAATATCATGTTGTTCTGTTTAGTCACCAAATATTCAACACTAGTATTTTAGATTCATTCTTCCCAAGAGATTTAAGTCAATTTTCCTGGTGAAATTTTCTCTCACTATTGCTTTTTCAGGCTGGTAATTCTCCTTTTGTGTAATTATTTTTAGTTCTTACTGATGTTTGTTTCTACTTTAATATCAGCTATAAATTTTCAGTAATCACGATGACTTACATTTGTATAGCATTGTTCACCTTGAGAGCTCCCAAAGCACCCTTTCAAACTCTAGACTGCTCACATAAATAAATGCCAGGCAACATTAAGGAGGATGAACACGACCCATCACACAGTCAACGTGCTGTTTACCTAGCTCCGTAACAATAAAGATCCCTCATGAGACTCATGTCAATCACTGGAGATGCTCCACGGAGCACCATGCCACATGAGTCATCTCCATTAACATGGGCCATTTTTTATTCACTAGGCTATAACTCCTATCAAGTTAAATTGAATTAGTTTTGCCAAAAAGATCAATGGTTGTTTAAAAATGCTTGGATAAAATGCAGGTACTTAATGCACAAGTAAAAAAAAAAATCTTCCTGAACTTAAGATTTTACTGCTAAACAGGGAACTCTGTGCTTCCAGCTGACACAAAGGGTGGCTCCCAAGTCACAAATCCACACACAAAGAGCACGCCTTCCATGGCTTTGAACTAACCATTTCTACTACCTTATTTTCATAGGTTTGGAAGAAAAACTCTATTATATCTCACTTGATCTCAGCAATTCATTTCTTTTAAACTGGGACAATATACTTGTGATTTTATGACAGGTGAATTTCCTTGATTTAAAAATGCAAGTATAATTTTTAACAATCATTCATAATGGTATAAAAAGGTAGTCCACAGAAAAATTTAAACACAAGGGGTTGTCAGCTTCACTCTTAAGAAAATGCAAATCAAAACAGTGAGGTGCCCATTTCACCTCTGACTAGGTAAAATAGTAAACATGTTGGTCCATATTGTTGAGATTAGGGAACAGGTACTTACGTACATTATTGATACAGTAAATTGGTACAATGCTTTGGGAAGACAATTTGGCAAGTCACATGTACGTGCTCTTGTGATGTTTCAACTCCATGTAGGAATTTACCCTACAGATACACCTCTACAAGCACACTAAGATATACAAAGTTATTCATTCTAGCTATTTTGCAGAAACAAAAAGACGTAAGCAACATAAACATTCATTATTAGAGTACTGATTAAATAATGGCCCATCAGACCTTGAATGAAAAAGTGTAGTTGTTTAAATAAACTCACAAACAAAATAGAAACAGAGGCATGAGGAGTGGAGGGAGGGTTTGATGAAAGAAGGTGCATGGATTAGCCAAAGATCATATATGCATAACTCATAAACACAGACAACAGTGTAGTGACAGCCAGAGGGAAGAGGGGTTGGGGCTGGATGGAGGTGGGCAAGAGGTGGGTGGGAAGAGGGACAGCTGTTAATTGTATCAACAATAAAATTAAAGTTAAAAAGAAGTGCAGTCGTTTGAAAGAATGAGCTCAATAAATATATGCTGAAATGGAAAACTCTAAAATATCAGGTTAAAAACACAAGGGGCATACTAGTATGTATATTATTATTCCATTTGTGTAAAAGGTGTTGGTATGTCAGGAGAATGGAGAATTTGTACTTTCCATACTATTTGAATTCTTCACTATGGTCATCTTAATGTAATATTTGTAAAATATCTCTTAGAACTGGATTAGCTTCTAATGGTGTGTTCCTTGTCCTCTAAACCATCCTTGAAAGGAATTTAGGCTTATTTAAATATATGAGTGTATCTTATATTCTCACATATGTGGTGAACATTTCTGAATTGTTTGCATACTAACAGTGGTCATCTCTGGGGAAAGGGATTGGGGAACTGAGAGCTATTTGGTGACCAACTGGCCATGAATGAAGGGCCATCAGAACATGGGACTTTTATTTTTATTTGGGTCAGCCCCAGGTAAACAGGGTCACCTGGGCACCCTACTTTTCATTTTTACATATGCCCTTCTTATTCTTCTTTTCTATTTGATTTGTTTGTCATGAATATGTATTATTCTTATTTAGGTAACTAATAAAAAAATACTGATTTTGCACCAAAGAAAATTTAAAACTATACACATATAGTTTTAATATACCATATGTGTGTTAACATACATACTTATGTTTCTGAGTATATAAATAGATAGATGACAATTATCAGAAATCAAATAATTTCACATTGTTTGGAAATGAGAATTCAGCAATCCTTGATATGAAAGATTACGAGGTGTGTTTAAAGGCTCTTCTAAACACAGATAATTTTTGCAGAGATATCTTGTCCTGAAGCTTCATATATGTACGTCACCAGGTATAATAGGTGATAACTTAAAATTTCAAGAAAATACTAAAGCCAAACATTTATCTCCTGATAAACATCTCCCTGCAGTAAAGCAAATAAAATCTTAATAATTATTACCATTCCACTGAAATGTTGATTGTAGGTGGAGTTAGAATTTAGTGATAAATAAAACCAATAAGGGCAATTGGTTAATCCTTCATATAAAAAACAATTATAAGTATAAAACTTGTACTTTGCCTAGATGGTACACTTTATTTGTATAGGTTAAATTATTTTGTGAGTATATTTTCACAGTGTAATCTACATTTCTTTATGTGCTAAAGCTTGATTTTCTTTGAGTTGTTCTGCAAAAGTGACAACATTTATTGAAACAATTTCAGGAACCACCTTCACGAGTCTGCATCTAGAAGTTTTGGCAGACCTAGTTGTACCTCGGGTCTGAACCAGTACAGAATTTGACATTCAACTTTTTAATATATCCCAACCCTCTATCTGCTAGGAGATATCATTTTATCAGATTTCCTCTTATTTCCTTTCCATCATTATCACCAATAGTTGACTTTCTTTTCAAGCTCAGTTTTTTTAGTAAAGAAATACAGAGGCTCCTGGTCAAGAGGGTGGCGTAGGCAGACATGGCTCACCTCTTTGCACAATCACATCAACTAAATTATAGAACAACCATCTAAAATTACAACTAAAATATAGAATAATCAATAGAAATTTTAGAAATTGAGTTGAATAGAATTCTGACAACTATGGAATCAAAGAAACCACATCCATTGAGATTGGTAGGAGGGACGCAGATACGGAACAGGGTGTTCTCTCACCCACATGTGGTGGGTAAAAATTCGGGAGGGCTATCTCAGGAGAAAGGAGACCCACACCAGGCCCCCCCAGCCCAGGGTGCCAGTACCAGGAAAATAAGTCCCCAAAACTTCTGGCTGCAAAAACCAGTGGGGATTGAGTCCCGGGAAGAAACTTCTGAAGCCCCAAGCACTTCCTCTTAAAGAGCCCACACACAGACTTACCTACTTAAACACACTCCCTCTGAGCTCCAGCACTGGCATGGCAGCTTGAAGGGCACCAACGGAATGCTGGGAAAGGCTGAAGTGTGTGGCATCAGGGCATCAGGGTGAGCACAGGCCATTACCCTTTTTCTGAGTCCTGTCCCCACGGAGCCATGGAGCTGGCAGGCTGGTGCCATAGTTGATACTCTATCAACCTGGCTAATATTTTTTGACCTACCATGGAGATCCCTGGAGACTGCCCCACTAACTTAAAGGCCCACCCAAGCTGCTTTTCCATATGAAAGACTGGTTTTGGCTCATGCTTCACAGCTTCCTAAATCTATCAAACAAGCAACAGCTGGCCTCAGTGAGCTCCAGGCTGGGCACTAGCAGCAGCCAGATTAGTTTCATGGCTTGGCTTCACTTGGGAATCTCTAAGCCCAGCACAAATAAACCTTCTCAGATTGCTCTGTAGCTCAGAAAAGGCAGCCCGGCGCTGCCTCAGGTGGGGACTGACCTTGGCCTGTACCACCTGAGAAACCCCAGGGCCAGCACACCCAATGAACAGCTACAGACCACTTGGGAGCTCTGCCACCCTGCCCCTGCACAGCTGATCCTCCACAAAGTGCAGAGATTGGTTGTAAGTGGTCACAGCCAATCCCTGCAGCTAACTGGCCTGGGTAAATCCCTCCCATTGATCTGCCAACAGCGACCAAGGCTCAATAACAAGAGAAGGGTGTACTCAGCCCACACGAATGGTACACCTTGACTACCCAGCTTGGGTGACGGGGAGACTGTGACACTGGATCCTACAGGACACCTATGACATTAGGCCACACTACCAAGACACGGTGTCAAAGCAGCTCAACCTAATACATAGAAACAAACACAGGGAGGCTGCCAAAACAAGGACAAAAAGAAACATGGCCCAAAAGGAAGAACAGATCAAAACTCCAGAAAAAGAGCTAAACAAAATGGAGATAAGCAATCTATTAGATGCAGAGTTCAAACTACCAGTTATAAGGGTGCTCAAGGAAATTAGTGAGGACCTTAGCAGCATAAAAAAAAATCCAGTCAGAAACAAAGGATTCACTAATTGAAATAAAGAACAATTTACAGAGAAACAACAGGAGAGTGGATGAAGCCAAGAATCAAATCAATGCTTTGAAACATAAGGAAGGAAAAAGCAATCAATCAGAACAACAAGAAGAAAAAAGAATCCAAAAAATGAGAGTAGTATAAGCAGCCTCTGGGACAACTTCAAGAGGTCCAACATTCACATTATAGGGATGCTAGAAAAAGAATAGAAAGAGCAAGAAATTGGATATCTATTTGAAAAAATAATGAAAGAAAACTTCCCTGATTTGGCAAAGGAAATAGACATGCAAGTCCAGGAACCACAGAGAGTCCTAATCAAGTTGGACCCAAAGAGGACCACACCAAAACACATCACAATTAAAATACCAAGGGTTAAATATGAGAGAATCTTACAAGCAGCAAGAGGAAAGAAGTTAGTTATCTGCAAAAGAGTTCCCATAAGACTGTCAGCTGATTTCTCAAAGAAACTTTGCAGGCAAGAAGCGCTTGGCAAGAAGTATTTAAAGTGATGAAAGGCAAGGATGCCTAGATTATTCTATCCAGCAAAGCTATCATTTAGAGCAGAAGGGCAGATAAAGTGCTTCCCACACAAGGTAAAGCTAAAGGAGTTCATCATCACCAAGCCATTATTACATGAAATATTAATGGGACTTATTTAAGAAAAAGAAGATCAAAACTATGAACATTAAAATGACAACAGCTCTGGCTAGTGTGACTCGATGGACTGAGCACCAGCCTGCAAAACAAAGGGCCACTGGTTCAATTCCCAGTCGGGGCACATGCCTGGCTGCAGGCCAGGTCCCCAGTGTGGGGCATGTGAAAGGCAACCACACATTGATATTTCTCTCCCTCTCTCTCTCCCTTCCCCTTTGTCTAAAAATAAATAAATAAATAAATAATTTTTAAAAATTATTTTTAAAAATATAAATAAGTAAAATGACAACAAACACAACTATCAACAACTGAATCCAGAAAATAAAACAAAAACAAACTAAGCAAACAACTACAGCAGGAAAAAATCATAGGTATGGGAGGCATTTGGAGGGTTATCACCTGGGAGGGGAAGTGGGAGAAAGGGAGAAATGGTGTAGGGTTCAAGAAGCATAATTGGTAGGAACAAAATAGACAGGGGGTGTTAAAAACAGTATAGGAAAGGGAGAAGCCAAAGAACTTACACTCATGACCCATGGACATGAATCATGGGTGGGGGTGGGGATTGTTGGAAGGAAGTGGAGTACCAGGCAGAAGGGGACAAAGGGAAAAAATTGGAACAACTCTAACAGCATAATCAATAAAATATACTTTAAAAAAAGAAATAGAGATTTTCATATTTTCAAGAGAAAATCTGCATAGTTGATTAAGCTCATTCATTAGCTAAGAAATTCACTTACAGAAGCACATACTTTGCTAAACATCATGGAACTTGGAAGCTTCTCTCAAATATAGAAACATGCAAGCTAGACTCATGAATGACAAGAGTCAACTGTATTGTAATCTATAGTTACAGAAAAGAAAACACTGAAGTTTAGTAAAACTAAGGAATGTACATCAGCCATATATCCAGTAAACGAGAGACCCTTTCAACTGAGGTCCAAAAAACTCCAAAGACTGTTTTCTTTCTTTTACGACACATCTCCCAGCCAGGCTGGCAGAGTTAATGTTCTGAATTCTTGGAACTACTTTAATGAAAACTAATTTTACTATATTTTTGATTAGAACCAAAATGTGAAAGTCTGACTCCTATCTCTGATTTAGCAACTAACCAGTTGTAACGTTTTTAGGTAGTTGCCTTAACCTCTCTGGCCTTCAACTACTTCACCTGTAAAATTGAACAACTTGTCAGGAATTCACAAGCTCCAAGGTCCTAGTAGTCTTTAACATTATTGCTTAAAAGATCCGCTGCCAGGATAGGTTGTGTGTAATTGTGTACAAGCAAATGCTGCCCAGTAATTAAGAGCTGTTGTTGTGCATTTACTTAAATCAAACACACCTCATGCAATGAGATTACAATATTAATGGGCTTGCTGAGCACTTGTGCCATAATAATTTTAAGAATGAAAATCAGTTAATTCCATATACAAATCATCTTGATTTTAATTTACTAGGCCTAAACTTATGCTGCTTTGCTTAATATTTGAATAACGCCCATTGTTCATTGCTCATTGCAGCATCCGCAAAAGAATTGTCCTGGGTTTATTCATTGCTATGATCTTTCTCTTCACATAGTGAAGGAAACAGTACCTCAGATTCACAATTTTCTTACTCATCTCTCAATATCTATGTAAGTTATTGCATCTTCTAGACCATTGAGTTCCAACCTTTTTCATCTTATGGCACACATAAGTCACCAAAATTCTGAGGCACAGCAAAAATATATATTTTTGCCAAGCTGAAAAAAGTAGGTATACTGTATTTTGCCATGTATAATGTGTACTTTTTTGCCCAAATTTTTGAGGGAAAAATAAAGATGTGTGTTGTGCATACGTAGTACTAATTCCATATCTACATAAATGTTTTTAATTCTTTTATGCTTATGTGTTAAAAGTGTAACTTTAGAAAGCAATAACAATATCCATATGCAAAGTAATACCTGGGAATACAATGATCAGTTTTGTTTCTAAATATAAATAAATACAAAATAGAATTAAAAAATTAAAACTAGTTTTTTTTTTCCTGCAAGTTTGGTCCAAAAAACGCGAGCGTGCACTATACACAGGAGCGCAGTCTACACAGCAAAATAGGGTAATTTTGATTCATTCACACTGGATGGTTATTGTTGCATTGGCTGTTGTCATTTTTATTTGACAGTCGAAGGGAAAAGAAGGCCATGCCCCTGACTAAATAGTCAGCTATTGCATGTTTTAAAAATTCTTGCAGTACACCAGTTGAAAATCACTGCTCTAAACCAATGTTTCTCAAACCAGACTGCGCATAATAACCACAATATAGCCCTATCTGGTTGGCTGAGTTGGTTGGAGCATTGTTCTAAACACTGAAATGTTGCGGGTTTGATTCCCAATCAGGGCGTGGATGGGAGGCAACCAACAGAGGTCTGTCTGTCTGTCTGTGTCTCCCTCCTCTGTCTCTAAAAATCAATAAAAAATAACTAGACTATATGGGGAATTCAAATATATATGATTAATGGAGGCACAAAGAGGCCACCTAACTTGCCAAAGCTATAGAGCTCGGAAGAAAGACAATGAGATCTGGCTCCAGAGACCCAACTTTTTACCATTGCACTAGACTGCCTCAATCAAGAAGCTTTTAGAAAACAGATTACTGGGCACCACCTGGTACTTATTGAATCAGAATCCCAGGAACTTATCTACGTGTCTGTGTGTGAATGTTTAACATTCCCAAGTTGATTCTAACAGTGCTGCTTCCAATGAATGGAAATCACTAAACTAGACCACCTGCAAAAAAGAAAAATCTTCTGTATTTGCAAATGGAAAAAATTAGTGTCCAAGAATTTGGTTTTCCATTGTGAGGACTGTCATATAATAGCTTTGCTTAATTCAGAGATGCACTTATGCCCGCAAGGGCACACATTTGCGTAGCATCAATTGCTGCACAGTCATATGCCAGGGTTTTTTCCTGATTCTAATCCCACATCGGGGAGAACTGAAATGTCCTCAGGAAGTAAAACTAGTCCAACACAAGCTGCCAGCATGATGTCCTGAAAAGAAGAAAGGCTTTGGGAGCCCAGCAGACACAAGCTAACATCTCAGCTTTGTTATTTGTGAAAGTACACAAATATAGGCAAATTATTTCATCTTCATGTGCCCTCATCCTTATTTATAAATAAGAGCTATAATAATAGGAGCCACTTCCACAAGACTGTGAGAGGCAGTACAGCATGATGGTTGCGTGGATTCAAACCCTAGCTCTGTCACTAACTTCTCTAAGACTAATTCCTCATCTGTAGAATGGGGAGTCCAAGAGCTTCAAACCCAGAAAGTATGACAATGAGTAAATGAAGAAAATATATGCAATATTACTATTAGTAATAGGACTGCTGCAGTGATTAAATTAAGCCTTTGTAATGAAAGATTTTGAAACATCCCTTTCTCATTTTTAAACCTATCTCCATAAGGATGTTGGCAGAGACCATCCACACTGCATGTGCTCAGAAACACATACCCCATCAAAGACACAGGAAAAGGCAAGGAAAGAGCAGTTTGAAGACATGTCTCGGGACTGTAAAATAGTCCTAAAACTGTATCCTTTGGTTTCCCTTAATTTGGGAGTTTTGAAAGGCCTGGCAGAAAGCAGTATTGAAGTTCCTCAAAATTTAAAAATATAACTACCACATGATCTAGCAATTCTACTTTTGGGTATGTATCTGAAGAAAATGAAGACACTGTCTTGAAGAGATACTTGTACTGTCATGTTCATTGCAGCATGATTTACAATATTAGATAGCCAACATGTGGAAACAACCTAAATGTCCACTGACAGCATGCAGAAAATGTGGCACATGTATATATGTAAAATAGTACTATTCATCCTTCATAAAGGAGATCTCCCATATATGAAAACATATATGAAACTTTATGCTAAGTGAAATAACCCAGAGACAGAAAGACAAATACTGTATGACCTTATATATGGAATTAAAAAAATACCCTCATCAAAACAGAGTAGACTAGTGGTTGCCAGCAGGGAATAGGGGAGGGTGGGGTGAAAGTGGTCAAAGGGTCCCAACTTCCATTTATAAGATGAGTAAGTTCTGGGGATGTAGTGTACAGCAAGATCACTATAGTTTACATTACTGTATCATATATTTGAAAGTTAAGAGAGTAAATCTCAAAAGTTCTCAATACACACACATAAACTATGTAAGTGATAGAAGCATTAACCAACCTTACTGTGATTAGATAGATAGATAGATAGATAGATAGATAGATAGATAGATAGATATACACATAGTTAGATAGATAAAAGCATTGCATTGTATACCTTAAACTTATATATCTCAACAAATCTGGAGGGGGGAAGACCTAGGGAAAACATTCCAAAGATTAACCTCTGCTGATTATCACAGCCCCCACCACAACCACACATGCCACTACTTAGAAGACCACCCTGCACAGCTACCTCTCCCACTGTGTCCCATTGCCCACTTGCCATTATTCAGACATGACAAGTACAGTATTTTGCTCCTCTGTGCACTTCCTTCCTTTCTTCTGACTGCAATGCAATTCACAAGCTACATCATCACTAGGCAGAATCTAATTTACTCCCAACAAGACCTGACCAAGTGCCTTTTCTCCTTCTCCTAAGTTTCCCAGTCCGAACGCATCATTCTGTCCACTGAGCTCCAATAGAACAACCATTTGAGTACAGCTCCATTATTAATTCTAATCATAAATTCATTCTGATATATCTTACTAATTGACAACTCACAGGACTTGGCTTTGCACTAGATTTCAGTTTTCCTGATGGAAGAGAGATTATCTTATGTATTTTCATTGTTTCTCAAGACGCTGACCTGCTATCTTGCATACTAGAAGGTATTCAACTCAAATATGTTGAAATAATGTGTGTGCACTGCAGAGTGCTATGGCCATGAATGGAAGCTAAAGCAGAACTCATCTCAGTCATGTGGTACCTGCCAGAATGCCTCTAACTCAGTGTATTGCAGACACTAAATGAAAGTGTGCTCTGAAAAATAAAGCTTCAGGTCTTTAATATCTGAAAAATAGACTAGAGCAAAACAGCTTGAAATCTATGCAGTAAGATTTCAGTGAAAGGATGCATCTAACTGGCAGTATGAAAAGTCATTCTCCAATATAAAAATACTATAATTTAATGTGCTGTAATGCAGGTCCAATAAAAGCTCTACCGTTTTCATTGTTATTTGTTTTAATTTATTGATTTGAGACAGAGAGAGATCTGTCATTCCACTTAATTATGCATTCATTGGTTGATTCTTTTACATGCCCTGACTGGGGATCGAACCCACTACCTTGGCATATTATTGGGTTGATGCTCTAACCAACTCAGTAGCTGGCCAGGGCCTACCATTTTCATTTTTAAATACTGAAGACCACAGGGTAATGTCCCAGGAACAGAAATTTATTTTCCGTGCATGTGCTATTAAAATTTTCTACTTTTGATATCATACCTTACAATGCCTCTTTTGACAAGTTTTTAAAACTACACTAAATTAGATTTTAATCATAATCTTATAGAAAAATACAAAAGAAAGAAAATGGAGAGGAAAGCAAGCCATGAAGAAACATAACATTTTCTCTATCTTGGTATTCCTTCAAGAAATTATACCAAGCTTTCAAATGAAATAATATTTGAGCTACTCATCTAACTGTGCAGTTTGCCTACATGTTTTTACGATACTATTTTTTTCCTTCCTCATAAAATAGTCCTTTTGGAGAGATATTATTTGGAAGAGTGATTCTCAGTGTAGCCCACAGACCCCTGGGAGTCCCCTTTTTAAATGAGTTAGTAAGTAAGTATTTTAAATTTTTATCACTTTTTATTTCTAATGTGGATGATGAATAGATATAATGCAAACAGATGAAACCTTTTTTGGCTCCTAATAATTTTTAGTATAAAAGGGTGCTGGGATCAAACTGTTTGAGAACTGCTGAATTAGAAAATACATATTAGGAAGCTATGTAATTTCACAGAACAAATTTTCCGCCAACGCTATTTTTTCATTCTGTTGAGTTGGGAATCTTACTATACAGACTCAATAATCTATATGCCATTTATTCAGCCAACCATTGCCCAGTCCCTGCCACAGGCAGGCTCAACAGGGGAAACCAAACTCATAACACGTGGGTCCCTCCATCAGAACGCTGCACTTTCCATCATCATCCATGTCATAATGTGTCCATATACTCATTCCCATCTCCACTCTGCACTGAAGCCTGCGTCTCCGTGTGTGTGTGTGTGTGTGTGTGTGTGTGTGTGTGTGTCCAGGCGCCTCCTAAATATCTCTCCTTGGATGTTCCACAGAGAGCTCTAATAGTTTCAAAACAAAGTTCTCATCACTAGATTGCATATGCTCAATTAATGCTCATTACCCTCCTTATGCTTTAAGACTAGGCATAATCTATGGTTACATTTTCTTTTAGTTTTGTGATAGCAAATCATAGCTATGAAACCTTATTCTTTTTTATTCTATTCCATGGTGCAAGCTCTGCTTATAAACCCATTCTCCTTAACTCAAGATTATTGAATTTCTTTCCATACACTGAATTTTCACAGGATCGTTCCTTTTATCCAGTGTTTCTCTCCTTCCAAATATTCAACTGAATGTCATCTCACAATAAATAGAAATTCAGAATATATTCTATACATTCAGTATATATTCTATTTAATACTTTGTTGTAATTCATTAGCAACTCAGAAGCAGATAGTACATTTACATCTTCCGAAAATGCTCTTATGGATTTGCGTATTTTCATTTCTCTGTCGAAAGCTAAGGGAGTGCTGCTTATGGAAGTGGCAGAGGCCCTTTTCTCAAAATACTGTAATGCAATCAGAGTTTTTAACATGGTTATTTAGAATAGATGAGGTACATACATTTTTAATCACTGTGGAAAAGATCAAAGGAAAATTTAGAAGAATTGAGACATGCTCTTTTAAATATCACACTCCCTGTGAATTATACAAAAACAATAAAAATTAAGCTTCAAAGAATGATCATACCCACAGAAATACACACTTTCATGTTATAGCATTCATATTACTGATGTTATATTAATAAATTTAGAGCTATTGAGTGCTGCCTAAGATTATAAATTTTCACAATGTAAGGCTGTGGATTTATCAATATCAAAAAAAATCATCCACTGTTGCCTGGAACAGAGAAAACAGAATGTTCTGACTTAGGTATTATTATTGAGATCACCATCATAACTACTGTCCTAAAAGTTAAAAATTTTATAATTAGTAACTGAAAGCTAAATTAAAAATTTTGACATCTAAAATTTCTCAAAAAAAAAACATGAAATATATCGATAAACACTTATCTTTCATACAAGGCAAATGCAATCTAAATTATGCTTCTATTTTTCAGCTGCACATTCCTATATATTTTTAGATAACAGAGCATAAAAGATGGATAGAACACAGAGCAAAGCCTCAGGGAGTTGCTGGGCTACCAGCACTACTATTTTCATGCTCCTTCGTCGACCCATGTTATGTTTTAATGCATGCATTTTAACTCCTCTATGAAATACAAATTTTCATAGGGCCATATTTTGGTCAAAGTGTATCTTTGGTGCCTCCCAACAGCTTATTTACCATTTCTCACATAGTGTACATTCAATATGATTCAATGTCAAATCACACTTTGATTCACCTAGAAATGCTTAGTTACAAGAGGATAGTCACATGTATTAATGTGACTTTTTCAGAGACAGATTTGTCTGTAATTTGCTGTTACTGTTTTTGCTCTTTATAACCGCATCTACAGGAATGTTTAGTGAGGCCAACAAAACATTCGCATTTGAGTTTTATAATATTGAAAGGAGTGCATCTCTAGCTACTAGCCCCAGATTGATCTGTGAGCTTATATTCTGCCAGTTTCACATATCTGTGTCACCTGTTTGACTCGTTCCTTTAAGAAGAGCAACTCACTGCTTTTTCATCAAGAAAATCTTATTAAAAATCTTTAAAAAGCTTAAAAAAAAACAAGAAGAGCAAATTCTCTGGATAAAGATTTTATAATCAAGGTCAGATAATCTATCTGATGGCAATTTACTAGAAATACAGGCCTAGTAACCCACCAACAAACTATAATGATTCCCTTTGGCCTACATTATCAAATCCAAGTAACTCTACTTGGTTTTCAATTAATATCAATATTCTGACAACATCTTATTAAGAAATCGTAATTCTCATTACTCTGCAATTAAATCATTTACAGTATTCATCTTAGATTTTTTTATGCTTACATTTCTCATGACATTAATTAAAGATCCTAATTGAAGTTCTTCTTTTTTCTACTTGGGTAAATACTACTCATTCTTTTCTTTTTTCTCCAGTTTTGTTTTACGTAATAAAACCATACAAATACAATGAAAGCATTGTGAATTTTTCCTAATCCAATCCCATTCCCTCTCCCCTGTGCTTCCCAGAGATAACCAGTATTTTAGGTTTTTATCATTTCTATGTATCTTTTTGTTTGTTGTGTATATATGTTTGTAAATAAAAATAGTGTACATTGTTTATATAATATTATATGTTATAATATTGTATTCTGTGCTTATACTATTCTGCATCTAATTTATATCACTCATGTTTTCTAGATTTATCTATGTTGGTACATTATATTTTACTTATATTTTATACATCTTTGTTGTCAAATGGCATAATATACCCATTTACTCACCCTTCCATGTAGGACTGTGAGGATAATGACAGAAGACATATATATCTTTATATCTACAGAAAGATATATATATCTTAAATATATATATTTAATATATATCTTAAACATATATATTTACAGTGTGTGTATATATATACTTTAAAATGAAAAGCATTATGATGCCTGAGATAATTACTATAATATGGTGAAATTCTGGGTAATTAGTACTAAAAAGACTTACTATGAATAAATGTAAATTTTGTCATCAAAAAAATCTTTCTCTGAGATACAAAATAAGAAAAACTGAGGAATGATTATCAGGGGCTTATAGTTTTTACATATACATTTTTTTAATATAATTCCCAAATAACAAGATTATTTTTCACCTCCAGTACTAAGTGAATTTTAACAATTCAAAGCCTATGATGAGGACAGAAAACAACACACAAAAGTTTTAAGAAATCAAATTCTTTTTTCTTAAACACCACAAAGCTAATTTTACTTGTCCCCTCTTACTCTACATTCAAAGTGACCTGAACCCACACTGGAATTATTTGTACCTGTAACATCACTGTCTGTGTCAGGGAACTCTGAAAAGTCCTTTTAATCACAGTGAGTAAGTGATCATATTCCCTTATCCACAAAGGACAGTATTCAAAATCTTAGGGAACTATCACAGGATAATGAGTTGGCATTTAACAGTTTCTTCCTAATTCAAACTAAATGAAAGAGATAGACAAAATAATCAGGTATTATTATTTCAAAGAACTCTTGAAAAGCACGGAGTTAGCTTTTTATGTCAGGCTGAATCTCTAAGCACGGTCCCCTGTTCTGTCAAATGGGACAACAGATCACCTGCGCTCGCATATGGGCCATTCGGAACGAAGAATCTAAAAGCTGTGGTGCATCACTAAAATTTTTTAACAGTGCAGTGCCCTAATCTACAACCCCCTCATACCAAAATTATGACACCCTGAAAAACAGTTAAGGACGTAGATATTGATCGCAATACTCTGAACATTTCTGATTCTTGCTGCTGTCCATTTTTAAGATTTAAAAAATAATAATAATAACATTGATAGTGAACAGGCTTTGGAAACATTTTCTGTAACTGTGAGCCAAAGTTAACACACGCTCAGGTGCCATTTGGTTTACCCAAGTCCCTGTTCAAAGATATAAGGCAATTCAAAACTTCTACTCTTACTCAATCTCTCTGAAGTTGAAAAATTTATCTTGACATTGGGAAGGAAAAACACATCCTTTCTTTCCATCACATCACTTTATTATTTTAAATACTCTTTCTCTATTTCTCTACAAGAGGGGTGTGTGTGTGTGTGTGTGTGTGTGTATGGATATACACAACTCCATTGTAAACTTAAAATCCCTTGGGGTTAGAAATTAACTTTCTAGTTACATGTGTTAAAGGACTTAAATTTACTCAGCTCAAATAATCTTTGACTTTGCTAAATGTGTTATTTTATTTTCATAAACAGTTTGTATGTGGGTTTTGCTGGAAAATTTATGGGCTGGTTATTTTCCACCAGGGAAGCACATTGCTATCATGCTTAAAAGCCAAAAGGTGACTTCAAGTAATGCTAAAAAAAAGAATTCCAACATGAAATGGTATTTGTTCATTTCTATATTAGCATGTAATTGCCCAAAGTGGTATCATTTAGATTTTGCATCTGCAGCCCACTTTAAAAGCCCAGATTGTTCAAAATAATGAAGTACAGAACCTATAAAGGTATAAAAGAAAGCATTATGTAAACATTGTAATATAAATCTCATTTTTAAAAATAGTATCTAATAGTTTATGCCTATGCAGATAGCCAATGTTAGAAGAAAAACCTTCTCACCCAAATCTACTAGTTAATTATAGATTTTAGCAGTGGGAAAACACCACTATCCTCCCTCACCCAAAATACATTCTGTGTGTAAGAAGTATCAGTTTTCTTTTTGGTTTTGGTTGAAGTATATTGAGTAGGCTCAGAAAGACACACCTAACTAATTATTTAAATACAACCTGGAAAAATTCTTGAAATGTTAGTCAGAACCTTTTTTTACAGAAGCCTAGTATCATTTCAAAAGATAAAACACGGACATAGAAAAATCAGAGAGCACTTATTTTCAGAAATGGGTACAATGTGCAATCAAGAACCCCATCAGTTTTGTCAAATGCCTGTAAGTACTCTTGACTGACTCTAGAATTTGTGACTACTATGACATATTGTCATTAATGGCTAAGTCACAAAAACCCAATGTTTTCTCACCCTTGACAAAATTTTTTTAAATTACATGATAAAGCGAAAAAGAAAATTTTCTAGCCCTACACTTTTGTTGTAGGTATTTTGAAATTATCCTAGAAGCTGAAGAGTATAATTTCCTTCTCTTCAGTGTTCAGGACAGAGGCTGATGAAATTAGCAATTAAGCGGTATTGTTTCAACATGCTTGATTAAAACTGAAACAGTCATTAAAATGATGTTTCTTGGAAGACAAAATATACTATAGCAGGCATATCTATGCTTATATGCATTAATCAAGTGCCCAACATCTGGCCAGTGTACAAGTCCTATGTAGCAATATTTTCACTAGGTAGCTTTTCAATTCAACCTTATTAACTTTATTTCTTTCATAATTTTTAATATATTTATGCCCCTTCAGCCCCAACAATCACAAAAATAACCACAACAATGATATTCTGGCTACCAAGAAGGTTTGAATTTACTTTTAATGACAGTTAAATAATTGAGTATAATAAAAAGTCCTTGAAAAGTTACCTGAAACTGTTATCTATAACCACTTTCTAAGAAAAATAATAATCTATCCAAGGCCTTCCAGCCAAGATGGAGAAGTAGGTAGATACACTTTGCCTCCTTGCACAACTAAAAGAAGGACAACAACACATTTAAAAACAAAAAATAATCAGAACTGCCAGAAAAATCAAACGGTATGAAAGTCCAACAACCAAGAAGTTGAATAAGAAACATTCATCCAGACTGGTAGGAGGGGAGGAGATGGGCAGCCGGGGTGGAGAAGACTCATGGCAAGGAGGGCACTGGTGGAGCAGGTGGTCCCACATTTGCATGCAGATATACTGGGAGGAATGATTGGGGAGTGAGACAGACAGCACAACCCAGGGTTCCAGCATGGGGAAATAAATCCTCAAAACCTATGACTGATAAAACCTGTGGAGGTTGAGGCAGCAAGAGAAACTCCCAGCCTCATAGGAGAGTTCGTTGGAAAGACCCATGGGGTCCTGGAACGTACACAAACCCACCTACCTGAGAATCAGCACCAGAAGGGTCCAATTTGCTTGTGGGTAGCAGAGGAAGGGACTGAAAGTCGGTGGAGAGCTGAGCAAGTGACATTGTTCCCTCTCGGACCCCTTCCCCACATACAGCACCACAACTCAGTGACATAGGTTTGCCTGGCCCTGCTGAATACCTAAGGCTTCACCCTTCACTACATAACAGGCACCCTGAGATAAAAAAAAAATGTGGCCCAAATGAAAAAACAGATCAAAGCTCCAGAAAAAATAGAACTAAGTGATAAAGAAATTGCCAACCTATCAGATATAGAGTTCAAAACACCAGTAATCAGAATGTTCACAGAAATAGTTGAGTATGGTCGCAAAACTGAGGGAAAATATTAAGGCTATGCAAAGTGAAATAAAGGAAAATGTACAGGGAACCAAAAGGGAAGGGAAGGAAACCAGAATTCAACAGTTTGGACAGAAGGAGGAAATGAACATTCAACCAGAACAGAATGAAGAAACAAGAACTCAAAAAAAATGAAGAGAGGCTTATGAACCTCCAGGACATCTTTAAAAATGTTCCAACATCCTAATCATATGAGTGCCAGAAGGAGAAGAGGAAGAGCAAGAAATCGAAAACTTACTTGAAAACATAATGAAGGAGAACTTTCCTAATCTGGCAAAGAAAACAAACTTCCAGAGAGTCCAGGAAGCACAGAGAGTCCCGAAGAAGTTAGATGCAAGGAAGCACACACCAAGGTACATCATAATTACATTACCCAAGATTAAAGATAAGGAGAGAATCTTAAAAGCAGCCAGAGGAAAGGAGACAGTTACCTACAAAGGAGTTCCCATTAGACTATCAGCTGATTTCTCAAAAGAAACCTTGAAAGCAAGAAGGGGATGGAAAGAAGTATTCAATGCCTTCAAAGGCAAAGGCCTCCATCCAAGATTACTCTATCCAGCAAAGCTATTATTTAGAATGGAAGGGCAGATAAAGTGCTTCCCAGATAAGGTCAAGTTAAAGGAGTTCCTCATCACCAAGCCCTTATTATATGAAATATTAAAGGGACTTATCTAAGAAAAAAGAAGATAAAAAATATTAACAGTAAAATGACAACAAATTCACAACTATCGGCAATCAAACCTAAAACAAACAAACAAAAAAAAACCAAAAACAAAAATTAACTAAGAAAACAAGTAGAATAGGAACAGAATCACAGAAATAGAGATCACATGGAGGGTTATCAGAGGAAAGGGGGAGGAGAGCGAATGGGGGAAAAGGTACAAGCAATCAGAAGCATAAATTGTAGGTACAAAATAGACAGGAAGGTTAAGAATACTATGGGAAATGGGGAAGACAAAGAACGTATGTGTCTGACATATGGACATGAACTAAGATGGGGAATGCTGGTAGGAAGGGGGAAATAAAGGGCAGAAGAAAGTGGGACAACTGTAATAGCATAATTAATAAAATATATTTAAAAAAGGAAAAAGAAAAAGAATGCCCTAGAACCTCAGTGTTGTTTATTAGAATAGTCAGAATCCAAAACACTGAAAACACCAAATGCTGGCAAGTATGTAGAGCAACAAGAATTCCCATTTACTGCTGGTAGGAAGGCAGCTCTATTTCAAATTGCCAAAACTTGGAAGCACCCAAGAGGCCCTTCAGTAGGTGAAATAAATACACTGTAGTACATATAGAAAATAGAATATTATTCAGTGATTAAAAGAAATGAGTTATCAAGTGATAAAAAGACTAGGAACTTAAGTGCATATTACTAAATGAAAAAAGCCAAGCTGAAAAGTCTCCATCCTGTAAAATCCCAACTACATGACACTCTGGAAAAGACAAGACAATGGAGACAGTAAAAAGATCAGTAGTTGCCATGGATTAGGACAGAGAGAAGAATGAATAGGCAGATTACAGAGGATTTTTAGAGCTGTGAAACTATTGTGTGTGATAAGGTATCAGTGGATACATGTTTCAAAACCCGCTGAATGCACATCAAGAGCAAACCCCTTCCAGTGATAATAATGTGCCATTGAGTGTTCATTGATTGTAACAAACATGCCCATCACTTTGGGTCTGGATATCATTAGTGTGAGAGACCATGTGTGGGTGAGGGCAGGAGATCAATGGGAACGCTCTAAACTTTCTATTTAACTTTCCTGTGAACCTGAAACTTCTCTGAAAATAAATGTTATTTTTAAAAATGATGAGAACATGGTCAAGAGGAGAAAATTCTTGAAGGTAATGTTTTCTTTACCACTTTCTAAGAAATAGGTTTTGTGTTAAACATTTAATATTTCATTTATTTTAAACCTCATTAAAATATATTAAATGCTATTATTTTGTAATTCTTAAATTAAAAATTAAATACTGAATATCTTACAACATAAATTTAGATAACTGAATCTGATGTTAACGGATGTAATGGTGGAAATGTGCTCTACTTCCTGTCAAGACTGCAGTGAAATGAAGCCAGACATAAAAGAGTACAGGTTACCTCATTTCATTTACATGAGTACAAACGCGGGCAACCCTCCTCTTTGCAGCTGGAAGTCAGAAAAGTGACCCCTAGAGAAAAGTGTAGTAACTGGAAGAGAGCACAGGAAGGTTTTGAGGTGCCAGTTAAGATTTTGGGGTTTGGTTGGGTGTTCTAGATACTGGTGTTTCAGTTTGTGAAAATTCATGAAGCTGTAGATTTTTTGTACTTCTCTGTATGTGTGTTACACTTGTTTAAAAGTCAAAAAAGGCAGTAAACATGGTTCATCATTAAATTTTGATTGAAGAAAAGAGGAGATAGAGACAAGGGTATATATATATATTTTTATAAGGACAGAGAAGAACAGAAGAAAGTTAAGAGAACTTAAAAGAAAGAAATGGCCTTTGGCTTATATTGATACAATAATGGTCACTATTTCTCAATATTAATCAAGAGCTAATATAAATCGTAGGGATATCTGTATAACCCTCATATCTAGCAAAGAACTCTCTTAACCAGGATTAAAAGTAAATGAAAAATTAATAAATATCTTTCTGAGGGACTTGTACTTCAACCCTTTTACCTGCCCAGCTATGTATTTCCATTTCTATTTGAAGTATTATACTTTGGAAAATGAATAGGGCTTATAACTTTTAACTAATTCTGTTATGTGGAGCCCACTCTCGTCTGCTCTGTGGGCATGAACAATGGCATGGGTCATGCTCTGGTACAATAGTTTTCCCTAGTTGAGTCAGGTGAGACATATGACCTCCAGCTAAATTCTTTGCACAGGTCATATGTGAGTTTACCAAAGAGTTTCTTAAAATAGGAGGTGTATTCAAGCACACATTCTCTGAACACTATTTCCAGCAAAAGCCTCTACCTCTTTACCTAGCAGGTCAGTCATTCTACTGGACATAAACTGGATGAATATGGACTTTATGGCCTCTTATTTCCATATCTCACTTCCAGACATTAATAAGAAATGAAGGACTCAGAAAGTGACTGCAAAAGATAAAAAATATGAACTTAAAGAGCCTAGTCACCTTAGAAAAAATAAGAAATTAATTTATTTTAGACAACAGTATTATTGATTACAAGAGATTCATCAGATGCTTAGAAATCTAAGGTATATAGGGGAATGTGTGGAAATGGCTACATATTTGGAAGAAGGATGTTCATGTGTGTATGTTTGAAATGTGGGAAGTGTATACAGAGGCTTTATTATTGTCTGGAGCAAAAAATAATAATAGTTACCACCCACTGATTATTCACAATGTGCATGGCATTCTGCTAAGCCCTTAAGCACAAATTATCTCATTAAATGCTTATAACACTACAAAGTAGATATATTTAATACTCCCATCCAAAGATAAAAGCTTATCGATTTACAAAATTTGAGTGATTTATCCTAGGTCTCACAATGTAAGTGAAAAAGCTAGAATTTTAGTTCATCTCTATCTCAACATGAAAGTTCTTAGCCATTTACTACTATCTTGTGAATGATAACAAGAGCAAATAGAGAAATATTTGCCAAGAAAAGAGAACAAAAGAAAAGGAAAATAAATTTAAGATATAAAAAGATGAAGCAAGGAAAAGACATCTGAAATGGAAGACAGACAAAATATAATTAACACAGTTAATGTAATAGAATTCAATATGTGTTTATTAAATATGTGTATAACATACAGAAATAAACGCCATAATACACACTCCCTCACTTTTTTAAAAAAATTAAAAGTTTATTATTGTTACTTAGCTTAGCTACAAAGGTGTTTGTTTATATGGTTCAAAAGAAAAGTTATTTTGTAGGTATGATTTTTGAACACATTCAAAAGACAGAAAACCAAAATCCCAAAAGTATAGTAATTAGGCACCTGAATTAAAATAATTTTCTCATTCATAACCCAAACTTTCAAACTATGTTCTTGATTAAACTCTAATGTAATTATAGGAGTTAATAACCTTAAAGAGAAAAATAATCAAGTTTTCATTATAATTTCCAGGTAGATTCTTTCTGAAGTGAATTAACACTAGAAAATAATTACTGCTAATAACATGGGAGCTATTCCATTAAATGCTTTTCTTCATTTATTTAAAAAGTACATAATTTGAGAGAAATAGAAGAAAGAATGAGAGAATGAGCCTCACTTTATCTCCTCTAGACTCATCAGATGCCCCTATTAGCAGTAATGTAATTTCCCATCTACTCTGAGAATGCTGCAAGAATATTCACATTTCAGCGCCTCTAAGAAGCTGACACGGCTGGGAAGCATCGTTGCTTGGTGCCAAGCCAGAAGCATCCACTCCAACTTCTGTGTTTTCATTCCCACTAGTGATCCTTGTATTCAGTGCTTTTTAAATCTATGTCTTTCTAAAGAGTCTCACATCCTCAATCCCAACCTAACCATTTCATCATCTTAAGATGATCCAGGTACAAACTTCATTATTCCTCAACTGATAAAATGCTCTCCATGTATAATATAGTATGCCTATCTTTTTATTAATCACTTTCTATGCATTATCACCTTACTTTTAGATTTCACAAGAACTCTAAAATAAATACAAGATCTGTCCAGAAAAAGTCCAGCTATTGTTAATATAATGAGAATGGTTAGTGCAACACTGATGTAACCTGGAAACCAAGGAGAGTGGACTGGAATGAGAATGCATGAACAATGTCAACTTCACTGTACTAGTCAGCGGGGCAGCAGTCACCCTTGAGTAAGCATGTGTACTGTGTGTCTGTCGCATTCAAAATGACTGAGTGAGTAGAGCAAGGAAGCTGAATCAAATATTGCTTTAAGCTTGAAAAATCCAACATGGAAACTATTCAGATGATTCAGAAGGCCACAGCTATGGGCAAGTGGTGGTTAGAAGCTTCATCACATAGCCCCTGCTTATGTATCAAGTCTTGTGCAGACATTTTTTTAAAATTGTTGTTGTTTTATTTTTTGTATTAAATTATATACACTTGTTTTTAACTTTTAATTTAAACATTATGCCACAAACATTTCTTCACATCACAGCTTTTTAAAATTGTTGTTCTATTACGGTTACTTCAATTTTCCCATTGCTCTCCCCTGCCCCGCCCAACTCCCACTCCCATGGTCATTCCCAACCTGTTGTCCATGTCCATGGATCATTTATACATGTTCATTGATTAGACCCTGCCTTTTCTTAACCTCCTTATTCCCCACACCCTTTCCCTCTGGTTGCTGTCAGCCTGTTCCTTATTTCCACGCCTCTGGTTCTGTTTTGCTTATTTGTATGTTTTGTTCATTAGATTCCTGTTATAGGTGAGATCATATGGTATTTGTCTTTCACCACCTGGTTTATTTCACTTAGTTAGCATAATGCTCTCAAGATCCATGCATGCTGTCACAAAAGGTTCCTTCTTTCTTTCTGCTGCATAGTCTCCCATCGTGTAAATGTACCATGTTTTTCAATACACTCATTTACTGATGGGCACTTAAGCTGTTTCCAATACTTGGCTATTATAAATAATGCTACTATGAACATTGTGATGCATAGGTTCTTTTGAATTAGTGTTTCAGGATTCTTAGGGTATAATCCCAGCAGTGGAATTGCTGGGTCAAAAGGCAGTTTCATTTTTAGTTTTCTGAGGAAATTCCATACTGTTTTCCACAGTGGCTGCACCAGTCTGCATTCCCACCAACAGCACACTAGGGTTCCCTTTTCTCTACATCCTTGCCAACACTTGTTTGTTGATTTGTTAAAGATGGCCATCCTAAATGGTGTGAGGTGGTATCTCACTGTAGTTTTAGTTTGCACTTTTCTGATGGCTAATGATGTTAATCATCCTCTCATATGCCTATGAGCCCTCTGCATGTTCTCCTTGGGGAATTCTCTATTCAGGTCTTTTGCACATTTTTTAAATTGGATTGTCTTCCTTGTGTGGAGTCATGTGACTTTTTATATATTTTGAAGATTAAACCCTTGTCTGAGGTATCATTGGCAAATATATTTTCCCTTATGGTTGGTTCCCTTTTCATTTTTGATGATGGTCTCTTTAGCCATGCAGAAGCATTTATGTTTAGTAGTCCCATTTGTTTATTCTTTCCTTTATTTCCCTTGCTCTAGAGCACAGGTGGCAAACACAAGGCCCACAGGCCAAATCTGTCCCTACACCTTATTTTATCTGCCCCAGCACCTTGTTTCTACGTGGAGGCAGCGCTGAACTCCCTGCCCTTAGTTAAGGAGTAGTTACATTTACACAATTCTAAAATTACATTCGGCCCTTTGAAGACAACCATAAGGCTGAAGTGGCCCTTGGTGAAAATGAGTTTGACACCCCTGCTCTAGAGGATATATCAATGAAAATATTGATGAGTGGGAATTTGAAATTCTCCTGCCCATGTTTTCTTCTAGGACTTTTATGGTGTCGCAGCTTATATTTAAGTTTTTTATCCATTTTTAGTTTATTCTGGTGTATGTTGTAAGCTGGTGACCTAGTTTTTTTTTTGTTTTGTTCTGTTTTTTACATACCATTCCAGTTTTCCAAACACCACTTATTGAAAAGGCTATTTTTACTCCATTTTATGCTCCTGCCTCCTTTGAAAATATTAATTGACTATAGAGACATGGGTTTATTTCTGGGCTCTCTATTCTGTTCCATTCATCTACACATCTGCTCTTATGCCCATACCAGACTGTTTTGATTATAATAGCCTTGTAATATAGTTTTATATCTGGTATTATGATGCCTCCTGCTTTGTTGTTCTTTCTCAAGATTGCTGAGACTATTTGGACTATTTTTTGGTTCCATATAATTTTTGAAATATTTGTTCTAAATATGTGAAGTATGTCATTGGTATTTTAATAGGGATTGCATTGAATCTATAGATTGCTTTGGGTAGTATGGACATTTTAATGATGTTGATTCTTCTAATCCATGAGCCCCGTATACTCTTCCATTTATATATATTTTCCTTAATTGCTTTCTTCAGTGTTCTGTATTTTTCTGAGTACAGGTATTTTATTTCCTTGGTTAAGTTTATACCTAGGTACTTTATTTTTCTTATGGCTATAGTAAATGGATTTTTTCCTAGTTGCTATTTCTGATATTTCATTGTTGGTATACAAAAAATGCCTTCAATTTCTGAATATTGACTTTGTATTTCACAATTTTCCCAAATTCAGTTATTTGGTCAGGTAGTGTTTTTGGTGGAATCTATAGGGTTTTCTATGTACACTATCATGTCATCTGAAAATACTGACAGTTTTATTTCCTCCTTTCCAGTTTGGATGCCTTTTATTTCATTTTCTTGTTGGACCACTGTGGATAGAACTTCCAATACTATATTGAAAAAATGTATTGAAAGTAAACACTCTTGTCTTGTTCCTGATATAGGGAAAAGGTTTTAGTTTTTGCCCAATGAGTATGATGTTGGCTTCAGGTTTCTCATATATGGCCTTAATTATGTTGAGGTATGCTCCCTCTATTCCCACATCTCTGAGGATTTTTATCAAAAATTGGTGCTTTTCTATATCAAATGATTTTTCAGCATCTATTGACTTGATCATGTGTTTTTTGTGTTTCATTTTTTTGTGTGTGCTGTATTACATTTATTGATTTGCAAATAAACCATCCTTGCACCTCTGGGATGAATCCCACTCCATCATGGTGTATGATCTTTCTAATGTATTGCTGCATCCAGTTAGCCAATATTTTGTTGAGGATTTTGTTCATCAGCAATATTGGCCTGAAGTTTTTCTTTGTTGTGTCTTTACCTGATTTTGAATTAGAGTAATACTGGCTTCATAAAACAAGTTTGGGAGTCTTCCCTCTTCTTGAATGTTTGGAATAGCTTGAAAAGGACAGGAGTTAGCTCTTCCTTAAATGTTTTGTAGATATCGCCTGTGAAGCCATCCATTCCAGGGCTTTTGTGTGCCTGGAGTTTTTTGATTACTGCTTCAATTTCACTAGTTGTAATCAGTCTGTTCAGGCTTCCTGCTTCTTCTTGATTCAGTTTTGAAAGATTATATGTTTCTAGAAATTTGTCCATTTCACACAGGTTGTCAAAGTTCTTGGCATATACTTGTTCATAGTAATTTCTTACAGTCCTTTGTATTCTGTGGTATCAGTCACAATTTCTCCGCTTTTGTTTCTGATTTTATTTATTTGGGTCCTCCCTCTTTGTTTTCTTGATTAGCCTGGCTAAAGGCTTATTAATTTGGCTTATTTTTTTAAAGAACCAGCTTCTGGATTTATTGACCCTTTGACTTATTCTTTTAGTCTCTATATCATTTATTTTTGCTGTGGTCTTCATTATTTCCTTCCCTCTACTTGCTCTGGGCTTTGTTTGTTATTGTTCCTCTAGTTCCTGTGTAAGGTTAGGTTATTATTTTTTTTTTTTTTGAAAATTTTCTACCTTTTTGGTAGGCCTGTATTGCTATAAACTTCCCTCTCAGGACTGCCTTCACTGAGTCCCATAGGTTTTGGGCTGTTGTGTTTCATTTTCACTTGTTTCCAGAAACCTTTTGATTTCTTCTTTGATCTCATTGTTAACCTATTCATTATTTAATAGCATGTTAGTCGGTCTCCATGAATTTTAATGTTTTTCAGTTTTTTCCTTGAGGTTGGTTTCTAGTTTCAAGCCATTTTGATCTGGGAAGACAGTTCATAGGATGTCAATTTTCTTGAATTTGTTGAAGCTACCAGGTGTCCTATCCTATTTGTTGTGTCCTACCAGGTGGTCTATCTTTGAAACTGTTCCATGTGCATTTGAAAAGAATGTATATTTTTCTTCTTTGGGGTGAAAGTTCTGTATATATCAATTAAGTCTATTTGATCTAGAGTGTTGTTCAATGCCTTGTTGATTCTTTTTTTGGAAGATCTATCCATTGTTGACAGTGGAGTGTTAAAATCCCTTAACACATATGTGTTGCTCTCTATATCTTTCTTGATGTCCTCCCAGATTATCTTTATATATTTGTGTGCTCCTATATTGGGTGCATATATGTTTAAAAGGGCTATATCTGTTTGATGGATTCTTCCCTTAAGTATTATGAAGTATTCTTCTCTGTCTCTGGCCTTTGTTTTTAAATCTATTTTGTCTGATTATAAGTACTGCTCCCCGGCGGGGGGCAGGGGGTGCGCTTTCATGTCCATTTGCTTGGAATACTTTTTCCATTTCTTCACTTTCGGTCTGTGTAAATCTTTTATTCTGAGGTAGGTTTCTTGTAGGCAGTATATACCTGGGTCATGTTTGCTTATCCATTGAGCTACCCTATGTCTTTGATTGTAGCATTTAATCCATTTACATTTAAGGTATTGTTGATAGGTACTTTTTCATTGCCATTTTTTCCTTTGTATCTCTGTTCTTCCCTCTCTCACTCTTTCTTCATTTTCCTAAAGAAGTCCCTTTAGCATGTTTTGTAATGCTGGTTTGATGGAGATGTATTCTTTTAGCCCTTTTTTTTTTGTTTGGGAAACTCCTTATTTTGCCTTCCACTTTAATTGAGAGCTTTGCTGGGTAGAGTAGTCTTGGTGGCAGGCCTTTGCTGTTCATTACTTGAAATATTTCTTGGCATTCCCTTTTGGCTTGTAGTGTTTCTGTTGAGCAATCAGCTATTAACTTTAAAGGAGCTCCCTTGCATGTTACTAGCTGTTTCTCCCTTGCTGCCTTTAAGATTCTCTCTGTCTTTAAATTTAGTCATTTTAATTATTGTGTGTCTTGGAGTGAACCCCTTTGGGTTCATCTTGATTGGGAACTTCTGTGCCTCCTGGACTTTTGTGACTTTTTATCTCAACAAGTTAGGGAAGTTTTCTGTCATAACTTTTCAAATAGGTTTTCTATCCCTTGCTCCTCTTCTTCTCCTTCTGGTATCCCTATGATATAGATATTATTGTGTTTCATGTTGTCTTGCAGCTCCCTTAAACTCTCTTTGTTCTTTCTGAGCCATTTTTCACTTTGTTGCTCTGTCCAGGAATTTTTCCTACATTGTCATCCAGCTTGCTGATTCAATCCTCTGCTCTATCTAGCCTGCTTTTAATTCCTTCTACTGAGTTCTTCATTTCAGATATCATATTCCTTACTTCCTTTTGGCTCTTATTGATAGTTTCTATGTCCTCCTTTTCATGCTAGTTTAGTTCACAGTACATTCCTTGTAGCTTCCTTGGAGTTCTTTGTATTTCTGACTGAGTTCATTGAGCATCCTTATAACCATTATTTTGAACTCAATGTCTGAAAGTTTGCTTGCCTCAATTTCATTTAACACTCTTTCTGGGGATTTCTCCTTTCCTTTTGATTGGGGGTTGTTTCTTTGTCTCCCCATTTCAAGTGACACATTTTGTTTGTTTCTGCATATTAAATTGACCTGCTTTGACTCCCTGTCTTCATGATGTGACTTTCTTTGGTAGGAGACCTGTGGGATTCAGTGGTGCAATCTCCTTGATCTCCTGAAATTGATGCTCTTGGAATGTTCTTTATGATGTTTGTGTGGGCTCTCTGTTTGTAATTGGGTTTTGGTTGTTGGCCGTTCTTTGGTGGGTTCTTCCCTCTGGCTAGCTGAGTGAGGGTCACTCCACCTACCATATCTTGTCTGCTGTTGTACAGGTGCTGCAAGAACAAAACTAAACAGCCCAGGAAACAAATCCACACCTGCATAGTTACCCCCACCCACAACTACATTATAACAGCAAGTGAGCCAGTATTAATAAAGCTGTAAAGAGATAAAGACTATTATAAGAAAGGAAAAACAAATATAAGATAACTAACTGAAAGAAAAAGGATTTTGAGAGGGGAGTAGAAGGAGCAATAATCAGAGTAGGGGATAGGGACAAGGTGAAGAAAGAAAGAAAGAGAAATTTACATAGTAAATAAAAAGGGAGGGAAGAAGGCAGAATGTAGTAAGGGAATAGAAGCAAATAATATTAGGTTTAAAAAGAAAAATTTTAAATAATAAAAATACAAAATAAAGAAATTTTAAAAAGGAGTGAGAGAGAGAAGAAAAAAATAGGAACCAAATTGGGGGAAAATATCCATCACAGTGCTATCAACAACAATGAGCAAAGATTAATATAGGTGGGCAGGGAATAAAAGGGGGAAAGAAAAGAAAAGCTTAAGAGATGTCTAGAGGAAAGAGAAGTGATTTTCAGATGATAGAGGGAGAAGGAATATTAAGACTGAAGCATGAAAACTAGGCTAAGACAGTGAAAAATTAATATTTAAAATTAAAAAATAAGTCCTGGCTGGTATAGCTCAGTGGATTGAGTGCAGACTGGGAACCAAAGGGTCGCCAGTTCAACTCCCAGTCACAGCACATGCCTGGGTTGTGGGCCAGGCCCCCAGTGGGACCACACATTGATGTTTCTCTCTCTTTCTCCCTCCCTTCCCCTCTCTCTAAAAATAAATATATAAAATCTAAAAATAAATAAATAAACATTCAAAAAAATGAAAGGGCAGAAGGAAGGCAAAATGGAGTAGGAGAGGGGAATGGTAAAATTTGAGATTTGAAATACAAAAATAGTGAAGATGTAGAAATAAAATTGTAAAAATGCAACAACCACCATCATAACACAACCGATGAGCAAAGATTGATAAAGGTGGAGAGAGGGTATTTTTTTACTTACTTTCTTTCTTACTTTCTTAAGTGTACTTTAAGAATGGGGAAAAGGATGGGAGATGACTAATGACAATAAAAATGGTTTTGAGAGGCTACAGGGGGAGAATGGAATGGAAACAAGTCATAGCAAGAAGGAAAATAAAATTTAAAACAAAAATAAGAAGAGTAAAGAAGAAGATAAAATGGAATAAGAGGGCAGGAGCAAAATACAAGATTTGAAATAAACTATTATATAAAAACTAATAACAATATGCACTAACTTAAAGGACAAGAAATGAATGTTAGAAAGCTACACAGGAGAGAAAATAATGCAAATAATGAAGACTGCAGTGGAATTAATCTCACTGTTTTCTCTTTCTCAGTCCTTCCCTGGTGATGTCAGATGGTATCCCAGTCTGGCCCTAGGCAGCCTGTTCAAGGCTACCAGTGATTCACAGTCTGTGGCTGCCTACTTCCATTGTTAATCTAATCCATCTGTAATCAGCAGTCAGGTTAAACACCACCAGGTGGGCAGAGTAATTTCTGTGGGCAGGGCTACTGCTTCCTCTCAGGCTGATGCCACTTGGCAGGACCACTGTGCCTGAGTACAATGGCTTCTCCAGTATGGGGGATGACTCAGCACAATGATCCTGATGGCGGCTCCCTAGTTCTCTCCCCCAAAGTCTCTGTCCTGACTCTCATCCAGTGTCTCTAGTCCATTCTGCCCAACCTTTGCCAGAGCCCAGGGTTAAGTGGCTGCAAACAAAATTATGTGTGTTGGCCCTTTAAAAGGCTCTCTGTGACTCCAGAACTCTCTTCCTGGAAGAAAGAAACCCTGACACTTTTCACAGCTGGATGTTATCTGGGTTCCTTTCGTGGCTCTGCTGCTGCAGCCTAGGGAGCACTGCTTGGGATTTGGACCCCATACTTCCCATGTGAACCCCTTGGCCACTGAATTTCCTTTCAGCACCTCAGCTGCCACCCATAGAAGCTCAAATGGCCCTCTCGCATCTCCTCCACACTCCATTCCAGTAACGTAGTGGTGAAGTGGTTTCTTCTGTCTGTCCATGGTTATAAGGCTTTTCCCCAGCTAGCGTTCCATTGGTTATTACAGATGATTTCTCTACAATTTAGCTGTAACTCCAGACTGGTCCTGGGAAGAGGTTAATGTAGCGTCTTCTTATTCCTCCATCATCTTGGAGCTCTTGTGCGTTTTTTTGGCAAAACATCAAATCACCCAGGTGGCTCAGCCCCACTACAGCCCAGATCTGGAGCTTTGTGACCTCTGGCTTTTCCCAAAATTAAAATCACCTTTGAAAAACAAGAGAATTCAGACCACCAATGAGATTCAGAAAAATATGATGGAGCAACTGATGACAATTGGGAGTACCGTGTGAGGTCCCAAGGCGTGTACTTTGAAGGGGGCTGAGGCATCATTGTCCTATGTACAATGTTTCTTGCATCTTTTATCTTCTTTAATAAATGCCTCTATTTTTCATAATATATGGCTGGATACTTTCTGGACCGACCCTGTATATACTATTATCATTCCTATCTTATAGGCAAAGAAACAAGGATTTAAAAAGGTTTTGTTACTTGACCAAGATCACAAAGTAGTAAGTGGTGACACTGTATTAAAACTTTATCTGAGTGTAAAGCCTATGATTTTGATCACTCTGGAAAATATAAATCATTAAATGTAAACTCCTTTAGAATCTTTCCACTGCCTTGAAACCTCTCTGTTCCTTCATGTGTTTTCCTCATCCTTCATTCAAGGCTCGCTGCTGCATCCCTGTTTAGACCCAAAGCCATCCCTTAACCCTCAGTTACTGAGCCCACAGTACCCCCTCTGTTTCTGGGATTTGCCTATCATTTATTCCTAACTTTTTGGCACATGATGAAGAAGTTCGGGAATCACAAGGATAAAGAATGAGTAAAAGAAGCCCAATGCAATGGATGAATTGAGTAGGACTCTGGGAAGAACTAAGGCACCCTTACTGATCTGCCTCAAGCTTTTCTTTGATGCTGGCTCCGTTGTGGGAGGAGCTATAAAAGACTATAAAAGAAATTAGACTTAAAAAGCCCCACAGTTTGTCATCTCATGCAGTAGAAAAGAGAGCCAGGTACAGTTATGCTGCTAAATTTCATGACGACTTAATTTGTAAGATTATTTCATAACCAGCCTAAAGTTTCCTTAATCGGAAACTAAAAAATCACCTAATTTATTAATCCATACATAGTCAATATCACTAGATATGCATTCACTTTTTTAAAAATGTATAACTATTTCCAGGAATTACTTTGCTAACTGTAGATCTTCAGCTTCAATAATAAATAATATACTTCTGAATTATTAATAATGTTTTTCTCAATTTTATTTCAAATGAGGTAACTATCAAAAAGGATATTTATACTTTAAATTACAGATAACCACTTTATCACATTTGACTTTGCTTGATATCTATTTATTAAATAATTACTATTTAATCACAAGGAAATTATGCATCATAACTTCTAGAGATGACATTTTAGTCAGTTTTTCCATATTTTGACATGCTGTATCTCATTTGCTATTTATGCAAGCAGATAAAACATAGTGTCAAGCCAATTTCATCAATAGAATATGAACTAACATACTGAATTAGCTTTACTAATGGAGTTGTCACAAATAGTTACAAAGAAAGATCATTTGGGCAAGTTAAGATATTCCTCAAAACCTCTAGGTTTCTAGTCAAAGCACCGTGACTGGAACAGAGCCAGCATTAAAGTGATTCTGTGTTCCCTTCCTCCCTCTTTATTTCCATTCCATTTGTACTTTCATGTTCCCATTTCAGGTACTATTCTCTCCTGGGGGCTATTGGAACTGTCTCTTAACTTGTCATCCCTGCCTTTAATCTCACTCCCTCCAGTCTGCAAATTGCTGCCATAGTTATTTTTCTGAAACACAAATCTGAGCACTTCACTGTCCTGCTCAGAAAGCTTCAATTCCCCATAGCCTGCTGTGACACATTCAAACATCAGAGTTTGGCAGCGATTTCTAACCAGGCCCAAGCTCCTTTGGCCATTCTCATCTCCTGGCTGTTCCAAGGTCACTCACTGGATGTTCAGCTTTCTTAGAATGCATTCTCTGCCCTGTCTTTCAGCTACTATTAAACTGCTTTGTCTGCTATGAATACCTTTTTCTTATCTCGTCCACCTGAGGAAATGTCACTTTCCAATTGTAACAAATAAGATGTCACCTACTGATTCTCTGCTGTATTCTTTGTGCACCCCCCCCCCCTCGTGCAGCTTCCTAATCTCAGCTTTCTGTTGTGTTTGTACATGTCCACGCCTCTATCACATCACTCATCAAATTCGTAGCATGCTGTGTCCTCCCTCTGTTACGCTATGGTTTTTGACAACTCACAGGACCACATTCAATTAATCTTTGCATTTCTGATGCCTAGCACAGAACTGTTTATTAGGCACCATGTAAGATTCCTAATAAAATGAATGTGAGATGAATAATTGATAAAAGACAAAAATGAATATAAATAAAAAAACAACAGTAAAAACACTGGTAGGTACCTATGTTTTTAAAATATACCTTTAAAAAGATATGTAGAGGCTGTAGAGGTGGAAGAGACCTCACAGATCAGATCATTGTAGTATAATCCTTCCATTTAAAAGAGGATGCTGTGAAGTCAAAACGGACTCAGAGAGAACATAGAGGAAAGTGGCAGAGCAGGATAAAAGCACAGGATTCCAGGAAGAGTCTGTTTGACACACTGTGATATTACACGCTGTTGCTAGGTTTTAGTAAAAGTAGAACAAACGGATTTTGCTTTCTTGATTTTTTTCAATAAATGTTTTAAATAATTTCCTTAGACTATATTCCTAAAGTATACATACTGAGAAAATATTCAACAAAAAAATTACACCAATATCCACTCTCACCAAGCATATTTAGAAGAACCAATATAGTTACCTTTCAAAAGTTACTACTATAAATTTTAAGACTTTGTAAACTTGATAGGTGAAAATCAATCTTTCATTGTTGCTTAAATGGTCTTTCTTTGATGATTATTGAGGCTTAACCTTGTTTTTTTCAAACTTTTATTCACACTACAAGTTTTGCTTGTTTATCTTTGGAGATGTCATAATTTATATCAAAAGTGTTAAGTTTTACCAAATCAAACATCTATTTTCCTGTTATAATTTTTTACTTGCTTTAAGCTTCCCAATTTGAATCTGATGAATTATCTTCTAGATTTTCTTCTATCTTTATTTTGCTTCTTCATTTTCACTGAACTCCAAAATAAATTTCAAATGGAGACTACTCTCTTATGTGGAGAAATTATCTCCCTTGTTTCTACTGTAAATAGATAATTAACAAAATGTCCTTTCCCACTGAGCCCTAATTCCATCCATCGTATCAGAAGTCCATATGTATGTATGTATGTACATGTACATGTATAAACTGATTTATTTATTATCATTATATATTTCTGGCTGTTTTTACCTGTTTCCATTTACTGTATGTTTATTTTTTATACTAGTTCCATACTATATTGGTTTTTGTAGCTTAACATTATGTTTAAATGTTAAATGCTTTATAGGAATAATGTTTTCTTCAAAATCATTTCAGTTACTTTTTCTCATTTATTCTCACAATTAAATTTTTAAATATTATTTCAAATTCCAGAAAATACTCCTTTGTCATTTTGGTTGAAATTATACTAAATTATATAAAATCTAAAGATAGGTTTATTCAGAAATATTTAATATTTTTCCTATTATTACTTTTCTGTCTATGAAAAAGAAATATCTCTTGATAAAGTTGTCTTTATATAGGTCTTTCATATTTTTGGTTCAATTTATCCCAAGATATTTTAAACATTTTTTGCAAAGGAAACAGAGTTTTTATATGTACCTGGGAGGGGAGATATCATGATCACAAAGAAAACAGAGTTTTATTCACCATATATTAGTTAATGATTTCTTACTGGTAAGTAGAAAAGCTCTTAATGTTTTAAATTAATCTTATATTTGATCATCTTCCTAAAATAGGTACTTCTAATATATTTTTCAGTTTATTATCTTGAGATCAAATCATTAGAAAATAATATTACTTAGTTTTTAATAGTAATTTGTTTTTTGTTTTATGTTTTATCATCCTGGTTAAATTTATAGAGTATTAATAATAGTAGTAACAGGATTAATCCATCTCTTTAATAGGAATAACTATAAATATATAATTGGTTATTAGCTGTGAGATGTGCTTTATCATGTTAAACATTTATTCCATTTGTGGTTTGTTTATGTTTTTGTGCTTGTAACAGAAATGAGGGTTATATTTTTAATCAAATGGCTTTACAGAATTTTATGAGAAATTTATTATTGCCTTATTTAACCTAGTAGTCTGTTTGTAGTAAATTTCCTAATAACATATTAAGTCACATTTACTTCTTAAAGATATTTTATGCAAAAAAAATTGCTTCAAAATCAGACAACAGTATTCAGAGACTCTGAAAACTATATATTTGGAAATTGTGCAGTAAGTCCCTGAAATCAATACGGTTTCAAAGAAAACAAGATGCTGATAAATTCCATCTCTGCACCAGCTTCTGTGATCGGGCAAATGTTTATATTTTCCTTAGAATATTGAGCACTGGGATGATTAGACCACTACCTCACTACTGAGTTTAAAGGAGCTGCTTCACCCCTCTTGGGGTCAGAGAATTCAATCACAATATGAAGGCTTACATTAAATAATTCCAAAGTTGACCTCTCCCTTAGATTCTCACAGATTCTATGTGATTCTTAATTGGGTCTCCTCTGGCCTAACAAAAACTTACCAAACTAATGAAGCAGTGACATTCAGAGACCACAGCCCCACCCCTCTCTCAGGTTTTTACCTCTCTACTCAGTTTTTAAAACTTTCCCCATAAGTCACTTATAGAAACTTCCAAAATGCCCCTTTCATCCACCAGGAAAGCCCCATGATAGCTAAGTTTGGACTGCTCGCTCCTTGCCACTGATCATTTCGATGAGGTCTGACCCCCAACCTAAGTTTGGCTAATGAGATTCAAGTTTCTAAGAAGTTGGAAGTAGGACTTAAATATTGTAGCTGGCCAGCTTCTACCTGCCCTCTGGATCTAGAAGTAGGGAAAAACCAGCATAAACAAAACAGACAGACAGAAAGAGGTTTGGATTTCTGACAGGTTTTTGGTTCTTGTAACCAGTACTTTTCTTAGAATCTTTTATATTCTGGCTGCCATGGGGTTTCTTGACACAACCTCATAAATTCTTCCTTTTAGCTTGAGTGAGTTAATGTTGATTTCCGGTACCTGCAATCAGACCATCCTGATTAGTATGCCGAAGTGCCTCAGGCTCTGGCCCTGAAGGAAGCTCAATTGTAGAGGAAAGGAGTTGGGGGAGGTCTCTGGAATTCTATTTAACACTTCTTCTTTTCTTCTCATAACAGAAAAATCTTTGATTTCATACAAGATGTGTAGTATTAATATTTTATAGCCTATAGTCAGACCAGAGTAAAGAACTGACATCGTTGCTTAAGTTTCTGAAAAAAATCTAAACTCCTCTCATTCATTTTACATTTTTCTTTTGATAAATCATTGGATTTAAAAATTTATAGAAATAGCATTTTGTTCCAATGGTTACAACACAAGTAATCGTAAAACAAACGTCTTTGTTTCCCTCTGTCTCCCTGGATAGAGATGAGAGGTTGAGAAAAGTTGTAAGAAACACACGAATAATGCCGATGTGCTATCACTCAGAATGTGTTTATGCTTCAGATGAATTTTTTCACTCATGACAAAATATCAGTTTGCCTGATTAAATTCAGTCAAAGCACCATTGTTGTTTGCGTCTGTGATGACAAACAATGCACTGTAGTTTAATCATTTGACTAAGTGTTTTACCTTTCATTGTTTTGCCATAGATTAATTCTGACCTGAACTACTAAGCATTCATCTTTCTAAATTCTAATATGATCTTCATGTTGTCAAGCAATAAATTGGAAGAAGCATGACCTTTGAAACCAAGTATCTTTAAACCATTGCCTAATTAGGCATTAGTTACAATTTCAGCAAGACTGAGTTTTAAACAGTTCCCTCTAACTTTATACCAACGGTCTGGTCCCTACGGCTGCTCTGGCTGCTATCCTCCTGCTATTACAGCCTCCCTCTCTGCACCGATGGCGTGGTTTTACTACCTCAAACGAAAAGGGACCCCAGAAAGCACTTTGTTTTGATATCTCATTAATGTCAGATCCAGTTTAACAACAATTTCTTCTACACAAAAATTACACTTTAGGGCAGACATATACAATATTTAAATGGGCATTAGTAAATAATTCCATCCAATGGGTCAATTTTTTAATTACCTGAGAATGCATTTTTGTAGTTCATTGATCCTGAAAGACAATCTGGAAGGCTACACAGAAAATTGATGGTTGTGTTACAAAGCTCATTCCTTGACAGTTGGTAAGAGCCCGAGAAAACTTTTAGTATACAATAATTTGTTGTTACGTACAGCAAACAGCTCTGGGTCTAGTCAAGCACATTCTCGACTCTTCAGGAGATTCAAAACTGGTCCTAAGGAAACTATGGTTTGGCTAATGACCCCCATGCAATTCCAGTCTTTGGGAAGTGGTTGGCTTTCCCACTTGGCAAGAACACTGACTGCCACCAACATAACCTGCTCACCTGGCATGCTACTAACAACATACAATAGCAGTTGGCTAGGTTCCCAACAGAGAACACAAATTCCAGGTGTCTACTTTCAGTTTCTGTGAAAACCCTGAGAGAGCAGGAATGTTTGAATCTGTGGATTTGATGTGTGCTCTATATAGCTATTGGGACTTTCAAGGCCGCTCCAGGACCAGCAAGCAGCACTAGAGGAAGTAGAGTGTCCAAGATCATGGCCATACATTCAACCCAGCAGTTCTTATTTTAACGGACTGAAATGTTAGATGTCTGAGTAGGAGTCCTTTGAAGATAAAGTTTGAAAAGCAGAGTATAAGGGAGATGCTCTTCATTTGTTCTTATTAGAGTACGGTAATCCTTATATCATCAGAGCTCAAAAGAGTTGTAAGAGATCAAGTAAGATTATCTCCCCCTCCTCGAAAACCCTTCTAATGAAATATCCTTCCCTGTTACCAGCATGATGTTCTTAGCTTTGATTGTGGGTACACGTGCACAAGAGCCAAATACAAGGCTTCTGCTTTTGCTGTAAAATTTTGTTAAATAGCACTGTGTATTAGGCTGTCGAAGTCCCATATGATACATTTCTTTTAGAAATGATTTACAAGAAAATTCATCCTCTCCTGAAAAACAGGCTTGCTCCTATCATATAAAGAAACATGTATATCCCATTGAATGTCCCTTGACATTTTATCTGCTTAGGAAGCTCAGAATTTCATGAGATTCTTCGTTCTTGCTACCAGATTAGTTTCTCCCTCCTTCAGTGGTTTTGATGTTGTACTTCTATTTGAACAGCTTCATGTGTCTTCTTGTCATAAACAGGCAAAGCATTAATGATAAGTGAACACTGATATAGGAGCCAATGATGAAATTAAAAAATTGACGAACATCCTAAAAATCACTGAAAATCAAGAGAATTATTTATTTCACAATAATTTGCTTACATGCTCAGGTCTCTTACACTGTGTCATCAGCTACCGGAACACGGACAGATTTCAAGGCATTATCAAAATAAATCTCCAAGGAGCTCAAAGAGATTCCTTTTTTAGTTCATCCACTAAAATTCATGTACCTCACATGACTCTCATTTGAAGTAGACTTATTTTTGTAACAGACACAGCTCTATCATACTTCAGGGGGTTCCTGTTGCTCTCAAGATGAAAAGCAAATCTTGAGAATGATCTATACAACCTCTCATGATCTATCTGGTCCTGCCTTCTGCTTCACCCTTATCTCTGACACTTACCTCCTTCAGATTTCACTGGTCCCCATGGCCTCAGAGTAGGGACGTTTCCCCTCCTGCGAACTCTCTCAGTCCAGCCCACCTCTGCAGGCAGCACTCATTGTAGATTATACCATTATACCTCATGTGACTCATATCCCAGTTCTCCAAGAAACTTTAAATCCCATGTTGACCATTTTTACCAGTAATATAGCTTTACAGATACAGCTTTGTAATACACCTATCACAAAGCTCAACACATTCTATGTGCTCAATAAATATCTCTTGAATGAATTAATAAAGTTGCTTCTCTGATCATAGTGAATTAAAAGAAGCAAATTATGGAAGGGATCAACCCTAAACACACACACACACACACACACACACACACACACACACACACAACACACACACACACAGCAACATTATTGTGATAATGTAGAAGGGCAAAAAACTATAAAAAGTGGACAGAAGAACTCAGAAATTATTGGAGTCTAGAGACAAATTGTCTTAATAATCGTTAGACATTAAGGCATTTTTAATAGTCTTTAATAGCATCATTATATTACAGTGTGGTAAAGTAATTGAGGTCATCAAGGAAGGGTGGTGTTTTTATCTGTCCTTAAGATAAAAGGGAAATTGGTAATTCACCTTTAAAATACTTTAAACAAGTGTTTCTTTGAAAGATTTTATTTTCTATAGGTTACATTCAGTGATTGCCAAAATATATTCATTTGCATTTTTCTTCCCACCTTCTAACAATTTGGACAAATGAAATATTCCCTAATCTCAGGTTAGAATAAATAACTTTGTATTGTACCACTCTTCTTTTGCTCAATTTGATAATTGCAAGAAAATTATTTTCAAATTCCCCTTAGTACTGACATTTTTAAAAAAATTTTATTATATTTTTAACAAAAACACTAATGTTATGTAATGTTTTTTAAAAATTCTGCTGAAAAAGAGAATACTCTGTGTTGAATATAAACCAAATTTTGTTTCATGTTGCATGAACAAAGCCAAAGAAGTTTTCACTTGAATTCTAAATCGAAGATGACCTTGTGCTTTTCTGAGAAAGGCTGGCAGCTGAGGTCACTGGAGTGTATTATGATGACAGGGCAGCGCTGTGCGTGGCTGGGAGGCATGTCCATTGTGTGGATTGCAGCCAAACACAAAGAATTAGACAGCTCAGAGCATTCTATCATTTCATTTGAAAATAATTGCCAAAGTCATGGCCAGTAACCATTACAACTTTTGTGAAAGAACAGCACTCAATGATTTCATCCCTTCAGACAGGCAGTTTGACTATTCCCAGCCAAATGATGCTATGGATCCATCGCATTCTGCATCAGTTTCCTGTGACATGCACAGAAGCAGCATTTCTGCTTCTGCAGAAGGCGAATCCCATCTACACTGCCTTGTATGTCATTCTATCTCACACGATGCAGCTCATTGCTTCAAATTGACCAAATCATTGAAAGAAATACAAGGAAAAAGAAGATGCAGAAGCTTCACACAGCACTCTAGAATGTAAATATACAGCAACTCCAAATCACTTTCCTTAAGTCAACACACTGTTTAAAAAGCTTAAAATCAGTTTCAAAACAAAATGTCCACAATTTCTTCTCCAATAAAAACATAAAATATTTTTTTAAAAAACCTAACCTGTTGTCAGTGGTTCCAAATAAGCCTCTTAAGGTATTTCTGAAATAGTGATATTTAAGTAGAATATTTTGATTGATGGAGGCTTATTTTTAACTTCTGCATCTTTTAGAGACAGATAAAGATAGCAAAAAAAATACATTTGGGATTTAAAAGCAGGTAGAAAAACTCACACTTGATTAAAAGGCGAACTTCTAATCTACTCTGCTTGAGTATCTTCTATATATAGGGAAAAAATACCTTGTCTCTTCTAAAGTATTTAGAGACAAAAAATATATGATAACTTACCATTAAAATTTACAGCCCGAATATAACCAAGTAGCTCTTTCCCATCAATGGTACTCATTCGTGGGCAAAGGCCAATGTAGCCAGGGCAGAGATCTTTGTGCATGTTGTGCAGGGCGTACGCCATAGAATACACCGCATCGATTACAAACTGAACCTTCCCTTCCTGTTCGTAGGATGAATCCCGTGCAATTCGCTCCAGCCCTGCAACATAAAAAGGAAACCATCAGTAGGCACTGTTAGATTTCACTGAAAGATGGCATTAGGGCTAAAATTTCCATCATATGAGATTCATTTAATGAGATAAAACTATTTGATTTTACTTCTGCTTATACTAAATAAGGTTTATAAACTGGTATTGAATTATTTTAATAGCAACAAAAATACATAAATAAGATACATATAGTTTCATTATCCTTATTTCTACCACATTAAGTCTTTATTATATTGCATGTTCTGGTAATTACACATCATTTTAGTAGTGATTTGATCTTTTAAGTAAAATTAACAAGTAGACTTGTTTTTTCCTTAACCTCAGCTCCCGAGGCATCATTTAATTAGTGACCCAAAGTCAGGTCTTTCCTCCAACCAGATCTGTTCTTGTTTAGACTGTGTTCTATTTGTGAGCCCTTTTTCTAAATGTTAAATGAAGATATTTCCTGTTTATCTTTAGAAGAATCATTTCTTTTCTTCTTGATCTTGTATTTCTATTTTATTTTATTTTTTACCTTGTCCAGTTTTATTGAGATATAATTGACATAACATTTTGTAAGTTTAGGTGTACCATAATGATTTGATATATCATTGAAATGATACATAATGTGAAATGATTACCACAATAAAGTTAGTTAACACATCCATCACCTCACATAGTTGCCATTTTTTTTCTTGTAGCAAGAACTTTGAAGATCTAATCTCTTAGTAAATTTCTAGTATACAATACTGTTTAACTATAGTCACTATGCTGTACATTAGATCCCCATAAATTATCTATTTTAATTTTCTATTAAAAAGATGTAGAACTGTCAAAATGAGTATCATTCAGAATAATTGTTTCTGTGTTTAGGGCTGAGAATTGGTACTAGGGATTATCATTTCAGATATAATAGAAGCATAGAATTAAAAATGAAAGATAAATTTGATGTGAAAATTAGATGTTGTATTATGAGTTATAGTCCAACATTCTCATTTTGAAGATGAAGAAACTGGATGCATGGAGATGAAATTCACTTAGAACACATTAGACCAGATATGGGAACCACTCCCAGGTCTCAGCTCAAAGCTCAATATTCACTCAATGCCCAGAAAAATGTAGATGACAAAAATGTCTGGCACTCAACAAAAAAATTAGAGAAAGAAATTGAGGGCTTACTAAGGGTCCCAAAAGGATCTTTTTTCACTTCCACATCCCCACAACCTTATATATTCTGTAACACTTGGAGAGACCAAAAGCAAGCACTTTAAACCTTCCTTCCCATGGATGCCAGTTAGTTACTTTTAATAAAGAGTCTTTAAACTCAGCAAAACCTTCTTTTCTTCACACTAGTACATATATCCTCTAAATTTAGAGAGTTGAATTAAAATGGTTATTTATACTTGTTTCTTCACACTCTGATAAACCCAGCGGCTTTCTTCTAGACAAATGTAGTGGACATTTCATTCATTTTTATTCATGCAATCATTGAACATTTTCTTCTGGTCTCAATAACTTGCTACATTCTGATCCTATAACTGTTGTTGCTGGCACGCTGTCTCTCATGATCCTGAATTCTGCTTCCCCCTTTTCCACATGCCTTTGTGATTTCTTTTGATGGATCAACTTCCCATTCCCCAAGATTGAATCCTTTTCTTCTTCAACCTCAGAATCCATTCATTCTCAACTTCTTCACCCATTATTTCTTCTATGGTTTAGAAATATAAATATGAATCCAAAATGTTGGTTATATGGTCCAAATCACTTTAATTCATTTGGAATCTAGCTTTCTGAAAAATTAGTTTTCTAGAACTTTCCTGCCACTTAACTTCCAGCCCACAGTTCCAATTGCCTACTATAACTCTATGTAGTCTGTTTCCATGTTTAATTTAATTAGATCTAAAACCAGGCTATCATTGCAGAGAGTTACATCATTATTTCCCTAAAACCTTGTATGGAGGGTTTTGCAGGTTTTGGAGCACAGAGAGAGGGGACGGATGTAACAAAGAACACCTTCAGGGTGCCAAAAGGTATGTCGTGTCCTTCAAGCTGCCTTAGCTTCATGGTCTAAGCTAAGGTCCATGCAGACGTGGGGACACCATCCTTCCCCCAACTGCATGTGGCACTTTGTCTCCTGGGTCCTGGGGCAGCACTGCTTACGTCCAGAATGCCATCAAGCGACTTGTTGAAATAGCCTTTTCAGCTTCTGCCTAAAACTTTTCACCCACGGTTTTAACCACAAAATAGACAACTAATATATAAATACTGAAGAATGGTCACAGAAGCCAAAATAATTCAGTGATTTCTCAAAAAGACATTATTTGGTAACCAGACACTCTGGTTAGTCTGGAACTGAAGAGTTTCTCCGGACTTAAGACCAAAACCTGGACAGTCCTGGTCAGACAAGCAAGGTTGTTTCTGAAGAAAAGAGGCAAATGACACGGAAATTTATGGAAATAAGATTCAAATTACTACTTTCAGGCTAGACTCCCTAGGTACACATGGAGATCCTGATGGTCCATTTGTTTGCGTTACCGAAACTGATAACTGGAAATGGAGCCTCTACATCCCAGAACAGCTGTTCCCATTTTTGGTTATCTTCTCAAGATTCATCAGCACGCTCCAGATTTTTTGAATCAGATCTCCCAGCTAGGGACATGACACGTCTGTAATGTCAAAACACAGAAATCCACCTGTCTTCATCAGTTCGGGCTGCTATAACAAAGTACTATAGACTGGGCGGCTTGTAAACAACCGGAATTTCTTTCTCACCATTCTTAAGGCTAGAAGACCAGACTTGGGACCCATCACAGCTGGGTTCTTGTGAAGGATATCTTCTGGCTGATTCCTTGTTACAACCTCACAAGGCAGAGAGTAGAGAGGAAGCAAGCTTTCACGACTGCGATAAGGGCACTAATCCCATTCATGAGGGCTCCACCTTCATAAATAAATCTAAGCCTAATTATCTCCCAAAGCCCCCACCTCCTAACATCAACCATCATGTTAAAGGGTGAGGTTTCAGCACATGAAGATGGGGAAACACAAGCATTCAGTTCACAGCACGAACATCCCAGGTTACGTCGTTTGCGTTGCTGCTCTGCAGACCTCCTGCTGCAGACGCGCATGTGCACATGCAGGCACATCTCATCTGTGAACTCTATTGTTTGTTTACATAATTGTGGGGTTTTTTTTAATGGACTTGAAAGGAAGAGAGAGGATTTCCATGCCTCCATTACAATAGTGTGGAGTGCAGTCAGCAGCCATAGAATGCCGAAGCCAAATTGACTCAAAGAATTAAGAAATTTGGAAATTTACCACAATCCATGGAATGTAGGTAAAAGCTAGACATGTAAAAAAGCTATACATGTATAAATATGTATAAAGCTAGACATATTTTTTAACCTTATCCAAAAATGTTCTACATTTAATACATTATGATTTTATTATAATGCTACTATAATCACCCTATCAATCTGTGAAGATATTTCTGAGCATTCAGTAATTGGAATAAAGTTTTATACCACATTTTCCTAATCAATGTTAATAGAGATGCTCCAATTCAATAGATATACTCTTCCTTGGATTTTCCTTAAAAAATAAAAATAAATTTCATATATAATGGATTTATATTAATTCTCAAATACCATACCATCTTATTAAAGGGGACTATTTAAATTTTCACCAAACTCTATGTCCCTTACTAGTTATAAACTCCAATTAGTTTGGGTGAAGACAGAAGATATTCAACTTTGCACATTTTTTTCCTTGTAAAGGAAAGGTCAGAAGGCTGTCTAGTAATGAATGTCACACGAACCAATGGACACTATCAGTCTTTTTTTCTAAGTCAGTGTAAACACATAGGGACAAATTAAAAGACTGAACTCTATTATCATTTCTAAATTTAAAAAGAAATTATTTAGTTTCTTTTTGGGCCGTTTAGACAATGTATTTTTTCTGTTCCTTAATAGTTTGATCTCATGGCGATACTTAAAGTTTTACAGGAATTACTTTGCTCCTCACTTCCTATATCCATTTGTCTCTTTCATCTAAAAGAGGAACTTAGGAAGCTGACAGTGACTCATCAACTTAATTGGCTGTAAAATTTCATTATGCTATAGTTTCTAAAGTTAGCGTTAATGTGTTGCTATAAAGTGCTAAATATTGTCAAAGGCTGTATGTCAGTCATCCATTTAAAACAATGTAAAGTTGTAATGTGTTTTTAGTGTATAGCTGAAAATTAACAACATGTAGCAAAGTGTGCGGTGGTGGATGAAGTCAGCCTCATAAATTTTATTGCAGGATTGTTTTATGTTTTCATTAATGAAATCTAAAACTTTTAGTAATATCTCATGTTCCTGGACACGCAGTAAACTCTTACTGGTCCAAGCAATGACACGTGTGTTTCAGTTAAGGCCTTTCACATGGCACATGTGTCTCCTTGGTTTTTGTTTCCTCTTACTCAAAAGGCCAGTCTGCTCATTTGCAAAGTGCTCTATACATAACAATGGGTGCCCCTAAAATGAGCCTGATGTAAATTATCAATTCTTTGACTGACACATAGTTGCTTAGCTTTGCTTTCTAAGAATTTCTCATTTCTTAGGATACACTTTAGTTTTATAAATTAAAATGATAGGGGCTATTTTCCTTTTTCTGAAATTATGCAGATAAGGCTTCTCAAGTTAATGTGGTGATGATCTAATAAACAGCCGGCTAAATCAGTGGGTGCAAAAACAAAATTCATATTAGTCCTTTTATTCCTGGGAAGGCAAACATTCAATTGGTTGGCTTTTTTACTATAGCTTTAGCATGCAGTAGAAATAATCCACACTCTAAATTTGTGCGTTAAAAATATTTCTTTATTTATCTTCTCCCTGACTTTTTCTTAAGTATGCAGCTACTGTTTTAAACAATTAAATCATTTTCCTGCAGTTGCTGTGCAGAGATTGGTAAGAGAGAGAGAATTTGTGAGCTGCTATGAATAAATACATTTATGCACATAGGACCAAATCTTTCCCCATATCTCACATGCACATGGTGGGTGACTTTAAAATAAGTGAGAAACGTGTAAAGAACTGCACTGCACACTAAAACATAAATATAAGTCACTGAATACTGAATTTAAACTGATTTGGTTTCATGGACACAATAGGGGGAGGATGGGAAAGAACCAGAAGCACGTTCAATTATGCCGGAATATCCCCTAAGCACTAGGATGCCCAAGTGAAATGTGTACACCTCCCAAACTGCAGAGGGAGGGCAACATGGGCCCTGCAGTAAGGCAGAGAGACAAACTGACTGATGGAGGCAGCTGGCCACAAGAGAAAGAGGACCGCCCAGTGAGGCAGACCTGGGATCAGGGCCCAGCTGCACAACTCGTGAGGCCTTGGACACTAATCTGAAGGAATCCCACTGAGCCTCAGTGTTCAACTAGGAAAACTCTCCAAAGGGACTTCTGTGATGGAGCCCCCACTGCTCTGGCTAGATCTGCTGGTCCCACCCCACCCCCCTGTGCTGCACTTTCAGGTCCTTGAATATCATCATCACATGAGCTCTCCAACCACAGGACTTCACTTACATGTCCACTCCGTAACTTTCTTCACTCCTTCCCAGAAGCCCCCTCAGCCTCCCAGCTACAGATGACATGCCAATTCAGTTGTGCAGGACCAGAGATATCTATCTAGCTATCTATTGATCTAAGTTCAATCATTAATAATACTATTTTTTCTTTATTTTTATTGTTGACACTATTGCAGATGTCACCATTTCCCTTCTTTTGTCCCCCTTCACCCCGCCCAATCTCCGTTTCCCACTGGCCATCACCACACTGTTGTCTGTGTCTGTGGGTCATGCATATATGTTCTTTGACTAATCCTTTCACCTTCTTTCATCCAGTCCTCCCCTCCTTCCTCACCTCACACAGCTGTCAGTCTGTTCCATGTGTCCATGCCTCTGTTTCTATTTTGTTCATTAGATTCCACATATAAGTGAGATCATATGGTATTTGTCTTTCTCTGACTGCCTTATTTCACTTAGCATAATAATCTCCAGGTCCATCCACGCTGTCACAAAAGGTAAGATTTCCTCCTTTTTATGCCCATGTAATATTCCTTTATCTAAAGGTACCACTGCTTTTTTTTGCTGTTTTCATACCTTGGCTGTTGCAAATAACATTGCTGTGAACATATAGGGGTGCATAGATTCTTTCAAATTGGTGTTTTGGGATTCTTAGTGATATTTAATTATTTATTTTCAGCCCACATCAGATCGAATATCATCATAAATGCTGGGTTCAAATACTGAATATTGTTCAGTTGGAAAGAGAGAGCCAAGACTGGTATTTAAAATTATTTCTGGGATTGAGGAGAAAAGTAAACTCAAGCAAACATAGGTTGAACGTAGAGATAAAAGTTGGGAGGCAGGTATGTAAAGAGCAGAAACAGGCTGAAACACTATACAAGAAAAGAGGAAATATATCTCAGATGCCAAATTTACATATTTGAACATTTAATTAAATCTGAGAGTAAGGGTTGGAGGCAATCAACAAATGCAGAGTAAGGAGCCTTGAGATTAGGTAGTAGAATATTGGCACCATTAACAAAATGTGGAAAATAGGTGAATAAAAAAATTCAGTTTATGACAGTTCCCTGACTGCATCTGTAACAGGGTGCAGCCAAGAGGGGGGCCCCAAAATAGGGATTTGAAATGGGGCCCAGAACTCAGGATGTCCAGGAAATATTAGACATATAAGATGTGCTCACCCCTTCCCCCTCAGGTGTGAGTTGGGGGAAGGGACCAATGGAGCAGGGCCACTGAGAGCTGTTTTGTACAGCAACAGCTTTGCAGCTAACCTCCAGCATGGTCATTTAACATATCTATAACCTTTAACTGGTTGCACAGATATGTTGAATAGCTGTGGCCATACTTTGAGCCAGGGAGAAGGGAGGGACTTCTACCCAGGACATAACTGGGAGGCAATGCCCCCTGTTTATGGCACCTGCATGAAAGCTTGGAGATGACTGGCTCTACACCATGGGGCCACACCTGCCCAGACTCACTATGGCAGCCCGGTAAAGCTGGAAGGATACGGGAGTGCTGGCAAGCGTAGCCAATTGTGGGAGGAGTTGGAAATGGGGCTGCAGAGGAAGATTATCGCAGGGATTTAAACCCAGATACAGCAGCCATTGGAGATGGGGAGCCACGCAGCTTTGGCAGAGTGGAGACCCCCTCGCACCTTTGCTGGAGAGTGCCACAAGGTTTTGCCAGAGTGGGGACCACTGCAGCTGGGGGTAGAAAGAATCACCATGTGGCTTTAGCAGAGAACCACCACTCTGCTTAGCCAGAGTAGTGACCCTACCCTCTCCACAGCTTTGCAGGGAGACCCGCGTGGTTTTGGCCAGAGTGCAGATCCCTGTAGTTTTGGTAGAAGAGGACCATGTGGCTTCAGAGTGCTCCCTTTGACCACGTGATCTGGGAAGCAGGAGAGACTTTGCCTAGAAGAAGGGTGAAAGAACTCTTGCCAGTAGGCTATGAGAAGGTGCTACATGGCTTTGGATTAATCAGAGATCCTGCCTGGACTGCGACACAGCGGACAGTGTCAGGAGCCTGGATCCTGGATGTTTGCTTCTTTTCCTGAGTTACGGTACCTGAATTAGGGGCGGGGAAGAAGGATGCACTGTGGGCTGAGTGGGTATCCTAAAGGACTTTGATATCTTAATGAAGACATTACTTTAAGTCTGTATAGCTTTAAATAAATATTTCCTTTCCTTTTCACAAATCTCTGGCATTGAGAGATGTCTTTCCTAAGGCAGCGGACAAAATGAACCTGTGTGTGTCTGTTCTGTGACAGTTTTTGGCATCCCTGGGTGGGCCAATAATAGCCCCCCTTGGACCTGTGTTCTGTAACACATCAACACCTGCCAAAATGACAGATCTATAACATTCTGTGGGATTTATGTATAGACTTTATACAATTAAGGAATTATTTAAAGAATAAAAGGCCCAAATATTTAAAGTAATCATGTAACAGTTATGTGGTTTATTAATTATTTATAACATTGCAATAATTTAAGCCACTTTATGCAGTGCCGTCATTAGGCCAATGGCCTGAGAAGTCAAAAACCGTGTTCTAGTTCTCATGCCACGGACAACTGACTTTGTCCTTGGTCAATTCATGATTTTTTTTTTTTGGCAATTGCTTACCTCTCAGAAAGAATTAGAGAATTGAGTAAGATAATTAATTAGGGTCCCTTCAGTGTAAAATTCTGGCTTCTAAGGCATGTTAATTCTGTTTCCTCTTTTCACTCTCTAAGACCACTTGAAAATTACATAAAGGTGTAACTGAACAAATACCACTAAGCTCAGTTCTCAAAAAAAGCTTAGAAAACCCAGTAACTGAGCTACTGTCGACCTGCAAATTTTGCAAAAAAAAAAATAATAATAATAAAATTTAAAAAGGTAAATATCAGCCTAAGTTTTTCATCTTACGCTCTCCATTTGATTACCTGTATGACTGCATTATCATTATTCTTAGATTTGAAATAATGTATATATCGGATCTGATTCCTCAACAAGGAAGGAAAGTTTTCAGTTCTCTTTTTATTTCAATTCAATTGTTAAAGAAAAAAAAAGTATAGAAAATAAGATCAGAGCCCTGGCTGGTGTAGCTCAGTGAATTGAGCACTGGCCTGGCCTGTGAACCAAAGGGTTGCCAGTTGGATCCCAGTCAGGGCACATGCCTGGGTTGTGGGCCAGGTCCCCATTTGGGGGCAAGCAAGAGGCAACCAATCAATGTTTCTCCCTTACATGGATGTTTCTCTCCCTCTCTTTCTCCCTCCCTTCCTCTGTTTCTAAAAATAAATAAAATTTTTGAAAAGAGAAGTGAAAGGGAAGGAGTACTCGATTAAAGTGGGTAGGATACTTCACAAATAACATCTCTTTACTCCTTAATTATTGTTACTATTTTTTTTACTCATAAAACAACTAATGATAGGGGACTCAAGACTTGAAAAAATTTAGCTTAAGGTAAAAAGTTGTAAGTCTTGCAAGTAATGTGTATGTTAAAGCTTTTGTTTCAGAAACTACAGAGAAGGCCCATCCTGGCTTCTGGGAAAACAGCTGGTCTCCTGAGGCACTGGCTAGAGATTACCGCCTGGGGACTAGTTGGAGGCATCCAGCCTTTTGTGTTCCTGGGGAGCAGAGGACCATCCCCACCCACCTTGGGAACAGCTAATTGCAGAGGACAGGAAAGTTGCAGCTTCTGAATCTCAAAGCCCTCACCACACCTTGTTTGTCCTCCCCCACCTTCCGTATAAAAGATCTGGCCAGGAAAGAGATGGGAAGATGGTCTGTTAGGGTATGAACCCGCCATCTTCTCAGATCGCCGGCCATCTGAATAAAGTGCCCATAAAGATTAAATCGCTGTCATTGCTTATTGGATTTGGCAGTGATGGGCAGCCCAAACGCCGGTGTCTTTTTCCAGTTACACTAAGACTAAAAAAATTGAATAATTTACCTAAGATTACATATTTATGGCAGAAGATGATAAAGTCAGGCCTGACTCAAAATCTCTGCTACTACTACTACTCTCTCCTCTCTGAAATATTCCTTAATTCTTCTAACTCGGATTTAATTTTCACTTCTTTGAACTCTTACTTTACTTTCAGCTACTGGACATATGATTGTCTTGTGTCCTGAACTGATCAGTAAATAGAGGTCTTGTGTGCACGTGTGTGTGTTTATAAAAAGTAGTGGAGCAAGAATTAAAGAATATTATAAAATAATATTTTTACAAGAAGCACTGACTAAGAATGGTAATTGGATTTGTGGTGAAAGCCAAAGATAATAAGGCATATAAATTTATATTTCTAAAAATTAATAGAGTGTTTTAGCTTTGGAAGGAAAGAGTGCATGTGTGCATGTATTCATAAATCTATAAGATGTCCCTAGATAAATAACATCAAGTTCAAAAGAGAACTTTACACCTAAGGTTCTGTTTTGTGGATTCTACAGTAAGCTTTGTCAAAGGCCTGTATAAACAGACTGTTTAACTATGGACTAACTTGAGCCTCAGGCTTATCTATTTACAAAAGGCAGAGGGAATGAGAAGATAAGGGTCCTCAGCTGAAAATCACCTGTTCTATATCTTCCTCTGTAATTTAAATGTCCTCCCAAGAACTGAAAGCTCTTAGCGGCCTGAGGACACATCAGGGGACACTTGTAAATTAGGCACTGAGGAGTGGTCCCTCAGCCCACAGTAACGTCTTTCCTTTGTGCCTGGCAGTAAATGGAAAATGCTTCAGGCAGGTGCCAGGTGTCCCCTTCAGGTGTTAAATTTTCCATGCAATGCCCTAGGGTTCCTAAAACACCGACTATTATAAAGTGAGAGGCAAATAAACTTAAGACTGTATCTTTAGGCAAAACAACCAGTTGTTTTTAAAAAAGACATTCAGAAGGGGAAGTTATTTCATAGATATATCCCTAAGTCCCCAAACAAACAAAAGAGACATTTGATTAAATTCAAACAGTTGCATTTTCCCACATAATTATCTTAGATCATGCCTATAGGGAAAAAATTTTATTCAAAATAGTATATAAAACTGTTGATAAATAGAAAACTCAATAGTTAAAGAGTTTCTCTCTTTAAAGCATATTCAATCTCCCTCATAAAAGAATTCAAATTTTCCCTTCATAATTCCCACTTCAGCAGATTAGACTTCTAATCTCCTACCCCAAAATATTTTATAGTTATTGCAATGGCTATGATGTGGATTAGGATTTGCCTTTTAAAATTCTTTAATTTTTCCTAATTACAAAATTAACACACAGTCTTAGAAATGTGGGGAGAGGGAAGAAAAAAAGAAAATAAAGAATGTTAACTAGTCAACCATGTTAACTACCATTCTTATACTGGTCTATTGTCTTATGATGGGGGACTCAAGAGTTGGAAAATTTTCATTTAAGGTCAATAGTTATAAGCCTAGTAAGTAATGCATATATTAAAGCTTTTGTTTCAGAAACTACAGATAAGGCCCATCCTGGCTCCTGGGAGAAACACCTGACCTCCTGGGCCGCTGCTAAAGACCACAGCCTGGGGACAAGTGGAAGTGTCTGGGCCATTGCGTTCCAGGGAGGGGCAGAGGACCACCTGTCCCCGAGAACAGCTAACTGCCCAGGACGAGAATGCTGCAGTTGTTTTTTTTTTTTTTACCTGATTCTCCCTAAATTTCAAAACCCCTCACAGCACCTTATATATTCCCTGTTATAAAAATGTTGGCCTGGAAAGAAAACAGTTTTGTTAGGGTGCGAACCCTCTGTCTTCTGAGATCACTGGCCATCTGAAGATTCAGTCTCTGTGTCTGCTTATTGGTTTTGGCAAGTGACAGGCAGCCTAGTGTCTTTTCCAGTTTCACTTATAGCATTTCTTTCTTTCCCTTTTTAAAAAAATCCTCATCCAAGGATATATGCATTGATTTGAGAGAGAGACAGAGAGAGAGAGAAGGAAGGGAAGGGGAGGGGAGGGAAACATCTATGTGAGAAAGAAACATTGATCAGTTGTCTCCCATGTGCATGCCCAGCAGGGATTGAACCACAACCTAGGAATTTGCCCTGACTGAGAATCAAACCCACGAAGTGTTTGGTGTACGGAACGACGCTCAAATTAAGATGATTCTAACTTTTTTAAACATACTGTATTTACTTTGCTTATAGTGAGAATTTCCCTACATGGCAATAAAGCATGGTTTTTATGTTTAAATTATAGTTCATTTAATGGATTCAAGTATTGCATTTAATTCTTTTCTGAAACTCAATGTGATATCTGATGCAAGGTAGGAATCTTAACATTATGTTTTCCAAACAGTAAACCAATTCTTCTAGACTATTGATTAAATGAATATTCTTTTTCCCATTAATTTACATGAAAACACTTTTAACATATCAAACTCATATATTCTTATATATATTTGGAATTTTTGCTCCAGTTCACTTGTCTCTTAATATGTCAATATGACATATAATTATTGTAGTTTTATAATAAGTTGTACCATCTGTTCATACAAGTTCTAGCATTACTCTTATTTTTAAAATTAGTTACAGATTAACAAAAAAATGCAAAAGAACATGGGCTTTGAGATCAGACAGATCAAGATTTGAGACTCTGCCTCTGAATATCTTACTCTTCGCCTACAAAATGGGGATTTATACCTCTAGAGTCACACAGTTGTTGTGAGGATGAAGTGTAGAGCATCTGGCACATTATTTAGTGAATAAATGGACACCATTATTTGTCACATGGGCTACAAAACACTTAACCTTCTATAATGTGCAACACTTTTTCAACTGCACAAGGAAATAAAAATATAAACCATATATATATTCACATACTCATTCAATAAACATGATAAAGGTGATTTATGTTCAATGATTCGGAACAAACACCCTGTAGCCAATCTGCCTGAGTTCAAATCAAACACCACCATTTACTATTTATGAGACTTTAAGTCCCTGAAATTCTCAAGACTCAGTTTTCTTATCTATAAAGGATAATAGATAAAAGAATAATAGAGGATAATAATAGTATTTGCCCATAGGGTTGTTGTCATAATTAAATGAGTTAAGATAAATAACGCAGTCTGAAGAGTATATTGAAAACATAAGTACTATAAAAGGGGATTCTTATTAACATTAGTCATTAAGCTTTTGTGATACATGACAGGGTCTGTCCAGGAAGTATCCAGCCACATACTATGAAAAGTAGAGACATTTATGGAAGAAAATACAAGAAACATTATCCATGGGACAATGACCCCTCAGTCCCCTTGGAAGTAGGCACCTTGGGACATCCCACATTTCTCCCAGTTGCCATCAGCTGTCCTGTCATATTTTCCTGAATCTCATCAATGGCCTGAGATCTCTTCCCTTTCAAAGGTGATTTGAACTTTGGGAAAAGCCACAAATCACAGAGCACCAAATCTGGGCTGTATAGGGGCTGAGTCCTCTGGGTGATTTGATGTTTCACCAAAAAACTCTGCACAAGACATGATGCATGAATGGGCATGTTGTCGTGATGAAGCTGCCAATCACCAGTTGCCCATTGCTGCAGCCTTCTGAATCATCCAAATAGTTTCCACAGAGGAATGTTCAAGCTTAATGCAAAATTTGATGCAGATTCGTTGCTCAATCATTTTAAATGTGACAGCTACACAGTACATATGCTCACTCAAAGCTTCTACCACCCCTACCAGTCTTTTTGTTTTAACGCTTTTGTCAACAATGAAGTAATGTTACTATGAAAACACCAGTACAGTGAAGTCATCATTGTTCATGCATGTGCATTCCAGTTCACTCTCCTTGGCTGCCAGGTTACATCGATGCTGCACAAACCATTCTCATTATATTAACAATCATTGGACTTTCTTCCAGATAGACCCTGTATTAAGCACTGTGCTGGATAATTACCATGAGGTAAACTAATACCCACCTGATCCTGGATGTCATGGAGCGACAATGGGGCTAAGATCTAAAGGGTGCATGGGAGTGAATTAGGTTAGACAGGGAAGTAGTGCGGAGGGGACACAGAGGCAAGTGACAGCAAAGACTCAGGGATGGAAGAGGCAGAAGAGTATAAGGGGCTGAAATAAGGCCAGAAAAGCTGAAGCCTGGTAGGCATGTAGCATGGGCGAGTCCTAAGAAGTGAGTGGGGCCAGATTATGAGACTCTGCAGGCTACCTGGAGTCAATTTGTCTTCTTCCTAGAGCTGTGAGAAGCCATTGAAAGGTGAAATCAGGTTTCCCATTCAAAAAAAGCACTGGGTCAGAGGAACAGATAGGAAGGAGGAAAATGTGGGTGAGGAAGGCTAGATGGGAAGTTATTTTATCATTTGAACAAGGGCATATGATGGCATGGGCTAAAGTGATGATGAAGATGGAGAAATGTAAATGCACTTGAGACATGTTAGGAGATAAAATTAACAGGATTTGATGGAGCTGCAGCCAAGGGTGCTGCCAAGAGTGACTTCCAGGTTCCTGGCTTCAGTGTGTGCGCAGACCCTGACGCTCAAGGAGATGAGCAACTTCCTAGACCAGAAATACACTGTCCCACCAGATAACTGCATATTTGCTTAATGAATGAGCAACACAGTGTGTTGTTTCTGTGAAGATGGGCCAGGGAAATGCCACCTCCTGCACCAAATCTGCACCTCCCGGAAACTGTCTGCTCACTTGGCAGTATGGAAATGTGTCCTGCCTGATTTGTGGCATCTATATGTTCACGTCAAGGTTTCATCGCTGGGCTTGTACTTTTATTATTAATTACAAACTCCCTAGGATGTAAATGACAGCTCAGAAGCTGCGGAGAGAGATGGCACCGGAATCGTTTCCAAGACTGTGGCATCATTCAACAACCGGCTCAGTCATTCTACTGGCAGATTATTAATAGTTTTCTCTCAGTTGTTCTCTTTTGAACAAAGAGCTGAACAGTAAACATGACAGCCTGAATAAAAAACACACATAGGAAATAAAACTTTTCTCCTTTCCACTGTTTCCAGCTCCACCTTCCTTCTCTCTTGCTTTCTCACTTTTTTAAGGCTTTTGTCAACAATGAAGTAATGTTACTATGAAAACACATATTATAAGACTCTAGAACTTATAATTAATAAAATAGGAATGCTCATGCTAAAACAACCTTAAAAATCATCCTATCTGCTGTTTTTAAACTTCATGGCATAACTTATTACCGGTTCTTAAAATCAATGCAATGCGTCACAAACAGGATCACAAACAATATTTCAGAAATTAACTGCATCACATATAGTAACAGGAAGTATTGTTTCTTAAAACTTTTTCAGGTGCAAGGCCATGTGTGTACTGGGTTGCCGTATGCAACAAATTATTAACCTGGAGTGTGGTCAAAAAAAGTTTAAAACTCTTTGACCTAGTCCAATCTTCTTATTTTACAAATGGTGAAACTGAGGTAAAGGAACGCTGAGTGATTACCAGGGCCAACAGCTCACAAAAAGGCAGAGTCAGGAACAGAACCCTAACCACCTAATTCTAAGACTCTTCTCTTTACATCACATTGCTTCTTTTCAGCTGCTTTTTCCTCCTTTTGTAATTAAGTTCCACTGGGGATAAGAAAACTTGAGGGAATCACTAAATGAGTTTGCCCATGAGGAATGAAAAGCCTTGGAAGAATTAATTAAATGAAGTATGGGAAGAGATAAATAACAAGAAAGTGTGAGTTACGGTAAGGTTTTCTCTCCTTCCGACTTAAAAGGCCTATCAGTGGAAACCAACCACATTCAAAGAACCCTGGGGTTTCTTGGTTGTTGTTAAAAATGCAAAAAATATAAAAAGCACTGGATTTTATAACAGAAACCTAATTTAAAAGAGAAAAGCAGAAATACCTTGAGTATAAAATGCATATCCTTTTAAATGAAAACTTTAGGGTCTCAGTGTATAGTGCTGGACCACCTAGATGAAAAAGGAAAACAATCATCACCCCTGTGCAATTCGGTCAATCCTCTGGGTGACTGACTAGGTCTTTCACTTTTCTTCCCAACTTTAGGGGTCACAGCCCAGGCGTAGGTATAATGCCAGTGGCTGATTAAAGCAGGTCGCAATCTGTCTGGCAGAGTTTCTATGCCATCCTTCAAAGGGACAGGGACCAGACAAGATGACCTCTCTTGTTGCCTTCCAATTAATTCAGTCAGCCTCTGCTTCTATCAGACATCTTCAGGGATGCAAGCCATCTACTCGTTCCAAGTCCCCACCAGGAATCGGTAAACACACAGGCTGCAGACCGCATTTAATGAATAAGCAGGATTCATTTTTCAGTCTTGATTTACAGCTTGTTTCTAAATATTATTTTCTCTCCCAATAATCTGCAACCTCACAAAAGGCAAGGGTTGGATCTGCCTCCTCTGAATACCCACAGGGTCTCATCCAGTGCCCAAATACAGCTTAGGTTAATATCAATGTTTGTTCAACCAGCTGGAACTGAATTTCTTTCTAAAGAAGGACATATCAATAAGATAATTCCAACTGTCCGTGCATAAAGCCTCCATCCCCTTTGCTTTAACATTCTATGAAATGCCACTCTAGGAAACTAAAATAACATAAAATAAAGTACAGATGGGAAAAAATGTCAAATAAACCAAAGCCACGCCTTCTACTTTTATGTTTAAATAAAAGGTAGAGTTGGTAGGGGTGTTTTGTGTTTCATTTCTTTCTACAGGGACTGGTAGGATAGTTTTCATGATAGAAAAAACTAGAATATCTAAGATAACTGTATTAGACAATGTTGAAACAGCAGATCCAAGGTGAGGCGAGCGCTCATTTCGAACCCCTCATAAATCAGTTTATCACTTACTAAACAATCACAAGACATCAGTATTCATTAAGCAGAACTCAAACACACTGTTGCCTGAAATCAAAAAAATGTAGCTTTTGACTAGTAACATACCTTACAATGGAAAAGGAGTAGATTTGTTTGATTTTCTAAACTAACTAATATAAACTGTGATGTCCTTCAAGATTATATAAACTAAATTATAGCACATGATTTAGTGTGAATCCTATAGGGACCTAGAAAACTTTCCGAGACAAAATTTGAATTCTGGCCCTGGAAGGACTAATTTAACCACCAAGAGACTGTTCTGGCAACAAGCCTGGGTTTCATCTTGAGGGATGGAGCATGACTGTGGAGAGCAGGACCAACAAAATGGCATTGGTCTGATCAAGGAAGCATAAAGTATATAAAACAAAGTGGAGTCACTCATGTCAACCAAGATGGCTGTCAGTCAGCAATGACACTCTGGTTCAAGAGGGAATCCACCTAAGTCATATCGACACATCTGCCAGGGACACCTGAGATATCTGCACATGTGATCAGAACAGCCATGTCTGCAGAGCAGGACCACCCACAGACCGGCTCCTGGGCAAATTCCACTCTTGCTTACCGGGGTGTCAAGCCAAACAGCCATGTACCACCCATAGGCTCCTGGGCAAATTCCATACTTGCCATCAGGGGTGCCAAGACATTTACTGAAAAGACCCAGAAGGATGGAGTTCCCCACTTTCAAGGTATAACTGAGGCAGGCTGCAGACCACTACTGAGACAGCCAAGCTCCACACCCCAGAGTGCTGCTCCACGCCATGCTGATCTCCCTTGGCATCGGCCACCTGCCCTGTGGGACTGAGGACTTCCTCTGTCCTGCTGCCCACCTGGCTCCAGAGGTCCTTCCTCACGAGACTCTGACAACTCCCTTGCCCACCATGCTGTCTCCTGAACCTGCCAACTGAAACTCTGGGACTCGGGTTCATTATTCCCCACACATGGTTCTGTGTGCATGTGACATGTTTCTCTTAAGTTGTTAGAGCGTGAGTAGGATATTATTGTAACTTGATGTTCTACTTTGAGTGAAACTGCATTCAGTAAAACCTGAGTGAATGGCATAGCAACCTTGTGTGACTCTTGTCTATTCCTTGGCACCAGGCTGCTCAGCAGGCAGCTAGCCGAGCAGTTGCCTGGCTGACTTATAGGAAAAACTATATCACAAGCATACACTTGTGACAATGACCCATTGGAATCTCTAATTATTACCCCTGTATGCAAGTACAAAAAAAATGGAAAATATTTTCATTTTAAGACTTTCAATGCATGCAAATGCAAGAGAATTGAAAATATTTTCACATTTAAACTTTCATCACACGCTTTAAATATCAAAACACATTTTGTGAGAAAAATTATAAATAGAAATTTGATATATTTAGAACTGATGTGAAAATCATAGCCTGAGATGCACTTCAAATTTATTTCTAACAAATCTGCTTTTTGGATTCTGTTCTCAGTGGTTTATTTTTACTCCCCAGATTATGTTACTAGCATCAAGGATGTGGATATAAAACAGGGAGCTATAATAAAGGAAACATTTAGACATAATGGCTCAAGTGTACAAATGTTCATAAACAGCCTTCTTTCTAGAAGCTGAGAGGAAGAGATTTTTACATTAATTAGGATTTATTACGAGGCAACTACATGCTAGACAAATTGGATATGTTCTCACACAAAACCTTGCAATAACTCTATGAGGCAAGTTTTATCATTCCCACTGTTTAGATAAGAAAACTGAGTCCCAGGTTAAATAACCTGCCCATTATCAAAGACATGCTGGAAAGCCAACACTCTAAACCATATCTGTCTATTCCAGCTGTGTTGCATTTTTAATTACAGTTCAGTACTAAACAATAAAGTACGTACCCAGATACAGCACAATGGAGCTAGATTAAGATGTAAACCTGTTACCAGGTCCTTGGATAGACCTGTCTCGTTTAACAATACTGCTTTAACCTCCTTGTAAACATTTGGCTGTTGACTTTTTATGCCAGTCCTACGTGTTCAGTTCCTGTGTGAAGCAGCATTTTTAATTTGTGGGTTTTCTAATAGTCTTTCAAACAAATGCTTGTAGGAATGAGACAGACTCAGGTATGATAGTCATCTGGTAAACCAGTCTCTCTTTCAGAGCCAAGCTTCTTAGAAGAGCATTTACGCTACCACTTCTCACTGCCATTTGCATATCGACTCCTGCAGTTTGACTCCTAGCTCAACTACACATCCAGCCTGTCTAGGCAGAGACCATTACTTGTAACTCAGTGCTAATTCACTGCCTTTTCCATAGTATTAGAACTCATGATTTTTACCAAGGCACATAGCTAACCAAAATAAAGACAATTAATTTTCCAACTTCCTTTGCCTCTAAATATAACTGTTAATAGGATGTAAACAAATAAATGCATTGGGTGGCAACTTTTAAAACCGTTCTTAAAAGACATGGGCATGTGGCCTCTGTCTCTATCATTTTTCATCCTTTCCTCCACTCTCCCTTTAAAAGGCAGATGTGCTAACTGGAGCTCTGCCCGCCCTCTGGAACCAGGAGGAGTTGGAGTTGACCCTAGAGATGGCGGAGTAGTCAACTAAAGCGTAAGTCCCCAGAGCCTAAGTAAAGCCGTACCACTGCACCATTCTTGTACTGCCTCCTCTGGATTTTATCAGACAGAAAAATAAAGCTCTACCTAGCTTGAACAAATGTTATTTCCCTTCTCTGTCATTTCCCTTATACCTGGTCATAATCCTAAATGATATACCATCATGATCACTTTGTGACTAATCCACTCACCATATTTTGACTTTCAATTGTACCAGTCTTTATCAGGTAGCATGGAATAGTAGAAAAAATTCAAAATGTATAATAGAAATTCCTCTACTTACTAACTCTGTTATCTACAGCAAATAACTTGACCTCTCTTGGTCTCAGTACCTTCATCAGTGAATGAGGGGAAAATGATCTCCTAAATCAAAATGTTGTCATAAGTAGTCAATCAAATGAAAACTCCAATATTTGATGTCCTTTTTGACAGGATGCAAGTCAAAAAGGATGGATTACAATTTTATGCCTTATACTTTAAAATACCTCCCAGCCTAAATAGCCCTTTTCTAGTTTTCCCCACTCAACAAATTCATGGACATTCTGGTTTTCTTCAAAGAAATCAGTTGTTGTTTATAAAATAAACAAGAAAAATGCTCTTTTTTAACTTCTCCATAATTGCCCTAGCTTTTACTAGCTGCAGCATATACTTGTACGCTTTGGTAATTTGGTAGACCTTTTAGTTCTATTTGTTGCATATTTGATCTCCTCTTCTGTATATTTGTAAATCATCATACTCCAATTACACAGCTTCTTCAACTAAGGTACATTCTTCAGGAATACAATTTTTAGTAGCTTCACTAATTTTCAGAGACATTCCTAAAACTTTCATGTTGTGATCAATTTCATTCTCTTGAACAAAAAAAATGTCAGCTGAAAATCAAATACAAATGACTAAAGATGATGGGAAACTCTCCACCTAATTCATTCTATTTGAAAGTTTCAGATTAGAAAATACTCTTGGCCTGTTTACTTTCTTCAGTGAATTTTTGGTTGAATCCAACAAAAACAGCACAAGTCATCTGAAATATGTACGGTTATTTTATCTTTCAAAAATTTCTTTTAGATATCCTTTACATTTATTTTATTCCTTGTTTCTAAAATTGACAGGTATATCTCATTTTACTGGGCTTTGCTCTACTGCATTTTGCATCTATTGTATTTTTTAAAAATTGAAAGTTTGTGGCATCCCTGCATCTAGCAAGTCTATTGGCTTCATTTCTCCAACAGTAGTTGCTCACTTCTTGTCTCTGTGTCAAATTTTGGTAATTCTCTCAACATTTCAAAATTTTATTATTATTATTATTATTATTATTATTATTATTTATGATGATCTGTGATCAGTGATCTTTGATATTCCTATAATAGTTGTTTGGGGGCACCACAAAATATGCCCATATAAGACAACAAACTTAATAAATATGTGTGTTCTGACAGCTTCAATTAATTATTCCCCCATCTCTCTCCCTCTGTTTGGGCCTCTCTATTCCCTGAGACATAATGCTAAAATTAGGCCAGGTAATAACCCCACCATGTTCTCTAAGTGTTCTAGTGAAGAGCCTCACATAGCTCACTTTAAATCAAAAACTAGAAGTAATTAAGCTTAGTGAAGAGGGCATGGTAAAAGCTGAAACAGGCCAAAAGCTAGGCCTCTTGTGCTGAGCAGTTAGCCAAGATGTGAACGCGAAAAAAAAAAGGTCTTGACCGAAAATAAAACTTCTGCTCCTGTGAACATGCTCACAGTAAGAAAGCAAAACAGTCTTGTTGGTGATATGGAGAAAGTTTTAGTGGTCCGGATAGAAGATCAAATCAGCCACAACATTCCCTTGAGCCAAAATCTAATTTAGAGCAAGGCCCTAACTCTCTTCAATTCTAGGAAGGCTGAGGGAGTGAGGAAGCTGAAGAAGAAAAGTCTGAAGCTAGCAGAGGTTGGTCCATGAGGCTTAAGGAAAGAAACCATCCCCATAAGAGTGAAGGTAAATCAGCAAATGCTGATGTGGAAGCTGCAGAAAGCGATCCACCAGGCTCTAGCTAAGATAATCAATGAAGCTGGCTACACTGGACAACAGATTTTCAATGCAGATGAAACAGCTTTATAGTGGAAAAAGATGCCATCTATGCTCTCATCGCCATGGAGAAGTCACTGCCTGATTTCAAAGCTTCAAAGGACAGGCTGACTTTTCTTGTTACATGATAATGCCGCTGGTGACTTGAAGTTGAAGCGGATGCTCGTTTGCCATTCTGAAAATCCTAAGGCCATTAAGAATTATGCTAAATCTACTCTGCCAGTGTGCTATACATGGGACAACAAAGCCTGGATGACAGCACATTTGTATACAACATGGTTTACTAAATATTTTAAGCCCACTGTTGAGACCACTTCTTAGTAAAAACAATTCAGTTCCAAATATCACTGCTCATTGACAATGTGCCTGGCCACCCAAGAGCTCTGACGGAAATGGACATGAGATTAATATCGTTTTTGTCCCTGCCATCACAATATCCAGTAGCCCGTGGATCGAGGACTGATTTCAATTTTCATATCTTATTATTTAAGAAATACATTTTATAAGGCTATAGCTGTCATAGATTGTGATTCCTCTCATGGACCTGATCAAGGTAAATTTAAAATTATGGAAAGAATAATATTCATGATTCATGGGAAGACATCAAGAATATCAACATTAACAGGAGTTTGTTAGAAACTTACTCCAACTCTCATGAATGACCTTGAGGGATTCGAGACTTTGGTGGAGGAAGTAACGGCAGATGTGGTAGAAATAACAAGAGAACTAAATTTAGAAGTGGAGTCTGAAAATGTGACTGAATTGCTGCAATCTCTTGATAAACCTTTAGCATACGAGCGGTTGCTTCTTATGGATGATCAAAGAAAATGGTTTCTTGAGATGAAACTCCTGGTGAAAATGCCATGAAGATGCTGTGAACATTGATGAAATGAAACAAAGGATTTAGCAAATTACATAAACTTAGTTGATGAAGCAGCAGCAGGGTTTGAGAGGGTTGACTGCAGTTTTAAAAGAATTTCTGTGGGTCAAATGCTATCAAATGGTATTGTATAGCACAGAGAAAATTGCAGAAGGAAGAGTCAATCAATGCAACAAACTCCATCACTGTTTTCCTTTAAGAAATTGCCATAGTTACCCACCTTCAGTAACCACCATTCTCAACAGTCAGCTGCCAGCAATGATGAGGCAAGACCCCCCACCAGCAAAAATTGGGACTTGCTGAAGGTTCAGATGATTGTTAGCATTTTTGAGCAGTAAAGTAGTTTTTTTAGTTAAGGTATGTACATTAATTTTTTGGATATGCACAATGCTATTACACACTTAATAGACTACAGCATAGTAGAAAGATAACTTACACACACACTGGGAAACCAAAAAATTCATATAACTCACTGTATCGTAAAATTTGCTTTTTTGTGGTGTTTTGAACCCAACCAATAATATTTCTGTGGGATGCCTGTATATACTTTTTAACATTTCCTATTCTGCTTACACTATATCCTCCTGAATATTTCCCCTATCTCAGAGCCACTCAAATGTCCCTTATGCCCTAGAATGAGGGGAAAATTTATTTTCCCACCTGCTGCAATAATAATGACAAATAGATTAAAGGACATGAAGAATGAATTCTATTTTACCCTTCCAATGAGCTTTATCATAACAATGCAGTTAAACATACAATTAGTAGCAGACCAAGAAAGCATTTAGACTAATTAGGCCTTGACTCTAGGAGATGAGTTCACAGATTATGCCTGTGAGGCAGCAATCAGGTCGATTGAGTACATTTAAAACAAAGAAAATAAATCAACTCAAAGACAAAAATAAAAAAAAAGTCAACCATTTTGCTTTTCAGCTGATGTAAAGAAGCCTTAATGAAATATAAGCCATTCTTCCCATAGAAGTAGGTTTCGTATTGTCCAGAGCTTTTCTGAACTGCCTACATGATCAGGGGAGAAGAGAAACAGAACAAAGAGCAAAGAGGAACAGCATCAAAAGTGGTGTGAATTACCACAAATAGGAAAATAATATTTTGTTTCTACTATATGCGTATATTTACTTTTTCTACATTATGATTTATAATATACAGTAAGATAATAACTATAAACATCTTACACATATTAGAACTATCTTGCATTTCCTGGTTGCCAGAAGCCATGCTGAAATATAAGATAGCCTAATAATGTTCAAAAGACTAACAACGATAACCAAAAAAATGGCAATGAACAAAACAGAGTAATTACTATTCAGTGGGGAGAACAATGGAAGCAGTTTTTCTCTAGCTGTAATCAGTTTATAATTATGGTCCTGCAATGAGGCAACACATAAAGAAACAGCAAGAAACTCCTCGTCAGCTCCCATGTTATAAATTTATGGTACCTTCAGGCTTTGCATCTTCACTGCCCTGACAGCCGATGGGGACTCTACAGTTCTTAGGCGGCTGCTCCCTTCATCAAAACCAGCAACCAGACCAGATGTACAGGTTAATGTTCCACAGAAGCTATTTTTTTATGTTAAAACCCCATGGAGCATGACAAATAACACAGGTTTAAAACATAAATAACTAAAACCAAAAAAAAAAAAAATGAGGAGAAAGCAGCTTTTTGCTTGTGACAAATGACAAGCCTAAAGAAAGATGAAAAATGCTCTCTTTAAAATATGTGGCTACCATCTGATACCATGACTTGCTGAAATTGTTTTATTTCAGTGGAATAGAAAGTGTGAGTTGTCTTTTGTTACTGCGGTCATTTACATTTTCAATACAGCAACTTTCTAGAGAAGATTTGCCATATAGGTTGTGTCATATAGACTCTGAGATCGACTTATCTGGAAAAGGGAGAAGATGATTTATTCGAAAAGTTGAATCACCAAATTTTCCAACTGGCAGTTTGAAGTATGAAATTCATATTTTTTATTTAATTCCAAAACTGGTACTTGTAAGACCTTATCCTAAAAGACATTGTAATGATATTCTACCTTTTTATAAAATGAACAAAAAATGCACATTACTGGTGTAATCAAAGTGTGCACTGAAATTTATTTTCATCTAGTTAAATATAGAGTTACCCTACTTCATAAGAAAGAAATCTGCCTTTATGTGGCTCCATAGATAACAATAGATTATGTATACCTATTCATACCAACATTTTACATTGTGTTCTATATTTGGCTTTGCATTAGTATTTTTTTCATGTGGTTGTATTAGCCAACGTATTCAGCCATTGTATCAGCATTTTATTTAAAATATTACTTTTTTCATTAAAGATTACCATTATAAGTTCTAGAAGCAAGTCAGCTATGTTTTCAGATGTTCTGCCAAGGCAATCAGAAGGTACAAAGAAATTTGCCAAGTCCGAGACCACCTCTGGAGCCAGGGCTGCACAAATGGTTGGAGGAACATATGGTAAGAATGGTCCAGAGTCCAAACAGGTGAAGGAGAATGGGGCAGGCAGCAGTGACACCTCAGAAAGTGGAGATGCAGACAGGAAGGCAGGAATGACTGGGGACTCTGCAGGTGAGAACCTGGGGCTCTGAGAGGGATGACTTGACATGAATATCAGTGGGTACCAACTGCTTTGCAGACAACAAATAATGAGCCAGACGCCTTTCCTGTGGGGGAGTAAGTAGGAAGTTTGAGTCTCCTGAACTCATTAGGACCACTAGGGTGACATCTGACGAACGGCAGTGCCAGTGTTCTAAGTGGAGCCCAAGCATCTTTTGGAAGCAAAGCATGTCCGGAAGTTACCAGCTTATAAAAGTAGAGTGTTAGCTCTACGCAAAGTATGTGTCTGAGGAACAATGATTTGTACATCTCGTACATGCAGTTATTACACTAGAGACAGAGACAGAGACCATGAGAGATCTATCCAGGCATAGCACAAAGTTCTTAAGAATACTACCTTACTGCATTCTTTAAGAAAAAAGAATTTGAGATGTCATGTTTACATCATGGAATATCTTCACTTGCTACCAGATTTCTTCATCTATATTTACTTTCACTCACATTCGTGTCACAGACCTGCATCTAGAGTTATTATCTTTCTACTTTCTACACTACATTCATGCTTTAATATTTAATCAATATTTAATATTTACTCAATATTTAATGCTCATAGTGTCTTTACTGTTTCTTAAGAGAGAGCTTTCCCAGACCCCTTTTTAAAAGTCCTGCTGTTAGTCGGGAGGCAGCCAGCTTGAGGTGGTGACTCACACATGGAGCTCTGCAGACGTTTGATTTAAGTACAGCATCCAAGTAGAGGAGTTCTTTTCTCTGCTTGTTTAGAAACCCTGCAGGAGAAGCCGACTTGTAATGTAGACCTGCCAGTTCACAGGACTGTGTTCAAAGACACAGCCCTTAAATCACAGGTGGCAAACACAAGGCCCTCAGGCCCAGTCCGGCCCTCCGCCTTGTTTTATCCAGCCTGGCACCTTGTTTCTACGGGGGGCAGCGCCAAGCTCCTTGCCCCTAGTTAAGGAGTAGTTACATCTATACAGACCTAAAATTACATTCAGCCCTTTGAAGGCAACTGCAAGGCTGATGTGGCCCCCGGTGAAAATCAGTTTGACACCCTGACTTAAATGATCTCTCTAAGTATTTTTCTCATAAATATTCTATGTTGTCATCAGGTGAAAAATAGCATCTTGGGCACAGCTTGTGAGTAAAAAAAACCATTGGGGTGGTTAACTGAATTCCATAAAAAACACACACACACAACTCTAAAACAGATAAACATCCATTTTAATCAGGCTATTAATCACTATGCTGAATTGAACATGTAATTACAGGGAAACAGGTTTTTAGAAAGACGGAGAGATGGAGACAGAGACGCTGAGCAGGCACAGCTGGGTGTCGTCTGTGCTCTTCCTCAGCGCGGGTGTAGGCCTGCCGAGGCTGAGCGGGCTTCGGGAACCGGGAGTGCCTGGTACTGCTCTCCTTTCAAAGGGCACTTACAGATTGTAAGTGAACTGTTTTCATCATGGTGATTTAAAAGATTTGTGCTACATGCAAAATATTGCTATTATTTCCAGGATCTGGCAGGATGGTGCTCTGGAGGGCTGGGTTCGCACCCACAGTACGCAGCTCAGGAACAAGGAACTGGGGGAAGCCAGGAGGGGGTGCAAATGCAGGTGGCTCCAGGCCTGGGTAGCTTCTCTGTGTCTGACTGGTGTCTGTTTTCTTGATGAGAGTTTAAAAGAACTTCACAGTGAATGGCTGTGTTCTCTTTTAACCAATGTCCACTACCCCTGGAAACCCAGAGTAATCAAAGCAATGTCTAAGCCCGGGGTTTGCAGTGTGCAGCCTCTGAACCAGCAACAGTGGCAGCACCGTGCTGGATACCTGAGCAGGGAACATGTGAGAAAATACATCCTCAGGTGCCACCCTACTTCTACTGAATCAGAAACTCTGGGCTGGGGCCCAGCGATCTGTTTTAACAGTAATTCTGGTTCACCATAAAGTCAAAGCCACAGGTTTAAACTGTAAGCAATTAGGTATAGTTATTTGATGTTATCCTGAGCGTTAACCATTAATTAATCTGAACCTGGTTGTCTCCCCTGATTTTATTATCACAGGCCTTACATTCCAAGCAGTTTAAACATGATACACACACACAGCGCTGCAAATAAAGCCATTTTCTGATTTTTTTAATAAAGTCTCAATGTAAGTTAGGGAATTTTTCCATCCTAGCCACAAATAGTATAATCTCTGTCTCTGTTGTTTTAGTGACTGAGGGAAAGCAAACAGTATTTGTCAATTGTCAACACAATGTCCAGCTGCAGCCTCTGCCCATCTTTCCTTTGACCCCTTCTGCCCAGCCCCTCGGCTGTGAAAGATACAAGTTCTTCCTCATTCCTCATTTTCTCTCTCCTCTTCTTCCCTACTGAGGTCCCCTCTATAGAATGTACACTGCAGTCTTCCCTGCACTGGAACTGGAACTGCAGAACTAACACGAATCCCTTTTTCCCTCCCCAAAACAGCAGAAAGTTGGGATGAGTGTGTTGTCCATGATCAAGCTGCTGTGTGATGTTTTTTCATGACAGTTTCCCTATCAGCGTGTTTTCAAATCTTTACTTGATTGTTTGTTTTCTTTTTCTGTGATAAAAAGTGTCCTTTCTTCTACTTTCTTTTTGATCAATACTTGAAAAATTAAAATAAGAGTTTCCTTGGTAACAGCCACCCTCCCACTGCCCTTTTAGATTCTTGTGCCTGGTTTGGTCTGTGCTAATGAGAGATGGCTCTGAAAAGGTCACTGCAGGTCAAAAGTTCTGTGTTCAAGACACAACTCTAGTTCTTACAGACTTATCAGCACACACCACTGAAAACGCCAAGCCATAGTTCCCTGATCTGGAAAATAAGATTAATAATTACCTGTTCTGTGTACTTCATACTTTTGAGAAAACCAAATTTTAAAGGTATGTGAGGTCATTGTGAACTCCGTAATGACCTGTATAAACCTGAGTTACTATAGTCGGTGAGAGAGCTTACTAGACTCAAAGTGAAAATAAATAAAACTGGGACTTGAAAGCCATTATGAGTCTCCTTAGAATGCCAGTGGCCATCAACCTATAGTCGGAATGCTACAAACATTCGGACAAGTGGATCCAATTGACTAGCTAGTAAATGTTTGTAATAAAAAGCAGATAGTAATTGTTAGGTTTTGCTAAAAAAGTTCTAAGTAGAGAAACTTAGAAAATATTGTCTAAGGTATTTCCAATTTGGAGGAATATGTAAACGAAAGAGTCTACCTAGCAAAGACTACCACCTACCAGAACCATGGAAAGGGACTTTGGGATCAAGGATCCCATATGAAAATGCTTACTAATACAAAACTGGCTTTGTGTTTAATCAATAATGCATTAATACATTATGGGGGGAAATCACACCCTTAAGAAATTGTTTGGATAATTAAGAACAGTATAGATTTCCAGCAATTTAAATGGTCCTGGAAAATAAAGCATAATATTTACTTGCCTGGCTTTCCTTTAAGTCTTGGGGGGAAAAATATTGATTTGGGACTTAGAAATTACCAAAACAAAGAGGCTAAAATCAGACAGAACGTCTTCATCCCATTTATTACTGAAACCATGCAAGATATGAAAAAACAGCCCCTGGCACCAGCACTGTTAATTATCTACATTTTTCTCCTTGTATATAATCTTGAAAAAAGTGGCCTATTAACCTTGTGGAGTGCATTTTCATAGACATTTGGCTCAGCAGGAGCTTACAACCAATCCCAAGTCGTTCGCATCGGGTTCCCAGGTTTTATGTCTCCTGAGGTCACCTTCTTCAGCTACCAAAGATCAGAGTCCTTTGCAAGTCAGTGTCCTTAAAGTTAACATATGGTCGTCACAAAGACCTATTTTCCAATTAATTAGATAAAAGTCTTTTATATAAAAGTTACATTCAGAAAAGAGTGCAAACAACAGACTACAATTCACATTTCTATTTTCCTTCTGGAAAACATCTAATTGATATCACTTATTCTAATATATAAGATGAAATTGTGTTGATTCTTAACCAGTGTATTGTGCTATACTCTGGCATTTTGTTATTCTGAGGTCTAAAAATAATATCATAGAAGCATAATGCTATTTTTTTAACAAAAAGCATCAGTGCTTGCTAATATTCCCCAAAATAGTGCTTCTCAGTGTGTGGTCCACAAACTACCTGTGACAGAATTAACTGGGATATTTGTTTCATACACTCTTATTTATTTTCTCAACAATTTTATAGAACTGACTATTTTTAAGTGAGGTACCTAATAAAATGAAAAGCATCAACCTAAAACTTAGGTTTTATTTCTGAAAGAATCTACCTTTTAAAATAAAATATACTCTTAGTAAACAGAAAAAAACTAAATAAAATGCGGGTCTCCAAAAGGTCAGTTTCTAGGGTCAGCTAAAAGTGTTCATAGTTGGTAAGCTGGCTTCTATATTCACAGCCCCTCTATCTGGATCCCCTGGATCCCAACAGGAGAAAATTTTGAGTAATAGCCACCTCTCTAGATGATAATTCACTCTGTGCCTTGGAGTGATTATCAGCAGCATAAAAGTAATGCTGTTTCCTGGAAATTTACACAAAACTGGCTCCTAATCATATTAGGGAGACTACAGCTTTATTATATCCTCTGTATATTAAAAACAACAGAGCACAAATAGATCAGTGTGGAAAAGATGCCCATTTTAAGCTTTTTTTATGATTTTTATGATTTTGTCCACATTGAACTTTCATGGACTTGTCCTAAAAAGGCATAGATTCAGTAAACCCTTATCAGCAATCATCTTACTTCCCAGAACAAACATGGAGTTTTAAAGTTATCTTGATATCTTTTAGTATAGCAATTTATCCATGTCTTCAAAATGTGGTATTTACCAAAGAAGAAAACATAAATGGCCAGATGACAGAAATGACCTTCACTGAGCCACGACTATGACAAGCCGGTCATCACACAGAACTACATGTCTCACAGGAAGTGGTGGTATTTACAGCAGCCAAATTTAAGATGATCAGGTATCAAGGCTGCTGATAAATTAGTTCCCATCAATAATCGTAACTGACTAGTTAATAGGAATCTGCTGACTTAATGTTTACACAGCAAATTCCTTTATGTTAAAAATAAATGATACATAAGATGACATCTCATTTGGGGTTCATGGTGTGCTTATTTCTCCATTTGGGTCTAGGGGGCACTAGCCTATTGATCTCAGAGAATGGATGGCATAAAATCAGGTGGCTAAGATTCTCCTTCTAAACTGCTCTTCAAAATGAATAACTCTCCTGTCATGGACATTATATTTATTACTAGCAAATAAATATTCAATTCATCATTCCAAGAAACATTTTTGGAGGATCAGTTGGGTTTGTGCTCCAATCTACAATCAATCTTGCCCTGAGCTTGACATTGTGCCTCTTCAAGACATACCCTCAGGAAAGAAGTGCTCTGTTCCCTTCCCTTGCGGGCAGCAGTTAAGTTGGACATTTTAAAATTATAATCTGTTCAGTGATAAAAAAAAAGTTCAAAGTGAACACTGGACTATAGAAATGGTCATCAAATCTGAGTTTCCAGCTGCCACCCTATGAACTATTATCAGAATTGCATTTCATAAATTCTCAAGATATTTACAGTTTATAATTCTCTTAGCTTTTCTGTCAGTATAAAGTTTAGAATTTAATCAGAGTTACCATGGTAAATCTCTTAATTTTTATAAATACCGCTTCTCTGTTGTGATTAGCATTAGTAAAAAATGGCTTAAACTGAATGGCCTGAGAACATCATTTACGATTTTTCATTTATTGTTTGCATTTTTACATTTAATTTGAAATTAATAGTACAATGGCACGTATTCTTAATTCTTAATTATTTTATATAGCAATCCTAAATAATATTCCCAATCCAACTTAATTTTTTAAATCACATTTTGAATTCTTCTAAATACAAAGCCATGTTCCATGGTCCATGAATAAATTCATTAGGTCTGTAGCCGGTTGTGCAAAAATTTATCAATAATTCGCAAGTACCAGAACTGAAAGACTGCTCCAGTTTGAAGTCTCCTGACGAAAGCTCTGAAGCTAAAACTTTTCAGTCTATCAGGCATGGATTTATTCACGATTTTTTGACCTTAAGAGACTGAAGGTCTAATCATTGGATAAAAACTACTTCTAGAACATGAAATATTATCCCAAAATCCATAACTAGCACTCAGATAGTGTCAAACAACAAAGGAACTCAAAATGTTCTGCCCCTTCTCTTCTCCTTAAAAACTGACATGAATTTTTGTCTGGCCTAAGTCTGATACTATTCAAAGATACACTTTTATGTTTACAAAAAGGAATAAAATGATAACAAATATTGGGCAAGTCTATTAATGCATAAAAGTATACCTAACCACTGGCAGCATTAGAAAGGATCATCTTCTTTGGGGATAAATTTACATCTCCAGAAATACTACAAGAAAATGCCTCTGTGAGAAGAGCCAAACGAGATCATGATACTCTAACTTCTGCATTAGGGAACATGTCAGGATTTTTTCCAGGCTTACACAATGCCAAGTCCCCTTGGCATGCATTGTGTTGGGATCAGTATTATAGAGCATTTTCTCCCATTGTGCGGTATTCATCATCTTCATGGATGATGAAGACAACGGCCATGGACAGATCTGAAGTGTGTAACTCAGGATTAAGGAAGAAAGGCTTTGGTGTTTGCATCTTACCAGGACAAAACAAAGACATCATGGAAAGTTCTAATGGGGAAAATGCAGATCCAGATAAGTTAGTCTGGAAGCAGAAGGCAAAGGAAAACCAGGTAAAAATAGGGAACATTTTCCTCTACTTTGGGGATAGGAGTATGCCCACCTCACAGGGGTGGGTCTCCCAGAGTTAATTTGAATTATCACTGGAGTCAGAGGTAACTACCAGGGCTGGGCATTGTGTGCTTCAGCTTCAGCAGCAGGGATGGGAGAGAGAGCTCTGGACCCTGCAACAGGGCTGTGCTGGTTCTCGGTCAGTCCAGGCTCCTGCCTGGCAGCACACCTGCGTGGAGTACAAGGGAATAAAGCAGTGCATGTCAACAACAGTAGTACTTAATTGAACTCCTCGTATATCTGAGAGTGAACTTGCAGGACTTCCTGCCCTGACCCAATACCAAGACCAGATGATTAGCATTTGTATAAAAATCAGGAGACTTCCAGGGCTGGGACTGTCAGTAAAAGCCTACTCCATGAGGTGAGACCAGGAAGGGCCTCCAAAGGGATCTGTTTTTGACAAATGGGGATAAGAAAGAACAGGCGTGATTATGACTTGGAGTTAACTTCAGTTTATATAGCCCTATTGGAGAGCATTTCAAAGACTGGTTTGACTGTGTCAGAAATGCCAGGTAGGGAGTCATTTGCAGAGAAGTCATGTGGAGAGCTGAAAAGGGTCCAATATGCAGGAGAACTGCATTGCCAGAATAACTAGTTAGACATGCTAGCCCCTTGCTACCCGAGGTCCGATCTGTGGGCCAGCAGGAGCAACACCATGTGGCAGCTCACAGAAGTGCAGTTTCAGGACCCCCTCAGACCTCTTGATTCAGAATCTGCATGTTGGCCAGATCCACGCATGCTTCTTGCATGCACTGGTGTTGGAGCAGTACTGCTCCAGTGTTTAGCTGAATCACCTGGGATACTAAAGCTGACGATGACCTGAAGTGAGCTCCGACATCTCCACTTTCAACAAACATCCCAGATGAGACAGACAAGAGGATGGCAAACACCAAGCCGCAGTTTAGAACTCTGATCTGATGAAGATGAGCAGGATGGATTGAAGAGTAAAGGGACGAGCAGCAGTCATTTAAAAGACAGCGACAATAATGAATTATACCTGTGCAGGAGGGTCTGCCACAAACACTTAAATCTTGTTCTTTGATCCCCAGCTTGGAACACAAGAGCATAGGAAGGATAAAGTATCAAAGAGCCTTCCTTGACCTTAGGAAATCCCTTCCAGAGTTAGCAATTCCTACCCTTTTTACAGTACAAGAAACATTGCGTGGCATGTGGTAGGTGTTGCCTAAATGCGGTGGTGGCTGCTGTTATAATAAAAACATCACTAATACCCTAGCTGTGCTTCCTCACCAAGCCTACCTCCTCCCTGTAGGTTGGTTTTTCTTTGTTCACTGAGACATAAGAACCTAACTGAGACAGACCTAGATTTGAGGCCAACCAGCCCAAAGCTGAAGAATCCAGCCACCTTCTTCCCAACCCAAAGATACAGAACCCGAAGAAAGGAAGAGATGAGCTCTAACATCTCTTCAAAAGACAGGCCTAGGCTTGGAAGAATCGTCTCACGTTACGACATCAGAAAGTAAACACATCCTCTTTTTTCCAAGTTCAATGAAATAGTCATCCTCAAACACAGCTTCTAACTTCCAAATTGTTTCTGACTTTTTTGGTAGATGATTTTTTTTTTTTTTTTTGTAGAAGATGGCAATGACAATAATGATGACTAATGTTGCTGGAAATATTCCACCTTACCAAGTTACTTTGTGGTACCTTAAAAACCAAAAGCTCTACAAATCTCATCATATCCTAATGCATTGTTTTGGGCAGACCCAGGAAGGAGCCCAGCCTGGATCGTTCATCAAAGTGTCTCTCCTAATGCATTCTACATTCCCCTTAGAAGTCCCTCATCTGCGCACCAGGCAGGCTTCTTTCTCACTCCTCTGTTACAAAATCACAGCCTTTAGATTTTCCCCGTTTTTCTTATTTAAATATTTATAACTGTAATGTAGCCATGTCCCAGTTCATCAATAGTAATTCCTCCTATATTTAACGACAGGGAAATGTGAACCATTAAATACTGAGTTAATGCTTCTCTCTAACGACCTGCTGATTTGTTTCTTTGGCCTCTGAGCTTGCTGTGCACATCATCCCGAGTCTGCTACCAGGGTATTGTCGTTACTTGGGGGATGTGAAACTTCAGAGAATATGCAACTCTCAGAAATCATTTAAGTGGTGTCCCAGCCAATGATTTAGGGAGAAACAGTGTTAAATGCTCTTCTCAAATGTGCACCAAAATGAATTCTAGATGAATTAATGATTTTATATAAAAATGAAAACAGAGCACTTATATGACCTTGACTTAAGAAGAAAAATTTTTAAAACATGATACCAAAGCCTTGGAATTAAAGTAAGTGATTGATGGATTTAACTAAATAAAAATACAAAACTTGTGAAGTGCAAAAAAAAAAAAAAAGCTCCATGTTTTATTAGCAATATTAAAAGGCAAATAAGTATCTGGGGTAAATATGTGTAATATATGATGAAGAAAAGATATATCATTTTTAGATGGAAAAATGAACGAAATAATGAAAATGAAAAAGGCTTGAAATAAATCTTTGAAAATTAAAGGCAAAGGATATGAAAAGGATATTCATAAAAGAAGAAATACAGTCGGCCAATATGCACACAAAATGTTCAACCTCATGTGTCAAATACACACAAATCAAAGCCACACTATCGCACTATATTATTCATCCATGTACTGCTAGTGATAGCATAAGTTGATTTACATTTTCTGGAAGACAACTTGCCAATATTATTATGAACTTTGAAAATGTTTAGATGTACTCTGGCTTCTGTGGCTCGCTTGGTTGGATCATCATCTCACAAAAGGTCCGAGGTTCATTCCCGGTCAGGGCACACACTTAGTTTGGGGGTTCAACCCCCCGCTGGAGTGCACGTGAGAGGCAACTGATCGATGTTTCTCTCCCTCTCTGTCTCCTTCCCTTCCCTTCTCTCTAGTATGAAAATAAGCAGGTCCTCAGTTGAGGACAAAAATGAATTTCAAAACAATGCCTATATGCAATGCCACTTGTACAAATATATCACAATTAGATATAAAGTTGTTTATTAAAGCAACCAACAATAGAGGGGATGTACGTAATTGAAATACTTCGTGGTCATGAAAAATGTGTAATCTAAATCAACACTTATTAACTTATAATAACAATGTTATTAAAGGTTGTTCATTACAGCTATATTGGAAAAAAATAGGTTAATGAATGATATTTTCTTCTTATAATTTATTTCATGGAAAATGAAAACAATGATATGTATAGGTTTGCAGAGAAGAAAATATTCCCATTAATATTTGGGTGGTATTTAGTGGGATATTAATTATTTTTTCTTGTCTATATTATGTAATTTTAATAATATGTATGCTAATTATTATAATAAATGTTAAGTGAAATTTAAAATAACTACTTACAATTTGGGAAGTGAGAAAGCACAGAAGCCTGCCACAAAATAGGCAGACAGGGCCCCATTTCTTTTTGCCGAGGAGGGAGGGCCCTCCTGCAGAGGAGCTGGTTACAGGGGGAAGACGGGCAGCAGTGGTGGTGTTTCCTTGGCTCCGAGTTGGAGTCCATTGCTTCCTTACTTTCTCTACTATTCCAGGAAGTACAGACAGGTAAATGCCAATGCGGGTTGTAATGGACTTCTAGAAGGAATCTCCTAATGACTTACGAAACAACGTGTATCAATTACTATTTATGTGAGACTTCAAAGTACTGTGACAGCTCTGAGCTTCCCTTGCTCTGTTAGAAGATCTCCTGAATGAGCCTCAGCCCGATGATTTCTCTTGCCCGCCTTTCATTCCGCCTGCCGGAGCCCCGCGGCAGAGATCCCATCCCGACCCCTTCGACCATAGCCGCTCCTAAACAGGGCCTGTGTTTCCTCGAAAACCGAAACAGATACGACACTATGGCTGAAGCAGATGCGACACATATGGCAGACCAGTATAAAATCATAAAATTAAGCTTTTAAATTAGAAACGAAAAACTTTTGTCATTTTAGAATATAATGGCTACCGTGACTACCTGCTTCAAAGAAGAATGGTGCTCGTTAACATAATCCAAATATTATATGAATTAAACTCATAGACTGTGGACCATGAACTTTCTGAATGGACATATATTTTCAGGGGATTCTTTGCAGATTAGCTGACCTTGAGAGAGAGATCCAGGCAGATATTCATAGAGGCCAGTCAAAGAGATAGGTTTCCAAATGGCCATTTTCCTGCTACTTAATGAAAATCCTCTATTAATACGATGGTGGTTCTTTTGGTGCCATGAGGTCCAAACTTATTTTGGCTTTTTAGTGTGAAGTTTTTGGATGTCATGATTTTCTTTCTCTTTTAGACGCCATCCCTGAAGCCCCCACTAACTAGTTAAGGACCCTGGAACCTTGTGTCTGCAGTTCAGAGAAGCTACCAGCAGATGGCATTGTAGGTTTATTGAGTCATGTAGCAGATAGTCTCTAGGCACAGACTGGATGTCACCCTCTTGATATTCTCCCTAAGATGTCTATTTTAATTATTTATGAAAACACACACACACAAAAACCAGTTATGAAAACTCCAATCACTTAGAGGAAAAAAACCTATCATAATAAATGTACATAAGTATTAAAGAAAGGTTATATGAAGTGAGGTTGCATTTTCAATTACAAATCGAAGTTTTAAAAAAACCTATAGGTATTTTGAGAGTCTCCTAGTTAGCTGATACCTTATCAATTAATATTTCTGAATTCTATAACCATAGTTTATATTCTTCTACATCCTAAAATGTAACCTTCATTGCCTTCCTTCCAGCCCTGTATGTTCTAATTATTATGAGATTTAAGCATCATCCTATGACCCCCAAAACCAAGTAAACTGACATCCTTGATTATCCCTAAATGAGGATGCTGACCACTATGGTCAAGAGCTACGGCCCTGGTGTCAAAGAGCCATGGCTTTAAATTGTTCATCACGTACTTGGCCAGATTATCCAGTCGGGTTAAGCCTCAGTGTCCTCATCTGTAAAATGGTGTTAACATTGTCCTGACTTACAGGATCCACTGAGAGAGCACATGTTTAAAGTGCTAAATTTGAAGCACCGTGTCTCACATGTCATAAGCCTTCAGTAATGCTCTCTATTTTCATTACTCATGATAACTCCTGAGTGGGTACCTTTTCCTCTTACCATTTTCATGGAAAAATAGCAGCAGCTGACCCACCTTAGCTGCCTTCCTTAGTCACAAAGGATGCAGGGCATGGCTTCCATGCCAGCAAGTGGGCTCACTCTCCCTTCTACACCCGATTTCCATCTGCTCTCTAACTGCCCCTCCAGTCTGCGCTCTTTGAAGTTAGTGCTTTACCTGCCCTAGGGCTTTGCCTGTCACTGGGTAGCAGGTTAGCATTTTATTTTTTCCCTTCCATTTCTAATATGTTAATGAAATTCTTACTTAGTAGGTCACTTCTTTTTTTAGTTATCTTTACATATTCCAGACACGATCAAGACACACTGAAATCACTGTACACAAGCATTTTATTTTCTACAGGTCTCTTTTCATTGTCTCTTTCCTCCGTTTATTCCCCTACCACAGCTGGCCAGTTTAGTCAGCTGGGGGAAGTAATGTTATATCATTAACCCCACCCCTCTCACCTAGCAGTCACAGCTTAAAGACATTTACCTGCAATTTCCATTTCAAAATCCACTCAACAAAATGCCGGCATTTATCCTAATTGTGAAGGCTCTCTTCTGTTTCACAAGCCCAAATCATTGCAGCCTGAATTAGAAACAGTGACCCTCTCTTTAGGGCTGCATTACAGCCACTTGGTTGTGGTAGGTGAATTGCCTCTGTGTTTATAACAAGGTAGAGAAGATGCAATTGACTGAATCAAATTTCCATCAAGATCCACCCTCCTTGTATGAGGGCTTATTAACAAGTTGTAGGTTTTTTGGAATCTTAACCAGCTCTATCTTGTTCCATCAGAAATTGTTCTACAAGGAATTCCACCCCCATAAATCAATCAATCAGTTAGTGACTGCAGAGGCAAATTTCTTGTTGAGACTGTGGTCCCAACAACTTGACATTCTACATAAATCTGTTCTGATGCTCTCCCGTCTGAGGGTATGAGCAGACAACGTTTAGACAATGATCAGACCATAAAGGACAACAGAACTCTGCCCCACAGCTCCTCCAGTAATCAGCCTTGAAGCCAAATCACAACGTTTACAGAAATTGGCCCACAAAGGTACTTGGTACTTGGAACTTGACCAAGTCAATGACTGCCAGTTTCCTATTTTTTGGCCCTGCTCTGCTTCTAACTCAGGACCAATCAGAAAAAATGGAATATTCTCCCCAAGCCAATCACAGACGATGCCCCATCTTTTGTTAGCCGCTCTTCAGCTTCTCCATGCCAAAAATGTCCGGTCAGGACATACCGGAAAACCAATTTTAGTATAAAGTTTTCTCATTCCCACCTGTTTTGAGCCTCCGAAAAATGCAAGTGATTGTGCCTGACTTCTCTACTACAGCAAACTCTGATCAATACCTGTCTGTCTTCATCTGGGTAGTCTTTGTCATTTCCACAGGATTCCTAGAGGTTCCACTGGGGTACCTCAAGCACTGCCTGTTGCTGCTGGCCCAGGATTCAGTCAGGCGCAGTACCCACGGACATCCCTTGTGCTTTGCTGCCTGCGGCTTACTGAGTCTGTACAGATGCGGTAAGTCAGCGTGAACTTGAACTCCTCTGTCTTTGCATTGAGCTCCTTGGCATTTGTGTTTGGTACCCAAGTTTCATTATCGGTTCCCATTTGTCTGACATCCTCAGCACTATTCCTATTTGTCCATTTTTTGCTTTCTTTTGTGCTTCTGTTCGTGCTCTACCTGAAAGTGTAGTTTACCATAACTACTCAATAGCATACACAGGGCACAGCACAGTCACAGGCCCTAAAAGCCTGTTGTTCCCGCCAGCATCACAGACCCATGAGTGTGTGGTTTTTAATCAGACCAGCTTCCACTTAAGCAAATTTTGCTGTGGGCCACTGATAAAACTAGATGAGTGAGGTCTTACTTTCATTTTAATTTTTGGTTCTGGGGGCTTGGCTCTGATCCAGGGAAAGTGTTGTCTTTGATCTGCCAGCAGCACAGACGCTCAGCTCTGCTTTTATAGACAGCCAGCAGGGTGGGGGTCCGGACGGGAAATACACAGGCAGCACTGTGACGAACCACTGTTAAGGCTCAAGTCTAAATCCTCTCCTCCAGAAAACTCCTGCTTGTTCTATACACTCTCTTTACAATCCTAATGCTTGGGCATCGCTCTCTAAATGGCATAGCTTCAGAAAGGATGATTTGGCCTTCGGGGGCCACTTTCAGGAATGCTGACTGGATCAAAATTGTTCGTTGGAGAGGTGCCTTGGGGAAAAAGGGAACAAGATATTGTGGACCCAATGGGCAGCATTTCTTGATTGTTGTGTAGAGGCGTCCAAATAATATTCTGATTCAAAAATTGCTTCTTTAAAGGATTCTTTGGCCAAGGCTAATGAACAATTTGATAAACGTGAGCAACAAAAAGCTGGACTTATTTCCCAGGTAAATCTGTCTGCCCCCCATCCTCCAGTTGCCTCCCTATTCTAGGTTTCCTTCCCTCTTCTCCTTCTTTCCACTCCTTATACTCCTCTGTCATCCCCTCCCTCCTCTTCCTCTTGTCCATACCCTCTACACTTCCCAATGATCTTCTTAAGATGCTAAAACACCAGTTGCCTCTCAAGATTTATCCTTGCCAGAGCAAGGTATGAAAGCAACTCTAAAATTTGTACCTCATATATGATCTGAATTAGGAAGCAATAAATTACTTCCCTAAACATAGGCAGAACCAGCAATTATTCATAGAATTTAGAGTTCTTTTGAATAGATAGGACTCATGGCTACCTGACATATATCAACTTAAACACATGTTGACTGAAACTTCAGGTGCCAAATCTAAATTGCAAAAAATTATTGGACTGACCCGAAAAGGACTGACAGGATCTCTCTTTCCACAATAAACCTGAGTTGAAAAAGCACGAAAAAGTAGGGCCAAGGTCTCATAAAATCCATATCTGAGTATTTCCAATCAGTGACTGGACCACAATTCAATCACGCAAACAGAAAACAGAAACCTTAGGACATTTTCAGGATAGACTAGAAAGTACCTTCGACAACATCCGGCAGTTAAAAAGGTGCTGATGGAGCCACCACCCTTCCATCTATTTTTGTGAATGGAATTATACCTGAACTTGGAGACCTAATTTATAAACAGAAATTGGAAATACTGCCTTACTTGACTTACGACATCCTACAGGACATTTTGAAAGGGTTCAGGGGAAAAAAAAATGAGACGGGATCCAAAACCAACTTATGGTCCTGGAGATCCAATGGTTCACTTTCTGACTGATCACCTGCTGACAAGGACATGTGTAGATATTGCAACAGAAAGGATGCGGAAAGAGGGTTGCCTCATCTTGCAAAAGAACAGCAAGTTGAAGGAAAACCCCTCCATTCAGATAAGTGAGGATGCTCTGAGGAAAGAAAAAGTACCCAATATCCTGCCTCACCTTTAAACACTCAAAATGAATGAACTGTAAATACAGATGGCCACTCTCTCGGTAGACATAAGAGCTACTCTTTCTTCATTAAACCTGCTGCCTTTGTGCAAGCTCTGGCTCAGAGTAAACATGTCACGCAGGTGGTAGGCTTTTCAAATAATGCACACTTTTTCCCTATTTATCAATCTTAACTGTAACCTAACCCTCAGGTCCTTGAATGAAAAATGTTTCTCCCTGCTCAATAAGAAGAGACGTACTTTGAAAATGAAATTGTAATATTAAGTGTAAACCAGAGGGGCTATTTTGGGGGTTCCAGAGCACTCCTCTACTCAGGACCAAGGTGCATCTGCCCTAGGGATATCTTTCCCTCTGTTATATTGATGCATACCTCAGGTAAAGGTCTTGATGCATGGATCATTCCAGTTTCCAATTGCTGCTGCAACATATTGCACAAACAATGGCTTATAACAACACACATTTATTATTTTACAATTCTGGGGGTCATACATTGAAAACATGTCTCCCTGGGTTAGAATCCCAGCAGATTTTTCTGCAAGGTGCCAGCAGAGCTGCATTCCTTCTGGAGGTTGCAGAATCCATGCCTTTGTTTTTCATCTTTTAGAAGCCACCTAAATTCCTTGGATCACTACTGGGTTTGAAGTCCTATTGAAGTTCAGATCAATCTGACCAAATAATTACTCCAACTGCCCTAATATCCCTCGAATCAGAAGCAAAGAAAGGCCTCAAGTCCTTTCTACCCAAAGGCCTTTTTGTACCCCATGCCAGCCCTTGGAACACCTATCCATCCAGTGAAGGAACAAAACAAGAGACAATATTGATTTCTTCAAGACCATCAACAAAACCTTATCCCTCCTTCCCAGTAGTACCTAACCCAAACCCACACTATCATAAGCTCCAGTAAAGTCACTTACTGCACAGTGGTGAATCTCTAGACCAGTAAATTCAATACCTCTGTGCCTAATCCTGGGGAAGACAGCAAGATGCCTGGATAGTTACACCTTAGGGACTTACCAGAGCCCCCATCCACTTCCCCCAGATTCTCAATTAAAACTAAAAGATCCAAATTCCTCTCGTGATCCAGGTCTGACACAGTATGTAGATGATTTCCTGCTTTTTGCAGATGATGATGAAGCCTGTAAAAAGGGTTCCTTTTGCTTGCTCTCAGCCTTAGCAGAAAAGGACAGAACATCTCAGAAGACAAATTAGCTTTGCCAAAACAGAGGCCAGTATTTAGGGTCTGAAGAGGAAAACACCACACTTTCCTGAAAGACTAAAGACTATCCAAGCTTATCTTAACCCCCTCAAAAAAATGACAATTTAGAGGATTTTGAGATTTAACTCATGTTGCAGATAATTTGTGCTAAATTCTTCAGAGACTGCAACAGCTCTCCGTGATCTAAGGCCTCAGAAAGAGATACTCTCCTGAGAGGAGCCAAGCATGAACAAGCATTCTGTAACCTGAAGAAGCTCTTTAAAAGCCTCCTTCCCAGGCATCCTTTATTAAAAAAAAAAAAAAAACCTCTCTTTCAATTTGTTCCTGAGAGATCTGAACAAGTTGAGGTTTTAACTCAACTTCTGGAGACTCATCCAAACCCTTTTGCTTACTATAATCTCACCCTTGACCTAGTTACAAAGGCTTCACCTTCTCATCCCTGGACAATAGCTGTGGCTGCAAAACTCATCAAGGCTTTTGATGAATTAGTTCTACACGTCCAAGTTGATCTCAGGGTTCCTTACATAGCGCAAACCTTACTACTGAGAGCCAACAACACTTTCAGCCTATTAATTTACCAGATTTGGTTCCTCTCTCTTTCTCACATTACTATTCACCAATGTGATAACAATATTATAATCCTGCTGCTCTCTGCCCCACCAGGTGAAGGGAAATTTTATGACTATCGTGTCTAAGTTAAGGGACTCTGTACCTCATTCAGATTTACCAGAGGCTCCCTTGAGAACCATGACCTGTTTTTATTTGCTGATGGATTTCATCTCAAAATAAAATCTGAAGGCTATCAAATAGGATATGTTATCACTAATTTAAGTTCTCCTTTAGAATATACTTCCTTAGTTGACATAAAATAGGTTCAGGTAGCAGAAATTATTATGCTTACTAGAGCTTATCATCCAGTCAAAATCAGAGAATAAACATAGAAACAGGAGGTATGCTTTTTTTCCTCTTTTATTCTAGAGAGATGGGGAGGGAGAAAGAGAGGGAGAGATACATCGATGTGAAAGGGAGACTTTGATTGGTTGCCTCCTGCACTTAAACTGGGGACCAAACCCACAACTCTGGCAAGTGTCCTGACTGGGAATCGAACTGGCAAACTTTTGGTTTGCAGGATGATGCCCAACCGAGCCACACCAGCCAGGGCAGGTATGGTTTTAATAATACATGTTTTTTGAATACTTTAGAAACAAAGGAATTTCCCACTTCTGCTGGAATGTCATCAAAAATGGGCTAATTAAGGAACTTTTAGATGTTTCCTAGAGAGGTAACTATTATAAAGGTTGAGACTGGTGCAAAAAGAGATACTATGGAAGCAAAAGACAATACTTTAACAGATCATTCTGCCAACCAGGCAGCCTCCACCAAGGTTACAATCCTAATTAAACCCTGAAAGGATAAATTCCTTGAGGGATCCAAGAGGCCATGATGGAATATCAATACCATCTTTTAATAAAAATTAACAAACTTTTCAGAAACCCATGAGCCTCCTTTGCATTAGCATTCATGGCTATATGGCCCACCACCTTGGGGCACAGCAGTTTTTCACCCATGAACTGGCAACTTCAAGATGCAGTTACTTAGGGATCTCTGATACTATACTTTGACCTGCTGTACAAAGATATGACAAAATATTGTAAGGGACTCATGAAATGCACTCAGTCTTATCACCAACAATTTAAGGCTGCCTTCCTACAACATCATCCTAAACAGCCTCTCCATGATCTTCATCCAGGAGATCAGACACCAGAAAACAATACCTTTGACCCTCATTAGCAGGGGCCTTCGCAGATACTCGGCAAAAAATACAGCAGTAAAACTCTAGGGAGTCAATCTTTGGTTTATGTTTTACAACTAAAGAAACAATTCTTCATTGCTTCTAAGCAACACAATTGGAAGGCTACTTCAGTAGGAGATCTTAACTGAAGATTCTCAGAGATCTTACAGAAGCAGCTGGTCTTCAGACAAAGAGAGCTGACCCAAACCAAGAGAAAAAGGTTATGACTTCATTCTCAAAAAATTAAAAATATAACTACCTTGTGACCCAGTGATTCCACTTCTGAATACATATCTGAAGAAATCCAAAACACTAACTCAAAAGAATATATGCATCTCTTTGTTTATTGCAGCATTGTTTATAATAGCCAAGAATAGAAGCAGCCCAGGTGTCCATCAATAGATGAGTGGATAAAAATGCTGTGGTATATATATATATAAAATATTCCACTATATATATATAGTGGAATATTGCTCAGTCATAAAAAAGAATGAAATCTTTCCATTTGCAACAGCATGGATGTACCTAGAGGGTATTATGATAAGTGAAATAAGTTACACAGAGTAAGACAAATACCATATGGTTTCACTTATATGTGGGATCTAAAAAACAAAATAAAGAAAGAAACAAAATTGAAACAGAATTATAAATACAAAGACCAGACTGCTGTTTGCCAGAGGGGAGAGGGTTAGGGGGACTGAGTGAAAAAGGCAAAGAAATTAAGAAGTACAGATTGGTAGTTACAAAACAGTCATAGGGATGCAAAGTACAGCATAAGGAATATAGTCAATAACATTGTAATACCTATGTATGGTGCCTGGTGGGTACTTGAAATATCAGGGGACCACTTTGTAATGTGGTTGTCTAACCACTATGCTATAAATATGAAACTAATAAAAATAATATTGAATGTAAACTGTAATTTAAAAATTGAAATATTTTTAAAAAGGTAATCACCTCAGAGAGTAGACAGCTTCTGCCTGAGACAGCAGATTGAGGCTCGTGTCTAATTCAAATTTCATTTTATCTTCTTGCCTATAACCATTCTTCTCATTTTCTATAGACTCTTGCTGGCAATCCACTCATAATGGCCCTTTTTATTTTTATCATATATTAAACTATAGCTATCATACAATATTATATTAGATTCAGGCTTATTACGTACTGACTTGACACTTACATACCTCGCAGTATGATCATCACAATAAGCCTAGTAACCACCTGTCACCATGCAAAGTTATTATGATATTATTGACAATTTTCCCTGTGCTGTGCATGACATCCCCCTGACTTGTTTATTTTATAACTGGAAGTTTAAAATAAACTTTCAGCTGTTTCACCCATTCCTCCATGCCCCCTTCTCTGGAAAGCACAAGTCTATCTCTGGTTTGTTAGTTTGTTTTTAGATTCCAGGTATAAATGCAATTGCACCGTAATTTGTTTTTCTCTGTCTGACTTACTCCACTTACCATAATACCATTTGTGTCACATCTTCTCTATCCACTCCTCTATCAATAACACCTAGGTTGCTTCCATATCTTGACTGTTGTAAACTAATGCCTATTCCTTTTCAAAACAGTATTTTTGTTTTGTTCAGACAAATACCCAGAAGTGGAATTGCAAGGTTTTATGGTAGCTTTATTTCTGATTTCTTTAGGAAACTCCATACTGTTTTCGATAGTGGCTGTACTGATCTAAAATCCTACCAACAGTGTGCAAAGGCTCCCTTTTGTCCACATCTTTGCCAGCATTTGTTATTTGTTGACTTTTTGATAATAGCCATTCTGACATATGTGAGGTGATATCTCAATGTGATTTGGATTTGTATTTGCCTAGTGATTAGTGATGTTGAGCACCTTTTCACATGACCCTTTTCTCTTTTTTTCTTCTCTCCTATAATTTTTAAATCAGAACATATTCCAACGCCATCCTGAGATTCTCCCAAACAGGAGCCACTGCCCACTTATTTATTGATGTACAGGTCATCCATCACCAGATCCCCTGATCAACACTTCTGAGTAATTTTGGTCTCATCAAATGGCACCATAAGGAATTACAGCTGATGCCAGTTCCATTTGCACCTACACAGACAAAGGACCTTCAACAAATCATCCTGTGACTTTGCTATTTTTTCTCTACCCCCAAAGAACCAATTATGACTACCTACTGGTCAAAACCTAGATAATTATAAATCTGAATTCCAAAATCTTTGCTGGACAGTGAGCCAATTACTTGCTACTTGGAAGAGAGTAATAGGGATTCAAACATGTAACTCAGGTAATGTAAGGCCTTGGCTCCAAACTCATGATATGAAAATTTCTTTTTTATTTTTATGGCTCTGCATGTGCCCTACTGGTTACTACTTCATTTGTGACCAGGATGCCTGGTTCTGTTTGCCTCAGACTAATACCGCATACACTTTAAGAATAATATTCCAAGACTTCTCTGTACATGGAGACCCTAATTCTAAAAATCATAAAGGCTTGAAATTCCTCCTCAAATACAAGCTTCAAAATGAGGCCACCCTTGATTATTCAGGCACGCTACCTAAGAGAACGACTGACTCATTGTTTACATGAACAGTTGGAGAAGTGCTCCAACAGGAAGATTCATGTATCACATAAATAGAAAAGACTGTGAGAGACTTAGCATTAGCTCTAGCAGAAGTTTTAACAATGTTATCCTTGCCCTAGATGCACTACACATCAGTCTCAACTCTTCGGAGGAAGTAGTGATAAACAATCTCATCGCTTTCGATTTCGTTTGCTAGTTAAAGGGGCCTCTGTGCCATTGCCAATACTTCTTTCTGCCCATGGGTCAATGAAGCAGGCAAAGTAGAACAGCCTACATTTTGCCTTAAAAAAAGGCTACCTGGATCTCCAGTGTTATCCTTATACTCTATGGAATTTGTCCTTATGGCCTGAACTGGGCAATTGAGATTCCTGGTTCAAAAGCATCTTACAGGGACGAATTGTTCTTGCTTTTGTCATATATACACAGATATATACACACACACATACATATACATGATACACACACAAATATATACAATATGTATACATATATACACATATACTATATAGTATATGTGTGTATACTATGTGTAATACACATATACACTATATAGACACACATATGTATCTATATATGTGTATGTGTACTAATATATACATTGATGTGTATATATATATTTTCAAGCATATACGGAAGTACATGGAAAGTATGATAAATCATGTATTCATCGCCCAGTCTTACCAAATATCCACGCATAGACAATCTTTTTCATCCATAGTTCCCTAATTCTTGCCCCCATTTTACTTCATTTGAAGTAAACCCCAAACATCATCATTTCATTTTTAATATTCCATTAAGTATCTTTAAAAGATAAGGACTCTTATAAAATGTAACCATAATACCATTATTACCCATGAACTTTCTTAAAATTATCCAATACCAGTTGCTTGCATGTTAAATCTATTATGGTGAGAAATTTAACATTGATTTATACACACTTCAGTTGTTTCCACACATTTATAGCTCCTTTTCCATTTTCACTTTTCTTTAAAATTATGTTCATAAAAATGAATGGTTAGTTATTGAATAACTTCTATATTTTTGTCAAGAGGAAGGATTTGGGCTAGAATTGAATTTTGTCTCTATTAATTGCTATCCTCAGTACCTTAGGTGAGTTTTCTTCATAATTTGTTAGTATTTTAATATTCAAGCAACCCAAAGTATAATATTTACTACTTAGTTTAGTTTAATAGTAAAAGGGATTTTTTACTATTACAGTAAAAAGAATTTACTTTACAGTAAAAAGAATTATAGCAAAATGATACTATTGAGAATATGTATGAGGATTTACTTAATAAGAACCATAAATATTCTTTTAAATATCTTCAAAATATTTACAAGTTCCCCAGAAATAATTTACCTGAGGGATGATGAGTTTTTGCCTGTCCGATTCATTTACAAGGTACGGTTTATTTACTGAAGATTATTGATGCACGGTTACCCGTAAATTGAGAAAATCTCCTGTAGGCTGCATATTTAAGCAAAGCCCTTCCCTATCATTTGTCATCCTCTAAACACATCCTGACCACTTTGCCATCATCAGTTTTGAGCAATTGATTTTCAGAGGCAAACATTTGAGGGCAGTGGATGAAGGGGAGCTCGTTTGAGCACTCCTGTTTTTATGAGTCAGTAATTTACCTCAATGAAAAAAGATTTTATTTCACCAAGTAAATAAAGCATCCTTTAAAAAAGATAAAGGGAAAATATCTTAGATTCATTATATATAGTTATTTCATGAGATGTGATTTTTCTTCCCATTCCTCTTGATACATACCCCTCTCCCCCAAACTATAGTAAATACCACAGCATCCCAAAACTTTGCAGGCTTTATGGGGGAAAAAACTTAGAATCAGAGAAAATTCAACTAGTGGATCACATCTTTCACCCCATTTGAGAACTAACGACAATGATGAAGTGAAACAAAAAGTCCTTAAGAGATTTTTTTCAACCAGATAAAAGGATGGTAAAGAGAGAAGAATATTCTAAGAAAACCATGACGTTTTTGACTTCATGATAGGAAACGTATTTAGTCAAATGCACTATCAATGGAAGTGCCTTATTTTCAGCTGTCAAATAATAAAACTGGCTTCTGAATTAGGTATTTTCCTCCCACAAACCTTAGGAGACATATGTTGAGATCCTTAGTGCAAGCATGTCCTACAGCCAGTTAAATCTAAATTTAATTTTCTGCTGTATTAACTTGGGGCTTGTTTCTGCTGTTTAAGTGAATAACACCAACTTTTCTGTTAAATATTTTCTAGGAAGAAAGACCAGAAAATATAATTGAAAGGCGCAAAGATAATTTCTGCCTGCTTGTTACTCTTAAAATGACTTTCAGATCCTGAGTGCCAATGAAAAATATCAAATGTCAAATCTTTCAACTATAATAATTCCATTCTTCTTGGCTTATTCAGTCAGCCTCAAGTAAATTCTGTAAAAAGGAAGATGCTCTTGGTCACTCATTTAAATTTTAAAAAGCTATAAATTTCACAACTCTTACCAGAATTAATCTTGGCACTGTGATCAATTAAGGTAAGTAAATTTTTCTCCAGCGTTAAGATACTGGTCTCAGCTCTCACTTCATAAAGAAATTAAAGGCTACCTAAGAACTTTGTCTGTCTCCAGCCAGGATAACTTACACATGTATGACTTCTCTGCTTCTGCTCCAGACTCCCCTCCTGTATGGACAGTGTCCCTCCTCAGATTCATGTCTACATTCCACCCATGTTCTGGATTTCACGCTATTTTCTATTTCCTTTTTTTTTTTTTTTTGCTTTTCCATCTCTTCCCCATCTAACAGTCTCTATGCCTCGGGCATTTAAACACACCCAATCCTCTCTGATTTTAAAGAGAATATATAATGCACTGGCTTAAAAAATCAGTTTCCAATCCCACCTCTGCCACTTGCTGCATGTGGATCGTGATTAACCTCATTCTATTCTCCTTTTTCTCATCTGCAAAAGTGGAGTAACAAGAACAACAGCAGCAACATTCCCTCACAGTACAGTCAGGAACATGCATGACAACATTTCCACAAAACACTTAGCACTTGGTAAGCTCTTAGAACATACCATTTTCATTACTATTGCTAATTTTGAACTCTCCTCAGCCTCATATTCCTTCCAGCCATCCTCTATCCCCCTCCTTCTCTTCAGTGCAAAACTTTTTTTTCTAAACTGATTTTAAACTTACAGAAAAGTTGCAAAAGTATTGCAAAAACTTCCCATGTGCCCTTCACCTAGCTTCCCCTAATGTTAACACATTGCGTAACCATGGTACAGTGATCAAAACTGGGAAATCATCATTATGGAACACTACTGAACTACAGAACTATACAAGTTTCCCCAATTTTTCCACTAATGTCATTTTTTTGGTCCCAGGATCCAATCCTGGATCCTGCATTGCAACTAATTGTTATTTTTCCTTAGTCCTTTGTGACCTCGTCTTCCCTAGTTATATGACTTTAACAGTTTTGAAGAGAACTAGTAAGTTATTTTGTAGAATGTCCTTCAGGTTGGGTTTGTCTGATATTTTCTCATCCAATTTGAAAAATTCTTGCATTTTTAGCAAGAATACCACAGAAATAATATTGTGTCCTTCTCAAGGCATCATGTCAAGAAATTTATGCTATCAATATGTCAGAGCAAAACTTTGTGTAAAAATTATCTCCTCCCATGGATCCTACTTCATCTCTTCTTTCCTGTTTCTCAATCCACTGTTCAGTCCCCATAAGTCTATTAAAACTACTTTGTCAAGGACACCAAGAGCTCGCTAGTTGTTTAATTTAAAATAAACTCTCAGTCCTTTACTCTTGGACACATGGGAACCTCGGTACTGTGAGTACTCTCTCCTTCATGCCACATGCACTCACCCGTAACAACGCCACACTTGCCTCGTTCATCACTTGATGAACCTCAGAAAGGTTCATCAACCTTTCTGAGAGCTGTCCTCAGTCCCCTTTTCTGGCTCCTTTTCTAATACCCTACCTCTAAATGTCAGAGTGCTTCTTTCTAACTACGCGTTCTCCCTGAAAGACTTCATCTATGTCTCGGGTGCTACCTGCCATCCATATACAGACAATTCTCTCATTTCTCCTTCCTAATTTTGTACCCATATGTACCACTGTGTTACAAACATCTCCATAAGATAGTTTATAGGAACCATAAACTGAACGTATCCCCCAGCCAATCCTGCCATAGCCCTGAAGCTTAGCCTTGTAAATATGATGCATTTTAATTTCAGGAGGACCCCAAAGCCTAGTAAACCACTACAGATATAAGCTCAACAAAACAGAGAGCAGGTCAGGGATGTCATCCATTCTTTGAAATTATTTTTATTAATGCGATTGTCTGAGATTGCTTTAGATTTTGTGGTGGCACATCACATCATTGACACATATAGAGCTAACTACAAAAGAAAAGTCCTTGCATTTTTAATAAATATATCACTGTAGCCATTTCCCCAACCCTATAGTTGAACAGGCAGAATTTAGGACATACTATGTCACTCTGTTGAATATGGTCTATCACTCAAGTCTGATATATTCTGGGATCCAAACACAGTAATTCAATTATTCATTAAATCAAGACATACTGACCAAGCACTAACTGCTCAATATTTTGTGAGACACTGGAGGCACAATAGTGGGACAGACTCCTACTTGTCACCTCAATCCCTCCTTTTCTTCTTCCACAAGATTTTAGTTTAATCTGGGTTTCTGGCCATCGGCTACCTGCAACACTGTCCTGAAGAAATACAATGGAAGTCATAGATGCGACTTTTGTCTTTTTAGTGGTGACATTAAAGTAAAAAGAAGTGAAATTCATTTTAATGACATATCTTATTTAGCCAAAATATCTACAATATTATCATTTCAACATGTAATATGTAAAAAGTATTAACAAGATAGATACCATGTATTTTTTTTATTCTAAGTTTTTGACCGGTGTGCACGGTGCACCCAGAGCACACCTCAGTTCAGGGCAGCCACATTTTAAGAGCTCAGTAGAGTCTTGTGGCCATTGCTACAGTGTTGGATAGTTTGGAGGTAGACAGCTGTAGCCATGATATTGCCAATAAAATGTAAATGGAAGTTAAACTTGCAATTCACACTTCAATTGCTTAAAAGTAAACTACTTATATTTTAAAGTCTCTCATACACAGCAGCTGAAGAACATAAGAGTTGAACAAGCAATGACATTCCAGCCCCCATATTTGCCATCCCTCCCATTTGCAGACTTAAATATGTATTATTAATTTTCATCTAAAACATAGGAGCCAATTACAATGAAAAAAAGAGAAAAAAACAGGACAGAGCTCTGCCACACACAAGTGGAGATTTACATATGTAGGCTGTAACAACCCATTAGTCAGCAGCCCTTGTACAATCCTCAGAGAGTTACTAATCTTAACTGTCTTCGTGTCCAACTCAAAGTCCTCCGAGCTGCCCTGTCATAATGGCCAGGGATTTAGGAGATAGGTGTGTGGCCCAACAGCCTCTCAAGCACATCTCTTGACATTTTGGGGCATATAATGCCACCCATTAAGGAGGCAATTTGCACAAATTTTACAATGTTGTTTTCTATGTCATATTTTATCCCTGACCCTCACCTAAGATAATGTAATAATAACTATTGGGTCCCTGGCATGACTACTTATAGTACCATAAAGATTAAGCAGGAATACTAAAATGTTCATCACTAGTGGTTGGTGGTGGATTTCCAGGATTTCTACCTTTGCAAAGAATGTATATTCTGCTGCTTTTGTGTGAAATGCTCTGAAAATATCAATTAAATCCATCTGATCTAGTGTGTCATCTAAGGCTGCCCTTTCCTTGTTGATTTTCTGCCGGGAAGATCTATCCATTGATGTCAATAGGATATTAAAACCCCTTTCTATGACTGTACTACTATAAATCTTTCCCTTTATGTCCATCAAAATTTGTTTCACATATTAAGGTGCTCCTATGTTAGGTACATAAATGTTTATAAGTTAGATTGCTCCCTTTATCCGTATGTAGTGTCCTTCTTTGTCTCTAGCTAGAGTTTAAAAGGTTATATTTTGTCAGACATAAGTACTGTCAGCTATAAGTATTGCTGCCCCAGGTGGGGCTTTTTTTAATTTCAATTTGCGTGAAATATCTTTTTCCATGCATTTGCTTTTAGTCTGTGTGTATCTTTCATTCTAAGATGAGTCTCTTGCACACAGCATATATATGGATCTTGTATTCTTATCCATTCAGCTACCCCAGGTCTTTTAATTGGAGCATTTAAGCCATTTACATTTAAAGTCACTATTAATAGGTATGTATTTATTGTCATTTTATTCTTTTAACTATATTCTTCTGTTTTGTTTCTTTTTTCTATTTTCTTCTTAAAGCAGGCCCTTTAACATTTCTTATAATACTAGTTTGGTGGAAGCAAGCTCCTTTAGCTTTTTTTTTTTTTTGGTCTGGGGAGCTCTACATTTCTCCTTCAATTTAAATGAAAGACAAATACCATATGGTCTCACTTTTAACAGGAACCTAATCAACAAAACAAGCAAACAAACAAAATATAACCAAAGACACTAAAATAGAGAACAGACTGACAGTGACCAGAGGGGAAAGGGGAGAGAATTTCCGGAGAAAAGGGGAAGGGTCTGCAGGACCAAGAATAAATGACACATGGACAAAAACGAGGCGGGGGTGGAAACAGGAAGGAGGTGGGGAGGGCTGCGGGGTGGGCTGGGTTGGGAGTAAAAGGCAGAAAACTGTACTTGAACAACAATTAAAATTTTAAAAAATGACAGTCTTGATAGGTAAAATAGTCTTGGTTGTAGGTCCCTGGTCTCATCATTTTGAATATTTCATGCCAGTCCTTTCTGACCTAAAATGTTTCTGTTGAGAAATCAGCTTAGTTTTATGGGAGACAGTTACCTCCCTTGTAGGTAACTGTCTTTCCCTTGAGGCTTTTAAGATTGTCTCTTTGTCTTTAACCTTTCCCATTTTAATTATGATGTGTCTTGATGTGAGTCTCACTGGGTTCTTCTTGTTTCCTGGACTTGTATGCTCTCTCCTTTTCGTCATTATTTCTTCAAATAGATTCTTGATACCTTGCTCTATCTCTTCTCCTTCTGGTACCTCTATGATGCAGATGTTGTTACACTTCATGTTGTCCCAAAGGTCCTTTAAACTATCCTCACATTTTTGTCATTCTTTTTCTTTTTGTTGCTCTGATTAGATGTTTTTTTTTTTTTCTACCTTGTCTTCCAAATCACTGGTTCTATCCTCTGCTTCATCTAACTTACTGTATATTTCTTCCAATGTGTTATTTATTTTGGATATTATATTCTTCATTTCTGACTGGTCCATTTTATGGTTTCTGTGTCCTTTTACATGCTATTGACTATCCTTATAATTGTTACTTTGAACTGTAGATATGATAAGTTGCTTGCCTCCATTTCATTTAGCTCTTTTTCTGGAGATTTCTCCTGTTATTTCATTTGGGACATGTTTCTTTGTCTCCTCATTTTGGTTGCCTCTTTGTGTTTTCTTCCTATGTATTAGATAGATCTGCTATGACTCCTAGTTTTCATGGGGTGGCCTTATCTAGTAGGTGTCCTCTGTGGTCCATTGGTGCAATCTCTTTTATCGCCTGAGCTGGGTGCTCCAGAAGTGTCCCTTGGAAGTGTCCCTTGTGTGACTTATGTGGGCTCTCCTGTTGTAACTGAGTCTTGATTGCTATTGGTCCACTCATGCATGGGATCAACCCTCAGGCTGGCTGCTTGTGAAGCTGAACCCCTACCATGTTGTGCAAGCTGCTGTGTAGTTGCTGCCCACATGAAGCAGAATTTGCCTCAGGAGGAACTGGTGCCTGCTGAGGTCTCCCTATGCATATGCTGGGAAGCATATGTGAAGCGTATTGGATCCTGCTCTGATATTGTCTGAAGGTGGCCACTGGATGTGTGGTTCTGACCCTTTTGGGAGAGACTCTGGTGCAGGTCAATGCCTGTGACTGGCCCTTGGCAACCTGTTTGGAGCAACGAGTGACCCACAATTTGTGGTTGCCTCTGCTGGGCCTGGGTTTGTGCAGGAAGGACCAAGCTGTATACCAAGGCTGGCTTTTACCAGCACCAGGCCTGGGGACAGATCAGCAAAACTCCCAAAGCACTGCCTCTACCTTGTTAGGCTGAGTCACTGAAAGAGCCTCTGGCTGCACTCCTCAGCAGGGCAGAAGCTCCTTAGGGTGTGGGGAGAGGAAGTCCAGAGAGTGGCACTATTGCTCTCTCCCAGGCTTAATTCTGTATTTGCATAAAATAACAGTCTTTTGTTTAAATTCCATGTTACAGATCAAAACATAGGATTTATAAAAGTTCTTTTGTTCATTTTTATAGACTGAAGAATTATATTCATATTAAAGATGTTATCACTGTTTTGTTATTATTTCCTAGGTTGGGGTAGCCAGTGCTCATCCCTCAGTGAGTCGCTTCATGTTTCCCGTGGCAGAGAGTCTGGGTGAATTAATAGCAAGGGCATGTTGCAGAGTTTCTTTCAGTCATCGCCTTAGCACTGTGTTATGAATAAAAATATATTATTTTTACATATACCTCATGAGTGCAGATGAGGAAAGAAAAAAAGTCTATGGCAAATAACAAATCAACAAATAAAACACACTCCAAAAGTTTGTTGATCCACTTCTCGAGAAGTTATTGCTGTCTAATGATGACAGCTTTCTCTCGCTCGCCTCCTGCTTGTTGCCATTTTGGAGAAGGGTGGCTTGTAAATAGAAAGAGAGCACGTGACACGTAAAGGGTTGTTTTCATTGGCTTCTCAGCGTGTCCCATGAAAGGGCTACATCTGGTCACAGATGTGGCTCAGCCTCTGACAGCCGTGAAAGTGTGGGTCATTCGCTCTTTCTAGTTGGCAAGTCACAATAATGACCCCTGATGGCAACTTGTCCCAAACATATAGAATTCTTTATGAAACACAGTCTGGGATTTCAATAGGAGTATTTTTAAGCAAAAAGAGAAATATCAAATGTGTTATTATTTTCTTTACCATCTTGGTGAGTGGTGAAGAAATATTTTGAAATATTTCAGCATTCATGAACTTTCTTGTTTATACTAGATCCTTCCTCCCTCACCCACATGTAGTAAAATTAAGGAAGACAGCAAAGTCAGTTGAACGAGTGTTAAAAATAAAGATTCACAAAAACTTCTATATTACAGAACTCTCTCAAGAACCTCTTCTTCTTCAGGAGGGTAGTTAAAAAAAAAAGAACTTGGGAAGAACACTTCCGTCTGTTGCCGCCTCAGAGTTTACAAAACAATTCACCCAAACATGACCTTCTTTAGAATGTACAACAATTCAATGAGGCATTATTATTTTATTACTTTTATTATGTCTAACTAATAACTAGGAAACCTGAGGTTTAGAGATATTAAATTATTTGTCCAGGGTCAAACAGTTAATAAGTCTAGTGTTCTTGCCACAAATGGCCTCAAAAGACCCCCCCCAAAAAAAAAGCCTAAAAGGCCAGACTCTGGGAAATAGTTAAACACTCAGGACCTGGTAAAAATAAGGGAACCATACCAAGAACAAACTCTAAATACATACCCTTAAGTGCTAAAGCATAAAGGAAACATAAACATTTATTTTAAAAAATCAAAACCCTGAAATTGTTATAAACAAATAAAATGCCCATAGATAAATTCATCCCGGTGTGTTATATAATTCAGGTGGTTAACCTTATTTTCTATTTCATTTTAAGAGTGTACATCTTTAGAAGTTTAGTAAAATAGATGTTTTATTTTCCTTTGCAGGTGAGAAACTCATCTCAGTAAGCACCGATTTGCATAAGCACACAAATCCACGTTCAAGCATTTGTCCTGTACCTACTGTGTGCCAAAAGCCCAATGACCCTCATGCTCGAGGTGGAGTCATGACTAGAAGCCAGATCATTGCCTCTCTTTTCTCCAGAAACTGGTACACACACCGTGCTGTCTTCCCCAAATATGCCCCAGTGAGTGGATTGGCTCTTTAGTCCACTCAGGCCCGAGCTCTGTCACGACAACGGTACATGTGGACAGGGTTGGTTGTTGTAGCAAACCCATCTCATAAAGCTAGGAACAGGCATCTAACATCTCCCTCGACTTCATTTAGGCCATTCTTGGACCTATCTGTACACTCAGTATCTAAACTTACCCCCATTCAGTTAAAGAAAAAAAAATTTTAAGGCATAAAATCGAATACTTTAAAGCTGGGTTGGTATAGAAACTTATTTTTTCTTTAATTATAATTATATAATGTATCTACAGTTTCACTCTTTAACCTAGATTTATGTATTTTGTAATCAGATCTAGCTACAATATTAACTAAGAAGTTATTCAATGTCAAACCTTTATTATCAGAAAAAAATGTGAAAATATCTGTGCATTTTCAATTTTCCAAACCACACAATTATCCTTCCCAACATGATTTAGGAAGAAACATGGAGCTTTGGTACTTTCATTGGATAGAAAACTCCCTCCCATCAGTTCCTTTCCTCAACATTTGGCAGTGATTCCCTGGCTAATGGTAATAACCAAGAATTAAAAGCTGCAACATATGTTGAGTTGCTGTATCACATCATAAATCATATTTAATGCTAATTGTTAACTTCTTGTTTTAACTTCAGAAAATTCAATGACAGCTCATGAATTTTACAGAATCTCAAAAAAAGAAGCCATGATTTTTATTTTATGTTGAGGACTAAACTGATGTTGTTAATGTTGATGAGTACTGACTGGATGGTCACATGATATTCTCATATTTAATGGGAAAGCAAATTCAGTTAACTCTGCAGAAATGTAAGGAGTCTTGCACAGTCTCTTGTTTAGCCAAGAGCAGATTAGGGATCAGGGTATTTAGGAACTTGAATCCAACACCTAAGATGTGCTTTGAAAACATTTCTGCACCAAATACAACTGGTGGAAGGAGCAATTCGAGGGTTAAGAAAGGAAGTGTACAAAGACACTTGGTAATAGATAATAGCCATCATAGTAGAAAAACTGAGACAACTGCTATATGCAAAAATTAATCTCTGAATAATCATTCTTTGTACCCCCTGATTCCCATTCTCTTCCTAAAGGATAAAGCTACCTCTATGGCTAGATATGGGGAGTTTCTCCCAGGACACTGGTTGTCTTAGTCTCCTTGAGCTGCTATAACAAAATACCATAGACTGGGGGGCTTAAACACATTTCTCATAGTTCTGGAGACTAGGAAATCAGAGCTCAGGGCACCAGTGTGGCCAGGGTTCTGGAGTGTGGGCCTCTTCCTGGCTTGTAGATGGCTGCCTTCTTGCTGTGTCCTTGCATGACACAGAGAGAAAGCTCTGGTGTCTAGTCCTCTTACAAGGGCACTAATCCCATTATGGGGGTTCTACACCCATGACCTTATCTAAACGTAATTCCTTCCCAAATACCCCCCTCCTAATACAATCATATTAGGGGCTATGGCACAACATATGAATTTGAGCAGGACACATTCAGTTCATAATACTGGTCATCAGACTTCAGTGTACCTAAGAAACACTTACAGAGAGATAAGAAAAACGCAAATCGCCATTCTTGCAACACTTGAAATTCTGATTTATCCCATCTGGGAGATGGCCAGGGAATACTATCAAATGCAATCCAGGAAATTCTACTGTAAGTGTCCACTGGCCACATGGCGAGAGATCTACTCTAGATTAGCTTTGGACAGAAGGGATTGCTCACAAGCCCCTGAGCTATACCTGGGGGAGTGGAAGCAATATTCAGAGATCAGGCTGCTCTACAGATGGCAAGAGCGAGAACCAGGAAGTGCCAACAGAGGCACCTCTACATAAATGTCAGCAAAGCGGTGCTTGGTCTGCAGAGTGTACCCACTGTCCATTCCCCACCCTACTGCCATTCCCATGATCTCTGGAAAATTATTTTTGAACAGAAGGGAAATTTAAAAATAAAATCTGGATACTGCACTCATACCTACTCTAAAGATGAGTTCTGAAGGTGGATTTTGAGAGGGGCAGTAGAAGGGAGCTGACTGCTAGTGGGCAGGAATACTTCCGGGTGCAGGCCAGTGGGATCAGTCTGGCCAAGCAGAGCTCACCCCAACAAAGAAGGCATCTCCCTCACAGTATGATACCGAGGAAAAATCTTTTAAAGGGAAACAGTAGCAACAGATGCCTTTTGACAATATGTTTAAATACACAAAATATTTTTAAATGTATTGATTTAATTCTCCTTCTCTGCTAAACATAATGGGGAGTCCACTGTCATAAATGGTTTAAACAAACAAAAATATATAGATGGCATTCAGAAGTCACAAGTAGAACTGATAATTCAATTGTCCTAAAGATAAGTACTGCGGTCAGATAAAATACCTGAATGGACAGACTTTAATAAAATTAACTACTGGAGCTTAATTTTTCAAGCACTAAAATCACAAGTTTAATAGCTTTGATGTATTTTGCAACACATTGATGACTTTTAAAACTCTGCCTGGCTGGTATAGCTCAGTGGATTGAGCCCAGGCTGCGAACCAAAGGATCTCTGGTTTGATTCACAGTCAGGGCACATGCCTGGATTGCAGGACAGGTCCCCAATGGGGAATGCATCAGAGACAACCACACATTGATATTTCTCACCCTCTCTTTCTCCTTCACTTCTCCTCTCTCTAAAAAAAATAAATAAGTAAAATCTTTAAAAAAAACCTCTTATAATTCATAAGCATAGAAGAGAGAACCAAAAGACACAGAATTTTCACGCTGAGAAAATGAAAATGACTTTTCCGGTATAGTATATTTCCCTACAAAAGTTTAAGTTGTGCTCCAAATATGAATATATGAAACTGTTGAGGTTTCAAATAAAAGATAAAAGAATGCAGCGTTGCTTATTATTAAATTATTTACATATTGGATTTCCTCAAGCTATATTTTAGTAAAAGAACAAGTGAAAATGAAGTGTAATACCTACAGGTTTCTCCTCTAAATGTAAAGACTTCCTTGATACCAACTTAAATTGCCTTTATCGATGACTCTGGTAAAACAGTCCAGGTTAAAGGCAGGACTTAGGAAATATAATAAAACCTATTAGCCAACTCAAGTGACTAGATTGTTAGCACAGCCACATTGCGGAGCAGTTTGATACATGTAAAAAATGTTTGTTATGATAAGTGATTAATTATTGTCAAAACTCAATTGAATACATGTATCTTTTAAAAATCCACTTAATTTCTCTGAAAACGTGAAATTTTCCTAGATTTGTTATGGATTTTGTCCCAGATGATTTGTAAGTATGTTTCCAAAATGCCGCTCAGCATGGAGATTCTCTCAAGAAAACAAAAATTATGTGGATGATTCTATCTCTGTATCCCAAATGCCTCTTCAAACTTGAGGAAATTAATTAAAGAATAGAAGGGTAGGCTGTTTCAAAGCAAACAACTTCAAAGTGAATATGTTTCTCTGCTTTTACAATACACACAAACTCACATCTATTTGGGATCACATCTACTCAGGATCACATTAAAAGGCTTAGCCATCTTCAAGGCCAAAACACTTGTTCATCCTCTAGAAACAGGCTGCTGAGATTGATGAATGGGAGTGCAGGCAAGAGGAAAAGTTGACAGTCAGTCAAGGGCTTCACCCCATGGGCCTTTAAAAAAGAATTCCTTCTTTGGTCAGCTCATTCCATTTTGATCCAAAGCATTATATGCAGCCACTTGTTTAATATAATGAAGAAATTATGTCAAAATCTAAGCTGAATTCCACATTATTGAAATGCTCAGAGGATAAAGCATGGCCTTCCTAGAGCTTTAGATTAATTTCCTGAATTTTCTAAATTCCATAATTTCCAGAATTATGTTCTTGCAAAAGTTAAAAATAAATGCACATACCACCAGTTACGGCAGCCAACAGGTTCAGCTCCCATATATTGATTTTATATAGGATAAATAGTGTATTTAAACATTAGGTAAATAAACAAAGACCCAAAAAATGAATTCCATGTGGGCACCACCAGAGAAAATGGAAACAGCCACCAAACTCAGAAGCTGAATACCTGGTTCCAGGTTGATTACGGTGTCCCCGAAACTTCCCATGTAGTTTACAATGAAATTAAAATTCTGTAGCATGGTCTACAAAATCTTGCATGAGCTACCTGCTGTCTTTCTCTCCAACTGCTAACATGTGCAGCCCCCTCTGCAGCCTTGGCACCCACTGTCTCCTCCTCAATCAAGTGACCCAGACCATGTGATCACTCCTTCAATTTTGTCTTTGCCCAACTCACATTTTTAAGCAGTCACATATCCTATCTCAGAGCACCCTTTCCTGTTCCTTGGAACCACTTACCAATGTGTGTGATTATACATTTGTGTAATTATTTACTTGATTTCTTTCTCCCTCAATAGACCCGGAGATTTCTGAGGACTTATGTATGGTGGCCAGTATGTAGTGAATACTCAACAAATGATGTTAAATTAATAATATTGAGTTCTGACACTTACTGATTATGTTATTATAGACAAGTCATCTAACTTCTCTGAGCTTCAGTTTTCTTACCTATAAATATGGGCGATAACTTCATAATCTCTATGTATTTTATTTGAGTTATAGTTACAAAAACATTTCAAATCAAAAAGTGCCATTCAAATTCATGATATTATCTTTACAACACCAAGATTATAAATTAAAGAACTATTTAATTGACCAGTATAGTCTTCATTTAGTTGTTACAACACTATATAGACAAATCCAAGAAGGCCTTATATTTCATACTACTAAAGCTTGGTACTTAAGGAATATTACATATTGTGAATAGCAAACAATGATTCTTTATAATTTATAGCTGAAGCTGATGCTACATCAGGTATTTTGATTACAACTACATCCTCTAATACAGTTTAGGCCAAGATGTCACATACAAGAAATTGGTCGATATTACATAATTGTTCTATTTATGTAGACTGTTTCAGCAGTTAAGAGACCAACATAGGGTACATATCACTTTATAATTCAAATATGCCTTGACATGGACCACTATTTAATTGAATATGAAAATGGGAAATACTTTATACACCAAAATGATATGACTGATCAGTTGTGAATGGACTTATTGTCTGAGCAATTGTCCCAGGAGTGGAGATTCACTTATGCTGATCTATGCACAAGTCCCACCTCATTTCCTCTTTGAACAGCATGGTGAGAGGGCCTTTGGTCTGACAGCACTTTTTTAATCAGAGTAAATACAGCCAACAAGTGCTAGCAGGAACACAACCATGGTCTCATCTTTCCAATACCTTAAACCACTGTCCTTAGGGCCCTGGACAGTGGAACATTTGTGATGTTGAAAGAACTTACTCCTGTCTGGATATTTTGGGGATTTGACTCTTGTCAGGTATTGCAACAAAATCAAGTGATTTCAATTTACCAAGCAAGGACAAGAAATGGTTTCAGGAAAAACCAAGGTGATGAACTATTGAGCATTCAGTTCATTAGCTGTCATCCATCTTGACATCTTCATCTTTCAAGCAGTACTGCAGAAAATCAAAGACTTGTAGTGCTTTCCTTAAAAAGTCTGAGAGGGAAGCCATACCCTCTTAAAGTTAAAGAGACCGTGAAGGCTATTTCAAATGGATTATGAAACGTAACCATTGCTGCAGAAGTGAAAATGTTGATAGATGCTCAGTTGTGAATACTATCTGTGCCCTTAAGCATACTGATCTTAAAAATAATATTATTAAAAATATGTTCAGAGTGGACTGATGGAGTATGTTTAGCTTATTCTAATTTGATGCATTCTGCATTTTAATATGAAGTGCTAGTGCTAAGACAAATAACTGACCTTTCAGAAATAGTGTCTTGGGGGCGGGGGGAAGACCTAAGAGAAGTGTTTCCTGAAAAATCAGCCAAGAAAATATGGGCAGTAAGACTCCAGTGATATAGCCAAGCACTGGTAATATCACGTTTCCTCTTTTGTTTCTCTGCTATGCTTGTTCAGCATTGAGGTACTGACACTCTAGTTTATTTGCACTTATATGCATACTTCCTTGGATTTACAGAGTAACATAAGCAACCCAAGACATTAAAGTGGTCATAACCATCCCCAGTCACCATCCCTTACCAAGGGGAAAGAAACTGGTCCATGTAACGTGCTTAGAGAACCCTAGAGATGAAGATGGGATGAACATCAGGCTGAACTATTTCCACATGCAATTCTATTATTGCTACGGGGCATTGTAATGTTGCACTTGAATTCTCCCTTTCATGAAATACTCAAAGAAGAGTTGTCTTGACCTATAGATACTAACAAACAAAATAAAACAAAATGAAACAAAAACTCTTTCCCATGTCTCCCCTTACTAAGAGCACCATCTAAAACATCTAAGTCAGGCTGTGAAAGAAATGTTAACTTATATTTAGTGTCTTACAGTGACTGGACCTCAGAGCCCAGGACTTTCAGAAGCCTCTCTGGTCTTAAGAGTAATCAGAGACAATCAAGGAACTATCCCAGGGTTGCTCTGGGTTGGTGGGCTGCCTCTGGGGATAGTGTTTGGCATCCAAGTAATTTTCTACACCTAAAAATTTTTTTCAAGTCCTTCAGCCTGAAATTTTCCAATATATTATTAAAACTCTTCATATCATAATCTTACCACCACTCTCATGTTACAATGCATGGTTATCAGCCAAGGAACTACACCAGACACTCTGGTTAAACAACTCACATAACACCTGCAACAACTCTATGAGACTGGTATTATTTTCAACTGATAGGTGGAGAAACAGAGACTGGCAACCCCAGGTTTTTGCTACTAGAAGTATGGTCCATAAAATAGCAGCAACAGCATCACCTGGACCTTGTTGGACATAAGCTGGAACTTTTTGGAATCTCAGGCCCAACCCCAGATGACTGAATAAGAAACTACATTTTAATAAGATTTTCAGGTGACTTACATGCATATAAATGTTGAGAAGCACTGCTTGAGGGAAACAGAATCATTGAAATTCAAACTCAGGTGCCTCCAGCTCAAATATCCAGATATTAAAATAGGCTGCTCTTCACTGCTAGGATTATATCCTAAGAACCCTGAAACACCAATCCAAAAGAACCTGTGCACCCCCATGTTGATAGCAGCACAATTTACAATAGCCAAGTGTTGGAAGCAACCTAGGTGCCCATCAGTAAATGAATGGATCAAAAAACTATGGTACAGTTACACAATGGAACTCTATGCAGCAGCAAGAAAGAAGGAGCTCCTACCCTTTGCAACAGCATGGATGGAACTGGAAAGCATTATGCTAAGTGAAATAAGCCAGGTTGTGAAAGACAAATACCATATGGTCTCACTTTTAACAGGAACCTAAACAACAAAACAAACAAACAAGCAAAATATAACCAAAGACACTAAAATAGAGAACAGACTGACAGTGACCAGAGGGGAGAGGGGAGGGAATTTCAGGGGAAAAGGGGAAGGGTCTGCAGGAACAAGAATAAATGACACATGGACAAAAATGAGGGGGGGTGGAAATGGGAGGGAGGTGGGGAGGGCTGGGGCAGTGGGCTGGGTAGAGAGTAAAAGACAGAAAACTGTACAAGAACAATTAAAATAAAATTTAAAAATAAAATAAAATAGGCTGCTCTTCTTCATGCTGCAACTACATCTAAATAATGAAAAGCATTGAGTCCATTTACACTTAGGCATGACTTTTTCATTAGCTAACAAAACCTGATCCTGAGAATTACAAATTTTGGAGGACAAAAGGGTGAGCTGGCAATCACAGAGTTAGTAGATACTCTGGGCAGGGGAATGGGAGAGAACCACTGGGAAAGGTAATTGGGCTAAAAGTACACTTTGTCCATTTCACAGTTGGGAAAGGGCTGACTCTGTTAACAAAACTGTTCTGGCTCCCCTAAAGGTGTCTCTGACATCTGGGAACCTGACAACCTCCTGGGGAAACTAAAGCAATCCTTAAAGAATTTTACTCAGGATTACTTTCTCATGAACTAAGGCAACCCAGATCCTATGAATAAGGAGCCAGAGACATTCCTTTGCTTAATGTATACACTTTTTCATGTTATCACATCAAACAATCAGCCTAATATTGAACTCTCTAGAAATACCAATTACTTGATTAAGTCTCATAAATGGAACTATCTATATAAGTAAGAAAATTTTTTAATGTGATTTTAGTATTTTCTACCACATATAATAAATAAAACCATATTAACAAATCAAGCAGTCATTGTGATCTTGCTTTGATGAAATTCAGGCCTAAAAAGTAATCAAAATATGTTACTTTTATGCAACTTAACATCTGACTTAGAAAAATTTCCCTAAACGTTAAGTTGGTTAAGCATTGGTGCTGGGTCTTATTTACACCATCAATTTTTGAAGCAAATATTTTTGTCTTCCAGAACACAAAGGCCAACTGTAGGCCATCCATGATTCAAGTTATCATAATTAATTAGGTTTAGTTTTATTGCCTTTTCATTAAAAAACAACTGAATCCTATTAGTTGTCCTTCTTTTTGTACTAGAGTATTTTAGTAAGTGACTTTTCAACTATTTACTATTTTTTAACATTTTAAGGAGACCATATTTTCATCTTTTCTTGACAGAGAATCTTGTGCTATTTTTAAGTATATTTTTTTCTTGTGCCCATTATATTACATTGCCGTAACCATGTGGCTCAAGGAGATACTCATGTTGATCAATATTTATGCTTTTGGGTTTCTTTTTTTTAAATATATTTTATTGATTATGCTATTACAGTTGTCCCATTTTCCCCCCTTCATTCCCCCCCACCCTGCACACCCCCTCCCACCCACATTTCCTCCCTTTAGTTCATGTCCATGTGTCTTAAGTTCTTTAGCTTCTACATTTCCCACACAATTCTTGCCCTCCCCCTGTCTATTTTCTACCCACCATCTATGCTACTTGTTCTCTGGACCTTGTCCCCCTCTCTCCTCCTCCCACTCCCCTGTTGCTAACCCTCCATGTGATCTCCATTTCTGTGTTTCTGCTCCTGTTGTACTGGTTTGCATAGTTGGCTTTTGCTTTAGATGTGGTTGTTAATACCTGTGAGTTTGCTATTTTAACATAAATTTTGGCTACCTGGTTTTTCATTATAAAAACTTTTCCAGATTCCACATCACAGCATGACTGCTAGCAGCAAGTCTGCTAATACATTTTTGCAGAGGGGAAAAAAAGAGCTTAGCAGCTTTGTGTATGTTTTTAATATAAATGAAAGGGAATAGAGGGAAACTCATTTTTGAAAGGAAGATTATAATTTTTTATCAAACTTTCACTTTAATAGTGGAAAGTATGCACTAATTTTATGTCACAAATGAGATTAGAGTTTCTGTTTTTGTAATCAATATTTGTTAGATTTCCCTAGCTCCTATCAGAGGAAGATTTGAAAATTTAATAAAGAAGATATATTTTACCTTGTATAAGTAGCTGTGTATGTGAAGATTAAAGGCACTGGCAGTGCCTGAAAATGAAGTCCTTTATTTTCTGTAATAGAATAACGCATGCATTGGCATTGTGACTGCTTTAAAACCTCATAGAATAAGGCTTAACATGTCCTGAGTGATTCACTTACAGACCCCCAAATTCATCGGATTCTATTCCATTCACCTCCTGCCACATAGGAAAAACTACCCCAAAATTTCATGGTTTGCAACCATCATGTATCATGTACTCTAATTTTATGGGTCAAAAATTCAGGAAGGGCCTGTCTGAGCAATTCTTCTGTGTCATGAGGCATTGACAGAAGTCACTTGATGGTATTCAGCTGATGGCTGGGCTGCTCCAGAGAGCTCAAGCTAGCTTCACTTACATTTCTTGGTGGGCACAGCTTGTGAGCAAGTTCAGCTGGACAGGTGACTGCAGCACCTATATGTGGCCTCTGCAACATGGTGATCTCATAGTAGCCATGTATCTTACTCAGCAGCCTAGGGTTCCCAGAGAAAATGTCATAAGAGTCCTAGACAGGAGATATAATGCTTCTTCTAGCTTAGCATCAGAAGTCCCAGAATGTCACTTCCACTGCATTTATTAGTCAAACAAGTGCTAAAGGCAGACTAAAGTCAACGGAAATAAAATTAGACTCCATCTCGGTGAGAAAAGTACCAAATATGTGTATCCATCTTTAACCTACGCCAGCTAATCACATAGATCTTTAGCCTTCTCTTGCCCAAACTAATAAGTGGAGCTGGGTGTATAGATAAATAAAAAAGAAAGGTGAAAACATATGTATAAAGGGCATAGTACAGTAAATCTCCAACTTAATATGATTTAAAGGAGGCTTCACTTTCCTAAATATAAGTCCCTGATTGAGTCCAGGCCTGGTAAGTAAGTTGAATAAATAATACAATGTAGAAAATTATTATTCCAAACTGAGTATCACATTAAAAGCATCTATACCACCACAACCATCCATTTTTTCTTAATTCCTCTACTTTTGACCATTTATAGCTGCTTAGTACATCGTTCAGATGCTGCTAAGAGGACAACAATGAGATACTACTTCATACCTATTAAAAGGGCTAAAATCCAAAAACTGACAATACCAATTGCTGGCAAGTATATGGAGCAACAGAAATTCTCATTTATTGGTGGTGGGAATGCAAAATGGTATACAGTTTGGAAGACAGTTTTGTACTTTATTGTAATGCCAAAAAGAGTCTTACTGTATGATTCAGCAATTGCTGAATTTACCATGATCTGAAATCTATATACACAAAAAAATACATGTGCCTATTTATGGCAGCTTTATTACATTCACCAAAAACTGGAGTTAGCCAAGATGTCTTTCAAAAGGTAATGGATAAAAAACTGGTACATTCATGCAATTGATACTATGCAGTGATAAGAAGGAATGGATTATCAAGCCAAACAACAACATGTACGAATCTTAAATGCTTACTGTTAGTTGAAAGAACCTAGTAAAAAAAAGTGCTACATAGTGTATAAGTCAAATTACATTAACTCCTGGAAAATGCAATCAATGGTTGCTAACGGTTTGGGGAGAGGAACAGGTTGAATAGACAAAACACTGTGTTATGAAATTATACTTGATGATACTGAGGTGGTGGAAACATGCCACTATCCACTCGTCAAAATGCATAAAAGCTCATAGCACAAAGAGTGAACCTTAATGTATGATTTTTTAAAAAATCAATTGGAGGAGGTCAAAAGAACCCAGCACAAACTGCAGACCATGACAAGGAAATCTAATTGTATGACAAATGTATGATACAACCTTCCTGAAGGCAGTGGGATAAACGCTGCTGACCAAAGTAACTTTGGAAATAACTGGATACAAAAGGAACTATACCAAAGTACTGTATTCTAGATAATAAAGCTGTTTTTCATGTGGTACAGGTTATCAGTTCTGAAACTGCTGTACATGGAGTGCAGATGGTGAGAGATCACTGTTGGAGTGAAAGGATACAGACAAATAAGAGAAGGCTAGAACGATCCACGTGGTGACAGATTAGAGTTTAAGATATCATATGAATTTGTGCTCAGTTTAATTTAGATGCAGCTGGATAAATGGAGAAATAGTTATAGATATATGTGTATACACAGGTTGGTATATAGTACAAAATCTTAGTTCTGTCCACCAACAGGGTTTAGGATCAACAACACCCCAGTAACAACGAGCACCCCTAGGACCCAGATCTTGATGTCTAATTTCATCTTCTGATGAACAGAACCAAAGTTCCTTAGAGAAATAATGATTCTAGTGGTGAGCAGAAAATATATACGATGAATCTGGAATGTCTTGTCATGCCAGAAAATGAGGAAGTACTCAAAAAAACAACAAATCAATGCTGGTATGTCAAAGAGACCCAGGAGCCATCTTAAAACCTCCCATGGCCAAAGATGGAAGAATTTGAGCAATAAAATCAATAATGTAGTATTGGGTTACAATTCAAAGTATAAAATAAATGTTCATGAATCAATACTGATAAAATAAATGGTTGAATAAATAAAGCAGGAGAATAGAAAAATCTCCTGCACAGAATTCCAAGTAATTTTTTTATTTATATTTAATATACTACATTAATACTTAATTAATATTTAATTAATAACTAGATATATAGTCAACTTATATTTAAACATATTTTTCACAGAGGTGGAATACAACTTTTTACCCCTTGACTATGGCCTATGCATAATGATTCCTTCTGAAGAGAAAAGTGGAAAAAAGAATAATTTTATTATAGAGAAACCTGACAGACACCACCTCAGCCAGGTGATCACACTACCCAGCACAGCGATGTTATGTTGATAGCACGCATCCTTGACACACTGAAGAGAACGTCAGGTACCCTCCCTGGTCTCTCTCTGAAAAACACCTCAATCCTGTCTAATCATAAGACACCACCAGGCAAACCCAAGTTAAAGAACACTCTGCAAAATACCAGTACTCATCAGATTGCCAAGGTTCTCAAAAACAAGGAAAATCTGAGAAACTGCCACCCTCAAGGGGACATGACGACTAAAAGCAATGTGGACCATGGGACAGAAAGCAGACCTAATTAAAATTAAAGAAATTTGAATAAAATGTAGCCTTTAGTTTTTAAAAAAGTCTTGCTGGGAGAAATAAATAATATAAAAAGGAAGCTCACATACCTATAGCAACAGTAAAGAGTTAAGCAAATTGCTTAACCATTAAACACTTTTGTAATTTATTACTAAAAATAAAGACCACAATAATTTGAGGAAAAACTTTAAGTGTAATTTATCTGTCTATGTTGACATGGAGTAGAGAAAACAATAGTCTCAGAAGAGAACAAAAGGTTTTACATGGCACAGGGAAACCACAAATGCACAGCAGCAGAGCTGGGAGAAAGCCCAGTTCGGCCATGCAGAGGTGAGCAGAAGGAGCTGTGAGCGCGGGAGCCGTCCGAAAGACGTTTGAGGACTCAGGCCAGTGAAACCAGCAGAGGCCTTCACAATCTGTTTATCTGACTATGGAAGCAATGATTTCTAAGTCACAAATTGCTGATAAAGAAGGTACTCCCACCCAAAATAATTCAATAAGAGGAAAAAGACTTAGTAAATTACATTTAACCTTTAAAAGCAGAGTGAGAGAAAGAATGAGAATGGTCCCCAAGGGATGCCCACATCCTACTCCCTGGAACCTGTGAATATATTATGTTACACAGGAGAATTAAGATTTCAGACAGAATTAAAATTGCCAATCAGCTGAATTTTAAAAAGGAGATTATCCTGGATTATCTGGGTAAAGTAGATATAATCACAAGTGTCTTTAAGGTGGGACAAGAGAAGGAGAAGAGCCAGAACCACAGATCATATATTAATCTGCTCAGGTTGCCATTAACAGATCACCACAGACTGGGTGGCTTAAACAACAGGAATTTATTTCTCTCAGTTCTGGAAAATGGAAGTTGATAAGATCAAGGTTTCAGAAGGATAGTGTCCAGTAAGAGCTCTCCCCTTGAGCTGTAGACAGCTACCTCTCCCTGCTGTGTGCTCACTTGCAGGCACAGGGAAATGGCCTTTCCTTGTGCCTGCAAGTGAAGACAGAGAGAGAGAGAGAGAGACAGACAGACAGACAAGGAGAAAGAAAAGGAGAGAGAGGAAGCTCTCTGGTGTCTTTTCTGATAAGGACACTAATCCTACCAGATTCAGGCCCTACCCTTATGACCTCATTTAACACTAATTCAAATACGGTCAACATTGTAGGTTAGGGCTTCAACATATGGATTTGGGGGTGACACAAACATTGATTCCACAGCAGATGGCATGATGAGAAAGACTTAGATTTGATGGGTCATTGCTGGCTTTGAAGATGCAAGAGGACCATGAGCCAAGGAAAGACAGCAGCCTCTAAAAGCTGAAAAAGGCAAGAAAACAGATTCTCCCCTGAAGCCTGCAGCCCTGCTGAGATGTTGGCTTTAGCCCAAAGAGGCTCATTCCAGACTTCTGACCACCAGTAGCGTAGGATAATGCACTTGTATTGTTTTTAAGGCACTAAGTTTATGGTAATTTTTTACAGCAACAATAGGAACAAATATAATTATGAAAAAATGTATGGGGACTTGGAAGAGAAAAATAAAAGCATTAAATTTGCAAACAGTTGTTCAGAGAAGACAAAAATGATACCAACACTTGCAGATACATTAGAAAAGAAGATCACTGCCCACAACGCATGACATCACCCTCTCAGGTTGACAGCAAATGGGTTCCACATATTCTTTGGAATCTCAGCCCCTCCCCTGTTTTGTTCAATGTTGATTTTCGCAGATCTGACCTTCAGTAACTAGCACAAGGCCTGGTACACAGTAGAAGCTCGGTAAGGAATGAATTCATTATATATACTAAATGGGGCCATAAAGTAACAAATCTCACTATCACATATGGCTTGTGACACTAGATACATTAGTAAAGGAAGGAAGAGAGAAGGGAGCTAAAATTAATTGGAATATAAATAGAAGTCAAATTGAGATCCAAGTGAAAATGCTAATACATTCCTAGTGAGACATTTTTAACCATTGACAAAGCTTTTGAGTTTCAGTTGGGTCTTCACAACGTCTTGCAAAAATGCGTGGCAGAGATACAGCTGAACACCCACCAGCTAAAGCTGGGCTATGATTGTTCTGGCAAACACATAACCCAGAGTAAATATTGTCTTGCACAAAGATGTGAGGAGGAGGATTAGGCATTGTAATTACCATTTGCTGGGTAGTTGGCATTCTTTTTAAAGGTTTAATTATTAAGATGAGACTCAGTATCACTAAAAAAGAAGTCAATATTTCTGTGAATCGGGGAGGGGGGAGGGAACAGCACTGATGTGTTCCTTCTGTGCACCTATCACACGTGCCTATCAAAAGTCAACTTCACCTGCTAGTTATGTATTCAAGACGGCACAGATAAAGAATCATGGGCAGTAACTTCCTTCACTTCACTTTCTCGAACACACTATGTCCTCATACATTATTGATCGCAAAACAATATTTAAATAGCGTATCAATGTAAAATTACATAGTAGTCTTGTTATATTATCTTAATTAATTTTAGGACCAGCACTCAATCTCGGTCCTTTGTAGTACATGTAAAGTGTTCACGTGCAATGGTGTCCACCTGCTGGCTCTGTGAGGGGGGCTCATTAAAGGGACAACAGCCTCTGCCAGCACTTCTGTCTGGGAGAAAGCTGCTCCCCAGCTATCACCCTGATGCTGGACAATTCAGTTTCACCCACTCCCAGATATCCATGATGCCTTTGAGCTGTTATCCTAACGCTGGAGCTCAGAAATACAGTGCCAGCTGAGAGGGCCTACAAGAAGCACAGCTGTCATCCAGACCTTTCTTTCTAACAGCACTCTCCAATGGAGGAAACCAGTGCTACTAGGAAAAATGACCGCCTTTAAGGCTGAGCCAGGAAACAAACAAGATGAGCCTGCAGTAGCTGGTTTTATAGTGCCAGGAAGTAAAAGAAGTGGTATCTGAAGCAAACAGACAAACAAACTCACGATAATGGAGATATATCAAAGAGATATAAGAACTGACTGAAACAGCAATCAATGGCCAAGCTCAATAATTTAATTAACAAGATAAATGACTAGATTAGAAGCCAAAGTATAAAAATATTCACATATCTATACTGATATATATATATATAAATAAATAAATAAATAAATAAATAAATAAATAAATAAGAAAGATAAAATAAAATATTCAAGTGCAGATTAAAATAGACAAGGCAGATTCTGATAGCTTTCAGGATAGAATTTCTGTTACTCTTCTCCTTGCTGACTGGCATCTATTGGCATAGATTTCTCTAGTCTGGGTTTCTGGCAGAACAATGCTTTGAGACACTGATTAGCATACCATTCCCTGAGGTAGTGCCCCTAAATGTACAGATCATCTGGCATTCTCAATTCCTGGGCCCCATCAGAGATATCCTAATTCTCTAGTTCTAATTTGGGGTCTAGGAACCTATATATTTTTTCATAAACATACTCTTTATTGCTTTTTTAGAGAGAAGAAGAGAGACAGAGACAGAGAGAGAAATTTGTTGTTACACTTATACATTTATTGGTTGCTGTTTATGTGTGCCCTGGCTGGGGATCAAACCTGCAACCTTGGCATATTGGGACAATGCTTCAATCATCAGAACTACCCAGCTAGCGAGGAAGCTATATTTTTAACAAGCATTCTGGGAGAATCTGATCCACAGGATCAGGTATATGTGATCAGATCTGTTTTGCAATAAAAAAAAAAAAATCTGGACAATTATATTGTTGCTCAAACTCTTTTCTTTAAATTGCCAAACCTTTATGTACTTGATCTCTTACAGTCCTCACAACAATTTTGTAATTTAGGTATTATTATTATCTCCATTCTGATGAAGAGGCAAATGGTTACCTCACTTGTTTTCTTAGTCTGCTCAGACTGCCATAACAAAACAATATAAACTGGTGACTTAACAGAAAAGTATTTTCTTGCAGTTCAGGAGACTAGAAGCCTGGGATCAGGGTGCCAGCAAGGCCAGGTCTTTGTGAGAGCACTCTTCCTGGCTTGCACAAAGCCTCCTTCCTGCTGCGTGCTTATATTGCCTTTCCTAAGTGTCTTCGGGGAAAGAGAGAAAGATCTCCATCTCTCCCTCTCCTTAAAAGGTCATCAATTCTATTGGATTAGGACCGCATTTTTAAAAATTTAATTCAATTTTATTTAATTTCTCCATCACCCATTTATCCCCCTATACCATCTTCTACCTCCTTTTTATAACATCATTTAACCTTAATTAGCTCCTAAAAGCCCTGTCTACAAATAAGTTTTGTTGAAAGTTACGGCTTCAGCATATGAAGCTGGAAGCAGAATGTATAGTCAACCCTTTCAAGATATTTTGATGAAATGAGAGGAAGAAAAAAGGAGTAATAACTGGAGGGTGAAATGGAATCAAAAGGTTTTTTAAAGATGGGAGAAATAGTGATTTTTCCATATTGACTGCAATGATCAGGTAGGAAGGGGATATCTATGATCCAGAAGAGAGAGAACATCTAGAGCCGTGTCCCTGTGTGAATGGGGCTGGGATCTACTGCGTAAGCACAGGGCTGGCTAAGCAGGAGCATGCAGAGCTCCTCCTCAGGAAAGAGAGGGGAGCCCACTTTGGGACTGTGCTGGTATGTAGACCCAAGAGGTGGGTACGGGGGAGCCTGGGGAAGAGATTCCTTCCCTTCTGATTACTTCTAGTGCTCAGTGAAAGTGGAAGAAAGACCATCAGCTGACAGTTCAGATGGAGGTTGGGAGAAGAAGATTGGAGGTTATAGGTTTAAAGAGAAGGAGAAGGAAATCATGGTTTAGAAGAATGAAGTAAATGAGGTTTCTATGGAAATAAAGTATGATTACAGAGCAGCATGCAGGGTCCACCTGAAGTAAGTAAACTTAATTCATTTATTTATTCACGTACTTAATCTTTCAGCAATTGTTTACATAAACAAAGGACATACAGAAGAAGCCATATTGTGACTGGTAAGAGGGGGGAGAGAATGTGGCTGTTCCCATATTCATGCATGTAGGCAAAAAGTCAGGAGGGATATCTTGGCTGTAGAGGTGCCCCCTGCGAAGTAAGGGGTCCCAGCTCTAACCCAGGCCCCCCAGCCCAGAATTCTAGTGCCAGGAAGAGAAGTCCCCATAACTTCTGGCTTGTGAAAACCAATAGAAATTGTGGCTGAGGCAGATAGAGGGCTTCTGGAGTCCCAAATGTTCTTCTTAAATGGCTGGTGCACAGACTTATTCACTGACAGACTTGCTCATTCTGAGTTCCAAGACAGAAAGGAAGTTCAAAAGACTCCAGAGACATACAGGGAAAAACTGAATTGCCTGGCTTCAGGGCAAGGGAAGGAGGAGCAGCTTCCCCCAGACTGAAGTGCTGGCAGAAGCCATCGCTCCTTTGCTGAGCCCTCCCTCTGCAGACAGATAGGCACCATATTTGAGTCTCTATCAATCCGTCTGACACTATTTGCCCATCCTAGTGATTTCCTGAGATTTTCTGGGCTCGCACAAGCTGCTTGCAGTGACTTTTCCATACAAATGACCTGTATTTGCTCATGCTGCAAACTTTCCTGAAATCTCTCAAAGTTTCATGAACCTGAAATAAGCAGTACCTAGCCTTGGTATACCCTATAACTTTTGCTAAGTAGTCTCAAGCCTGGCACTAGCAACAGCCACCCTCAGTTTGCAGCTTAGCCTTTTCCCGACACCTCCAAGCCCAGCCCAAGTGGCAACTAAAGTGAACCTGCAGATCACTTTGTAGCCCAACCAGATGGCCCCAGACAAGATGCAAGCAGTGGCTGACCTTGGTCTGTACCTCCCAAAAGCCCCTAGAACCAACAAATTCAGCAGCCAGTTAAGACCACACTGGAGCACCACCTGATCACCTATAAACAACTCAAAGGGTGAACTTGGCAGGCACCAGAGCCTGGCTAAACTGAATCCTGCTCTGTAAAGTCAGCCCTTGCACAAAAGCTCCTCCACTGTGGTCATGTCCAGTCCTCACAACAAATCAGCCTGAGGGTCAGTCCCCACCATCGATGTGCCAACAGTAACCAGGGCTCAACTACAATAGGAGAACACACACAACCCATACAAAGAATGTACCTGGAGCACCTGGCTCAGGTGACCAGGAAGACTGTACCACCAGGTCCCACAAAACACCTACTACATAAGGGCACTCTACCAGACCAGATGCAACAGCTCTACCTGATACAAAGAAATGGAAACAAATACATGGAGGCTGTCAAAATGAAGAGACAAAGAAACATGTCCCAAATTGAAGAATAGAACAAAATTTCAGAAAATGGATGAACAAAACAGAGAAAAGCAATCTACCAGATGCAAAGTTTGAAACATTGTTTACAAGGATGCTCACTGATCTCAGTGAGAACTCCAACAAAGAGATAGTTAACATAAAATGAAGATAGAAAACATAATAAAGAACCGCACAGATGAAGAATACAATAACTGAAATGAAGAATACATTGGAGGGACTAAACAGATGAGAGGAAGTAGAAGATTAAATAAGCAATTTGGAAGACGAGATAGCAGAACACACCCAATCAGAAGAGCCAAAAATAAAAAGACTCCAATAAAATAAAGATAGCTTAAGGGACCTCTGGGACAACATCAAGAGTAATACCTTCATCATGGGGATACCAGGGAAAAAAAGAGAGACAACAAGGAATCAAGAACCTATTTGAAAAACAATGACTGAAAAATTCCCTAATGGGGTAAAAGAAATAGACATACAAGCCCAGGAAGCAGAGACAGTCATAAGGAAGATGAGCCCAAAGAGACCCACACCAAAACACATCATAATGAAAATGGTAAAGGATAAAGACAAAAAGAGAATCTTAAAAGCAGCTAAAGATAGTTACCTTAAAGGAGTTCCCATGAGACTGTCAACTGATTTCTTATTAGAAACTTGCCAGGCCAGAAAATATTGGCGTGAAATAGTCAAAGTGATGAAAATAAGGTCCCATAACCAACGTTACTCCATGCTGCAAAACTAGCATTTAGAATTGAAAAATAGATAAAGAGCTTCCCAGGGAAGAAAAGGCTAAAAGAGTTCATTGCCACCAAACTAGTATTACAGGAAATGTAAAGAAACTTTAAACTTTAAGAAGGAAAGATAAAATGGCAGTAACTACATATCTATCAATACTTATTTTAACTGTAAATGAATTAAATGTTTCAGTCAAAAGACATAGGGTGGCTGAATAGATAAGAAAGTAAGACCTTTACATATGTCGTCTATAAGATACTCACTTCAAATTCAAAGACGCACACAGACTAAGAGTAAACAAGTGGAAAAAATTATCTCACAAAAATGAAAATTAAAAAAAAAAAAAAACACATCTTGGAAGATCCAAGATAGCAGATGAGTAAGTGGAAGCTGCACAAACTTCCTCCCTGGAATTACAACTAAATTGTGGAAAAATCATCCCAAATAATAAACTGAACACCCGTTGGAGAGAAGCCTTATAACCAAGGACAGATGGGAGAAACCACCTTGCTACAACAAGACTGTAGGGAGTGTGGTGGAGTTGCAAGAGGACTGGCTGGGCTACTACATGTGGCACCAGAAATTCCAGAGGGATATTTCAGCAGCCAGGGGGTTCCTCTGCGAAGCGCAGAGTTTAAACTCCAAGCCAGTCTCCCAGCCTACGGTACCAGAGCCAGGAAAGGAACCCAGATAATGTCCAGCTGTGAAAAGCAGCAGGGTTTCTAACTGCTAGGGAGAGACAGCTGGAAATGCAGAGAGCTTCTTAAAAAACCAACACAAAAAAAATTCCATTTGTAGCCACTTATTCTGAACTCTAGCAGAGGGAGGGCAGAGTGGACTATAGCCACATGATGGGAGTCTGGGGCTGGTGGCTCTGGAGAGAGAACTGAAGGAACAACGGCCAGGATCCCTGCACTGAGTCATTCCCCACACTGCAGAAGTCATCTTTCTCAGGCACAGCACTTCCCTCCAAGCAGATCAGGCTGAGGGGAAGCAATAGCCCCATCCACAGGAATTACTCTACCCCATCCTAAATTACTCTTTCTCAGCTTCAAGTTTATGCTGAGCTGCTGAGGAGTACAGCTGTAGGTTATTTCAGTGATAAACAACTACGGTGGATCTCTGGGAGCTCTGAGACTTTACTTGACCCTCCCCTGGGTCCGATGGTGGAAAAAGCTAGCCTTGGTGAGCAACTGGGTTCTTTCTGCATGCAAACAGGCCCAGCAGAGGGAGCCACTAGCTGTGTATTGCTGACAGCTACAGAGAGGTTGCCCAGGAGCAGTCAGAGGTAGTGTCTGACATGGGCTGCACCAGGGTCTTTGCAGATCTACCTAATACACAGAAACAAACACAAAGAGGCAGCCAAAATGGGGAGACAAAGAAACAGTCACCAAATGAAAGAACAAGAGAATTCCCCCAAAGAAGAGCTAAATGAAATGGAGGTAAGCAATTTATCAGATATATAGTTCAACGTAATGGTTGTAAGGATGCTCAATGGCATGAAAAAAGACAGAGGAAGAATAAAAAAGGACCAGTAAGAAATAAAGAATGCAATATCTAAAATAAATAATACACTGGAAGTGTATTTAGGTTAGCTGAAGCACAGGAACAAATCAGCAGTATGGGGACAAGGTAGAAAAAAACACCTAAGCAGAGCAGTAAAAAGAAAAAGAATTAAAAATAATGAGAATAGTTCAAGGGACCCTTGGGGCAATATTAAGTGTTACAACTTTCTCTAGCTTTTTAAATTTGTTTCGATAAATTGTAAAATCTTTTTTCAAAAGTAAATTCCTCTCAGATTTTTTTTTAATTTTTCTGAATTCAAATAATTAATGAAAGATTAGGCTAATATACAGAATGTTACAGCCATGGATGTAACTAGTTTGAGTAATTACTTAGGAAATATCATAACTTAAAATACATCCAGCTAGTAGAGCCTTTTTATTTGTGCTCCATAAATTTGCTGTTACTCTGGAATCTCCGAGAAATGCCTGTAAAATAAAAAATCAAATAATGAAAATAACATTGCCACAATTTTTTTTTTCTAGAAATCCATTCTGAAGGATCTGAGTAAATGAGTTAAAACATGGACTTGGAGTGCAAGTGATCAGAACTGATAGGGAAACCAGTGCTATTTCTTTTAGCCATTCATTCATGTTTATTTGTTATCCTACTAATCTTGTCTGGAGTAGCTTCAGGGGTCAGTTTTTTTGCATAGCATTATCTGTCTTTACACAACTAACTTTGGAGGAAAGACCAGTGAATAAATTCATAATACCCAGCCCCATGATGTAGATGAACCCGGAAACATTTCACTCAATTCATTTGGGGGTGACTTCTCTATACAAGGATTTGGAAATGGAAGCAAATTTATATAACGATGCTCAGTCACCACCTTAACCAGCCAATGATGAAATTTCAAAGTGCTGAGATCAGGGAGAAGTTGCCAAGTTCCATATTGCTGTGTAAATCTTTTTATGAGGAATGCCCTTCAAACATCACATATTACCTGTTATGAGATCCATGCATTCTTTCATTGCCCTGTTGGAGACAGTCTTCTTGGTTGGTTGGGTCAGTTAGCTCTTATCTACGGTATTTAGGGAATAAGTACGTTTTACTTCCATTCCTTTGGAAAAGTTCTTTCCAACTACATTCCTGATACATAGATCTTAATGATAAACAAATTCTTCATAAATGCATGGTGTCTATACTTTACGGCAAAAGCAAAATAAACTTTCTGTGAACAGGGAGATCATTACTCAGTGGATCATGAAACATTACCTAATTACTCCTCAAAGAGAAATAATGCCTTTTCTAGAAGAAGAGACAAGAGAGAAATACGAATTGTAGCAAAATTCTATGAATTACCACAACAACTACATGGGATGATATCTTTGCTTCTGTCAGTGCCTAGAGAAGTCTGAGCTTCATAAAGCCCTGAATCAAATGCTATTGCCTGTGATTCCACAGGCAGAGGTGGTCACTGCACGTATAAGCAACCATTTCCCACTTAGTTACCCAGGTAAAGGAGTGAAGATGTTGGGTTTGTAAAATAGTCAGCAGGAAAAAAAGTACAATGAGTGACCCACTGATAAAGGAAATACCTTAATTCTGATCATTGCAATAAGCTATCTTCTCTCAGCACCATCATTTATACCCTACAAGCCTACCATTTTCATTCATATACAAAAATGTTCTAATACAATTCATCCAAAAAAAAAACTTCACTAAACTCCCAATCTTTATACCCAATTCCACAGCATCATTTCTATGCTTTCCTTCAGAGCAAAATTCATCAGGTGAGAGGTAGTACCCAGGTCCTCTTTGCTTCTGTGCCTTATTAGTCCCATGGTTTAAATATCGTTATATATTGTTGATTCTCAGTTTTCATCTCCAGGCCACACATTTCCTCTGCACTTTAGACTCCTATATACAACTCTATCACTACATGGATGTTTAGTAGCTACCTATAACTTAATCTGTGCAAAACAGAATTTCCAACCCTCTACACATTGAGATCTAAACCTTCCTCTTTCTATGAAAGAAAATGATACCCCCAACTCACCCAGTTATTAAAGCCCAAAACTTGGTAATTGACTTTTCCTCAGCCACAAGAGCTAAACAAGAGGTTGGATCTGTTATATACTTAGTGGTGATAGAACTTCATATCTTGGAGGATTGGATGTGGGTGTCACTGCATCTACTAGTGGCTACTACAGCCCATTTCCCACAGAGCACTAGGACTCATAGATTCAACATTTAAATCAGGTCATTCCTCGACTCAGAATTTTTTAAGTCATCCCTATTACTCCTATACAGAAACCCAAATTCCTAATTGTGGGTCATAAGTATTTGCATGATTTAACTTCGTACTTTACCTCTTACTTGTCTCCTTCTTACTAAAAATATTTAAGCCACACTGGCTTCTTTGTGTTCTCTGAATATGCCATATACCTTCCTACTCACCCAAGGCCTCTGCCAGGTCCTGTGCCTTGGGTGTGCATCCCTGTTTGCATGGCAGGTAGTCTAATATCCCTCCTTAGAAAGAGGCCTTCCCTGACCACCACATTGGATCAAAAATGGCCTCCCCCACAGCAGCTCTGTTGGTTTTCATCATGGCACACGCACCTCTTCCAACACACTCAAACCCCCATTCTTGTGATTAAAATCTCCTTGTTGGTTTGTTTGCTTACTTTTCTCTCTGATTCACCACAGCACCTCCAGTGCCTAGCACATATTCCGCCACATAGTGGGTGTCAAATTAAAATTTACTAAATGAGCGAATAAAAGCTGGGCTTGTCCCAACCAAATTTAATCAAGTGAAACCAGCTCCAGCCCATAAGCTCTTTATCAAAGCAACTCTCACTCTTAGTGAATTAACTCATACTGAAGATTGGTTGACCAAGATAAGCCATACTTTCTCCAAGCTATTTGCATTTTAATGATAGAGAAGGAGGAGAGAAACAGATTTATTTTTACCGTATGTACAATTAACACTTTGGAGTTAAAGCCTTAGTTGATCCCAGTGTGAAACGTATCACAGATTATCCTCAATAGCATGCTGTTTATTTATAAAGGATATTCCACTCAGGTACATACAATATTTTAGGAGGCCATGGGTACTTTGAGAGTCTGATGCAAATTTGGATGGAAACATCCGGACAAAAGTTCACATACACAAAAAATTCAGATACTCATGTTTGAAAGATACACGGACCCCTGAAGCCCCATTATGCATGCTGAAGACTGTGGATTCTAAATAATAAATCCTCTATTTACTATGTGAATAACCAGATTACATTTTCACCCATTGTAAATCTTGGGTCATTGTTGGTTTTGCTTATAACGCTTTCTTAAGTAATTTGAACTTCCCCATTGCCCTTTCTAGTTGAAGAGAAAAAAATATGTAAATTGGAGGAAACTGTGGAAGAAATACTACCATTTATTAGACATGAGTATGTGTCCAGTACTATGCAATACACATTCCATGAATTACTACATTTAATTCTCAAAACCACCCTGTGAGGTCAATAAGCTCCATTTTTGCAGACTGAAAAACTGCAGAAAAATGTGGTCAAATGAGTTCCGTGGGAGAAATTCATGATAGCACCTAGATTCATATCCAGATTGTACATTCATGTTCTCTAAGTTGTACTATTTATTCATATTTTTAAATGGCTGGTTCATTCTTACATTCTTTTAACTAGTGATCTGGACATTCCCCTTAACTCTCTAACTTCATCTTCTGTTATGCTCACCTTTGATCACTCGATTTAAGCCACACAGGCTTCCTTGCTATTCCTTAAATGAGGCTCTTTAAACGAAACTTGGCTATGAGAGCAATTAATAGAAATATAATTACTTATATGTATAAGAATCCCTGCCTTTTTAGGAAACCTTTCTGGTAACAATATTATTTAAAAGATGACTAGCTCAACTAATATACTTGCAATACAGATGTATCTGTGAAATTAAAATATAATATCAATAATTAAAGTATATATGTTATATTACAAATGATTACAAATTAAAATAACCACAGTAATAAAAGCATAAAAAGAACCTGATTAAAAAGTGCTAATTTTTACCCAGTTTGTAGATACTAGCTCCAATTCTTTTAATTTTTAAAAGTATTGTTTATTCTATTGTTATTGTTTGTGCTATTGCAGTTACCCCAGTTTTTCCCCTTAACCCTCCTTTACCCAGACCCCCCTCCCTGAGACAATCCCCATACCACTGTCCATGTACATGGGTTGTGCATATATGTTCTTTCTCTAATCCCCCTTCACCTTCTTTCAACCAATGCCTACCTCCCTTCTTACAGCTGTCAGTCCATATCCATGTTTCTATGCCTCTGGTTCTATGTTGCTTGTTAGTTCACACAATGGAATATTATCCAATTCTGTTAAACTACAATAGATTATTTATTGAAATTACAAGTATTCTGAGTTCAAATGTTCTATTCTATTCTACATAACACACGTATTGGCCAAAACATGTATCTTAAGTTGGGAACACTAGGAAAATACTGTTCTTTGTAAAGTATATTTGTGTAGTTTGGCTTTTTTTAAATATATTTTTTATATATTGATATCCTCTTGATTTTCTAAAAATAAAATCACTTTTAGTCCTCATGACTTGTGAATATTAGTATCTAAGTGAAAAGACAGAAATAATACAGAATCCATTTGATGTGGTGAACATGTTAAGATGGTTACATGGTTTGTGACTGCAGCAATTATTATACATCTTTTATTACTGAATCTTCCTCTGTGGCTCTCAGCTGTGTTCGGACATGTCTTTCTTATCCATACCAGCCAGCTCTCCTCCTGCTGTTTGATCTCAGCAGTTCATAAGGATCCCATGCAGGCTGGCACTTTATTAATCTGAAATATTTCTAACATGAAAACATACATAGAGGTTATATGAAATACTCACGTACCCACCACCAAGAATTTATAATCTCCTACCTTCCTACCCAGCATAACCGTAATATTGAAGGCTACATAATACATAGCCTTCCCATCCATATTTTCATTTTCCCTCATTTGTATCTATTTGTAAAGAATATGAGTACAGATGCTTCTCAACTTATGATGAGGTCACATTCTGATAAACTCATCATAAATTGAAAATATCATAAATCAAAAGTGCATTTAATACGTTTAACCCACCAAACATCATAACTTAGCCTCATCTACCTTTAAGGTTACCCAGAACACAGTAAAGTATTTGTCATTTACCCTGATCAGGTGGCTGACTCAAAGCTGGAGATCACTGCTGCTGTTCAGTAGCATGAGAGAATATTATACCACGTATCACTTGCCGGGAAAATATCAAATTCAAAACATTTCCAGTTTAGGTTCTACTGAATGTATATCATTTTTATACCATTGTAAAGTCAAAAAGTCATAAATTGAACCATTGTAAATCAGGGACTGTCTGTACCATGTCATACTTTTCTTTTGTCTATCACCACTATGATTTCAAGACTTAGTCAATGTTGATACATGGAAATCTAGTTCATTTACCCTGTCTTATAAAACATACTGCAGTTTATTTATCCTTTTCCCTATAAAGAGTGATTTATATTGTTTCCAATTTTTCACTAATAATATCAATACAGAAATATTTATCCATGGGCCCATAGATGAGAATTTCCCCACAGTGTATGCCTAGGAGCAGAATTACTGGTATGGAATGCAAAGTTTCAACACCGTGGATATTGCTAAATTGCCCTCTGTGGAGGAAAGACTGTTCCATGGCATGACCACTGAGGGACTTGACAGCTTGATCCTGACCAGGATAGAGATTGTTCCCATAAATCCCCCAGAGACTGTCTGATCTACCCTTCTACCATGTCCCACAGAATTCTGGTTTGTGCTGGTTCCTGGAACAGGCCATTGCCCTGGGCAAGCATATAAGGTGTTTTCTCCTTCTCTGGGGCAGGTCACACCCCTGTACCCCTATCCATCCTACCCTATCATGTGCCCCTCCTTTGTAAGTTCCTTTAACAAACTCAATGTAATGATGAGGTTGTCAGACTCTTTTCATCGTCTTTTGACCCAGGAAATTTGTAATACCATCCGACTCACTGGACTTTCCATATGATCAGTTTCTAAGATCTCTGTTCTGTTTTTGCAATTAAGATACAAATATAAATAAATAACTAGGTTTCTGATAGGCAGCTGATAGCTTCTATTGCTCCTTTAATTTTTAAAAGATAATGACATTTTTGTTTCTGTAGTATAAAAATATTCTTAAATAATTGTTATACCCAACAAAGTGATTACTTCTAAAATCTGTCAGTAAATGCTTTTGAATATTCTTACATATACCATTATATTATACAAACAATAACTCCATTACTTATTTTATAATCTCTATGTGCTTTTTAAAAAATTTCTAGGGCACCAGACAAGATTGAAGTGTAGGTAGAAACACTTTGCTCCCCCATACAACCAAAAGAAAAATAACCAATTTAAAAACAATAAACAAACAGAACTGCCAAAATAGCAATCTGCATGGAACTCTGACAACCAAGGAGTTAAAGAAACATTCATCCAGACCGGTACGAGGGGCAGAGATGGGGAGACAGGCAGCCAGGTGGGCAGGCAGGCAGAGAGGACCAGTGGTAAGGCAGCAGACCACAAGGCAAGAAGGGGCTGGCTCACCAGAAACTAAAGACTCAACACCTCTAGCTGCAAATACTGTGGGGATTGCGAAGGTGGGAGAAACTCCCAGTCTCACAGGAGAATTCATTGGAAAGTAGGGCTAGTGCAGAATGAGCAAAGGGCACTGTTCCCTCTCTGAACCCTCCCCCAGAGAAAACACTACAATGCAGCCAAGAGGGTTGCCCCGCCCTGGCGAATACCTAAGGCTCCACCTCCTAACAACTTAACAGGCGCACCAAGACAAAGAAATATGACCCAAATGAAAGAACAGATCAAAACTCCAGAAAAAGAGCTAAGCAACAAGGAGACAGATAATCTATCTGATGCAGAGTTCAAAACACTGGTAATCAGGATGCTCACAGAATTGATAGAGCTCAGTTACAAAATGAAGGAGGAAATGAAGGCTACCCAAAGTGAAATAAAGCAAAATATACAGGGAACCAGCAGTGAAGGAAGGAAAACTAGGACTCAAATCAATTATTTGGATCAAAAGGAAGAAATAAACATCCAACTGCAACAGAACAAAAAAACTATAATTCAAAAAAAATGAGGAGAGGCTTAGGAATCTCCAGGACAACTTCAAGCTCTCCAACATTCAAATCATAGGGGTTTCAGAAGGAGAAGAGGAAGAGTAAGAAATCGAAAACATATTTGAACAAAACTGAAGGAAAAGTTCCCCAATCTGGCAAAGGAAATAAACTTCTAGGAAGTCCAGGAAGCCCAGAGAGTCCCTAAGAAATTGGATCCAAGGAGGAGCACACCAAGACACATCACAATTAAGTTATGCAAGATTAAAGACAAGGAGAGAATCTTAAAAGCAGCCAGAGGAAAAGAGAGAGTTACTTACAAAGTGGCTCCCATAATACTATCAGCTGATTTATCAAAAGAAACCTTACAGGCAAGAGGAGGCTAGAGAGAAGTATTCAAAGTCATGACAGGCAAGAACTTACATCCAAGATTACTCTATCCAGGAAAGCTATCATTTAGAATGGAAGGGCAGATAAAGTGCTTCCCAGATAAGGTCAAGTTAAAGGAGTTCATCATCACCAAGTCCTTATTATATGAAATGTTAAAGAGACTTATTTAAGAAATAAAAGATCAGAAAGTATAAATAATAAACTGACAACAAACTCATAACTATCAACAACTAAACCTAAAAGACAAAAACCAAGCAAACAACTAGAACAGGAACAGAATCACAGAAATGGAGATCACTTGGAGGGTTATCAGTGGGGAGGTGGAGGGGGAGAACAGGGAGGGAAAGGTACAGGGAATAAGAAACATAATTGGTAGGCATTAAATATACAAGGGTAGATTAAGAATAGTTAAGGAAATGGGGAACCCAAAGAACTTATATGAACAGCCTACGGATATGATCTAAGGGTAGGGGGTGTGCAGGGTGGAGGATGGATAAAGGGGAGAAAAATTAGGACAACTGTAATAGCATAATCAATAAAATATATTTAAAAAATTCTAATGCCTATATGTGCCTCTTGTCTTACTGCATAGGCTAAGACCTAGCTACAACCAATAGTAACTGATAGCATGCAACCTTGAGGAAGAGGGTAGCATTTTTACTCTCAAGTCAATGTTTTAAATTGTTATTACTATTTTTAGATTTTCTTTCTTCCTATGTTGATATTAGAATTTATAGTTTCTTAAAAATTGCACAGTTAAAGTAACAAGTTACTTGAGTTGTTTGGCATTACATATTCAGAATATCCTCTCAGAATTTAAAAACCTTCACTAAATCTGAAAGATAGCCTTTTTTTCTTCCTCATAATGCCTATATGTGTTTATGTGTATCCTTTTTTTAAATGGTCCATTTTACAGGGAATTTTCTATTTTAAAATCCTTTCCAAAAAGGCATCTTTTATATTTTGTTAGTAATTTCTCTGTTGTTTGTGTTTGCTATTTTATTACTTTATGTTCTTTTTCATAGGATTTCCCTCCTCCCAATTCTTTGTAGGTCCTCTGCTGTTCCTTTTCTAACTGCTTGTGTTGACCCTTCATGCATTTTCAAATGTCCTATATTCTAATATATATATATATATAATTAGAAAACTCCCATTAAATGATTACTGTATCCAAATGAGTTATTATATGTACTACATTCACTGTCATTCAATTATAAATATTGTATTATATCTATATTACTTTCTTCATTAACTCATGAATTATTGAGAAGAGTATTTTTCAATTTCCAGCTATAAGTAAGAGTTTGGGCTACTTTTTATAGTTGGAGCCTAATTTTATTGAATTTATTTCATGGGATTTTGTTCTACTTTTTTTGGAGCTATGTGTAATGATAACATCAAGTCACATTGGTCAAATATTTACCACGCGTTAGGTACTATTCTAAATAGATTACACATTTTAACTTGTTAGAATTCAAAAGAAGTTCTAGGTAATGCCATTACTTATAGTGTTTATGAATAGGGTATCTAAGCCATAGCAAAATAAAATAACTTAACCGGGTAGTAGAGTGAGTGTATGGTGGTGCTAATATTCAGACTTAGTCAGTGAAACTCCAGACTCTGCACTTACAACCCTCACAATAGACTGCCTTGAAGTCAGTACACTCAGAGGGAATAGATGCTCACATTGTTTTAGTATACAGTCCTATACACATTTGTCAGATCAACCTTGTTAACTAAGTTATTCAAATCCTCTATAATCTTTCTAAATATTTTGCTTCAATTAATTTACATATTTCTGGGATGTGTTAACATGTCCCATTTGGATTATAGTTTCATTAATATCATTTTATTGTGTTTTTTGCTTTTAATAAATTCTTACATTTGGAAAATGTTTTATTAATTCATTTTTTATCTCTTCTAATAATTTACAATAAATTCTATTTTTTCTGATATTAATTTACTACACCACCTTTATTCTTTTTGTTCAATATTTCCTGGTATGTCACTTTTTATTTGTAATCATATGATATATATACGTGAATACAGATGAATACATATATACACACATATATGTTTGTGTAATATATTGCTTTTTATTTTTTAATTATTTTTCTTTTTATTGTTGTTCAAGTGCAGTTGTCTCCATTTCCCCCCACCATTCCCCTCACCCCACCCATCCCCACCTCCCACTCTCATTCCTACCCCTCTTTGGCTTTGTCAATGTGTCTTTTATACATGTTCCTTGATGACCCTTCCCTTGTTTTCCCCCATTATCCCTCTCCCCCCCTCCCCAGTTACTATCAGTTTGTTCTTTATTTCCATGTCTCTGGTTATATTTTGCTTGCTTATTTGTTTTGTGGATTAGGTAACACTTGTAGGTGAGATCATATGGTATTTGTCTCTCACTGCCTGATTTATTTCACTTAGCATAATGCTCTCTAGTTCCATCCATGCTGTCCTGAAGGGTAGGATTTCATTCTTTCTTTCTGCTGTGTAGTACTCCATTGTGTAAATGTACCACAGTTTTCTCTCTTTAGTAGGATTTTACATTTTACCCAATCTGAGATTTTCTGTTTTAATGATTGAGTTTTACTGTAATAACTGATATTTTATAACTATTTCTTCCAATTTATTTTGTTTTACATACCTATCACCCTTTTGGTTGTTTCTGGGTTGTTTTTTTTTTCTCCTTTTCTCCCCCATCAGATTGATCAGCTTTTCAGTACAGCATATATTTTTTTTTGTTTCTAGTAATTTCTAATCTAAAGAGTCTATATTTACTCTTTTAGTTGTTAATCTTAAATTTTATCATGAACAAGTATATAACAAATGGAGATAAACAACCTTTCAGATGCAAAACACTGGTTATCAGGATGCTCAAAGAAATCATTGGATATTGCAATAGCATAAAAAAAGGCCCAGGCAGAAATGAAGACTGCATTAAGTGAAATAAAGAAAAATCTATAGAGAACCAACAGTGGAGGTGATGAAGCCAAGAATCAAATCAACAATTTGGAACATAAGGAAGAAAAAACATTCAATCAGAACAACAACAAGAAAAAAGAATTTTAAAAAATGAGGATAGAATAAGGAGCCTCTGGGACATCTCCAAATGTACCAATATACAAATCATAGGGGTGCAAGAAGGAAAAGAGGAAGAGCAAGAAAGTGAAAACTTATTTGAACAAATAATGAAAGAAAACCTCCCTAATTTGGTGAAGGAAACAGACATGCAAGTCCAAGAACCACAGAGAGTCCCAAACAAGTTGGACCGAAAGAAGAACACACCAAGACACATCATAATTAAAATGCCAAAGATTAAAAATAAAGAGAGAATCTTAAAAGCAGCAAGTAAAAAGCAGAAAGTTACCTACAAAGGAGTTTCCATAATATTGTCAGCTGATTTCTAAAAAAAAAAAAACAATTTTGCAGGCTACAAGGGACTGGCAAGAAGTATTCAAAGTGATGAAAAGTGAGGACCTACAACATAGATTACTCTATCTAGCAAAGCTATCATTTAGAATGGAATGACAGAGAAAGTGCTTGCCAGACAAGATAAAACTAAAGGTGTTCATCATCACCAGGCCATTATTATATGAAATGTTAAAGAGAACTATATAAGAAAAAGAAGATCAAAATTATGAATATTAAAATGGGAACAAATGCATGAATATCAACAACTGAACCTAAAAAACAAACTAAGTCAACAACCAGAACAGGAACAGAATTATAAAGATCATTTGAAGGGCTATCAGCTGGGTGGGGAAAGGGGGAGAATGGGGGAAAAAAGGTACAGAGATTAAGAAGTACAAATTGGTAGGTACAAAATAGACAGGGGGATGTTAAGGGAAGTATAGGAAATGGAGTAGCCAAAGAACTTATATGCATGATCCATGGACATGAACTAAGGGACGGGATTGCTGAAGGGAATGGGGGTACTGGTTGCAGGGGGACAAAGGGAGAAAAACTGGGACAACTGTAATAGCATCATCAATAAAATATATTTTAAAATTAATTGAATACCTAAATAAACATAAACCAATGTTTTTTAAAAAGTGTGTTAGATCATTAATATTTTTTTCTGAACATTGAAAGGAGTTTAGGAAGGCTTAATTCCAGCCTCTCAAACATATCATTGTTGTCTAGCACTTCATTTCTACCTTCTTTAAAACCAATGTAGATACTTTTCTTTTTGCTCTGCAACTTTTTGTTTTTAATCTAAGGTCATCCCTCCAGCATTAACAGCAACATCTAATTTATATATTTTTACAGTCAAATAATATTTTTCATTTGCTTAACCATAATTATATACATTTCAGTTATTTCTGGTTATTACTGTGACCAATAATGTTCCAGCAAACACCTTCATACAAAAAGTAGTATTGCTAGTTCAGAAATAAGCATATTTTATATTCTAGATACTTTTTGAAAAGCATTGCTTCTTATATCCTATTGCTTATTCCTAGAATCAATTTCCTTCTTTTAAAGTTAGTCATGCCTTCAGAAAGACTGTAAGAGGTAAACTCTCTAATTCTTTATATGACATAAAAATCATTTTCTTTTATTCTGAAATGATAATTTAAATATAGATTTATAACTATTCTTATTTTTTCTTCAACATTTATATTATTCTACTGTCTTTTAGCATCTATTTGAATAACTAGAATTCTACTACTAGTCTTATTGCTGTACCATCGAAGATAACATGTCTTTCTCTTTGGCATCTTTAAATATTTCCTTTTGTCTTTTCATTTCAGTTTCACTGGGATGTGCATAAGGGGGCCTGGCTCTTCCTTCAGTCTGAGAACCCATTTTGTTTTATGTATCTGCATTATTCTCTATTGTTATCTATTTGGCTATTAGCCTCTCCTTTCTTTTCTCTCCTTCTGGAACTCCTGATTTAGAGTTTCAAAGTTTTAGAGCTTACATTTAAGTCTTTGATCATTTTGAATTACTTTTTTAATATGGTGGGAGCACAATGTTGTTTTTTAAAGGTGGCTGCTAGCTAGAAAGGTTTTCTCTATGTATTAATAATCTGACAAGAAAATGGCATGATTTGAAGTCACTATTCATAATTGTTATCACAGCAATATTAGGCGAAGTGAGATCCCAGCGCCTCCTTGATATTTTGATTTCTCTAAAAAGCATGGAATTATAAAGTCTAAGTTCAGAGAGAGTGATTCTTTCACATGTTTCCAGGTGTGTATGCTTTTCTGTGGATAACAGAACTAAAAGGAGCCATCATGTTGCGGGGCTGATATAAGATAAGGAGGCAGAACTGAAGCACCAGAACAAAACAGTTCAGTGAGCTTTACCCAACTTGAGCCACTAGTATCACGGGTTCTACAGAAATAAAAAACTCTTTTACGTGGGCTCACTTCTTATAGCGCCTGGAGGCAGCCTTGTTCCAAACTCCCAATGCTGTGATGTGCAAGAAATGAAGGAAAGTAATAAATTGGGCATTTTCTTAACCAAAAACCACTGGAGGTTTGTTTGAAATTTAGACGTATTCACTGGAGACTTTTTATGAAATTTTTAGAAACTGATGTCAATATTTTCAAGTAATGAATCATTGGCAAAGGAGAAAGGACAAATATGCTTTATGATATGATAAATTATAGTAAGTAATTCTCCTCTGAACTTCTCTCTATATTGCAATATCAGAAGAGGGGGGGCAGAGAGAGAGAGAGAGAGAGGGGAAGAGAGAGAGATTAAAGGGAGAAGCAACGAAAAAAGCCTGACAAAAGGATCAGTGGGAACAGAAAATGGTAAGAATGCTAATGGAAATGAGAAGAGTGAAGGGAAGAGAGGAAATACAAAGAAGAGATGAGAGGACATGGAAACCAAGATTCAGGAAGAATCAGGGCAAGGAACAGAGGGAGACAAATATTATCATCCACCTGTATTAAAAAGAACAGAGTTTTGGAACCAGAAATATGATTTTAAATGGAATTCAAGACAAATAATCAATCCAAATATATGTAAAATTATTTGTGAAGTGTCTGAATCTTAGTAATACTTTGCAACAGAAAAATTATATAATCGGGACCTTAGGATACTTGTACATCTTAGGACGTATTTCTCCTCTTCTGACATATATCACTGTTGTATCACCTTTGGTAACTTTCACTGAGAACTCTTCAACCCAAGCTGTGTCTGCACACTGCACTCAATTTGGTTTCTGATAAAATTGACAAATCAATTTGAAACAAGCACATTCACTGCATTTTTAAATTCTGTAAAGGATCACATTAGTTTCCTTTAAGATAAAGAATGTTTTTTATTTAGTTTTGACTTGATAAATGCAAACTTTTTAATAACTGAGGGGGCAAACCAGTTGATGCTTGTAAACTGTATATTAGCTATTATCCCATTTAGTATACATTATTTAACTCTCATTAACCCTTGTAAGATAGGTACAATTACTATCTTCAGTTCCATTTGGGGAAACAAACATTAAGAGAATGAAATAATGTTCTCAAAGTTACATAGGTAGGAACTAGATCCAGAGTCCAATGCCCACCACTGTACTGCACATTTCAGCCTCTCCAGCACTGAGCACATATGTAGGAGTGAGTATAAGCAAAGAAATATCATTAACTCAAACTAACTAGATGCAACTGAGGGTAAATTAGGCAAAAATGCGAACCTCTGTTTCTGATCTCCTTTCCAGAGCTGCATGTTGCCTGCAGCAGGAGTCTAGGTCCGGGCTCTCCACACAGCGGCCTGTCGGGCTGAGACACACAACCTGTATCCCAGCTTTAAAAATATAACTGGCCTCACCTCTCCCAAATATGTCAAAAACATTTGCTAATTATCATGACAAAAATAGGTAAAATTCAAATTCTTTAAAATTTTTATATTCCTTATAAATCAATATGTTGTAAAAGTGTTGTAATTAATAATAAACAGTCTTACTTGAGCTTTGATTTCTTACTGGCTGACCCCTATTATTACTGTTATTACTAGAAAATAAATGAAGAAATAATTTTAAATGTGAAATTTTCCAGCATGCATTTCTTGTTTTTGACTAAGGCTGTATCAGTCACTTTCACTCCTTAAATATGATTTGTGTTTTTAAATTCTTTATGTATATAGCTTGGCACTTTTCCTTGGGTTTCATCTCTCACTGCCTAACTGAATTCTTTATCTGGGTGCCTAGCATGCTCTCAAAATCAACATGTCACCATTCTGAAGCTTCTAAATCTGTTTAGATTAAATATATTCTCAGAGCTCATACAGGCATGCATGACTCAGGGTAAAATAAAACTTTAGATGACACATTTTTTTGACAAAAATTTAGATGTGATTCATGTTAGACATTGGATCCTAGCCCCAGTCATCAAATTTAGACTCAGTTAATCTACCTGCTTCATTTTCCTGATAAGGAGACTCATACCCTGAGAGAAAATATTACTTGTTCAAGATCATCCTGAAGTCATAGATGAGCTGCAAATAAAATCTTGAATCTTGATTTTTTATGCTTGTTGTAACCTTTGTACTAAATATGCTATGAGCCAGCCACCACAGTGACTGTTTTACTTGCACTCTCTCATTTAATGCTTACTTGTAAGGTAAGCGTTGATATCCCACATTACGAATAGGAGCAGTAAAGCTCAAGGAAGTGAACCCATTCATTCAGGCTTACAGTGGAACAGTCAGAATCTGAAACTATGTCTGTTTCGTTCCAAATGCCCTGGCATTAGTCAGCTTCTCTAGCTCCTTCTGTGACAACCACCTCCCTCTTGTGAATGCAAATCACATAAACATAGAAATAACCTTTGACCATTTTAACCATTACCTACACTTCTCAGTACAGGGCTTCCCACAACAGAAATAATTCATTAAAATGTGTTAACAACCATACATTTTAGACAAATGCTATAAATCCTCAAACAGTCCCAACTTGTAAAATATGTCTGCAAATCATAAGGTAACCAATTATTATATTACGCTTTGTATTCTGTTTGTCAATAATTGGATGGCATATATTTGGATTTTATTAAACATGCCCAGTGTCTCTTTCCCTGAGTCACCACAGATACTGTCACCATAGATCAGCACCTTTCAAACTTGATTTCATGATAACTCAAGGAATATTAAAATATTTTAGTGAGTGTTGGAAAAAATCTAAAAAAATAATTCATTTTGTTCACCTACATTTTGGAAATCTGTTTATTCTGTACATTAATTTAAATTTTGAATGGCTCAAGAAGAAATATAAAAGGAGTTTTAAAACTGTAAGTTATGATAGGGAGAAAACAAACAGGCAAGAATGTTAAAGGGCCAAAATACTAGCAAAATTTAAATAGGTAATAAGCAATAAACAGTTCCTTGGCTACAGAAAACAGAGTTTGAAATATCTATAGAGGCAACTGTGAAAACCTCTATGTAATCCTGGATTGATGTAGCCCTGAACCAATGAGATAATATTGAAAACCTTGTCCAACAGAATCCAATTCAATCAGTTACTATAGCTATGAATAAGCAATTACATGTTCCCCATCATGGCCAAAATACATTATGTGGGCCATCTACACAATCAATTGTTCAGCAAACCAATTCATCTCATTAAGACAACCTTAATAAAAGAATCAGGTAAACTATTTTCTGGGATAATGTCATGCATAATAATAGATCACTAACTATTTCTCAAAAATGTCCTCTCCATACCTCCATTATGGGTATTGCCTTAGGTCAGACAACATCACCTCTCATCTGAATTATTGTATTAAGCTTTTACTGTTGTTTTTTCAATTTTAATGGGTCTCCCCATTTCCAGTCTCATCAATCCCACATTGCACTTTAATGACTTCTCATCACCTCGAGAATAACTAGAAACTCTTTTTTGTGCTCTGACCAATGCCTTTGTCTTTAGCCACACTGGCCACTGTATCATGCAAAACATGTTTTCCACTCGTATTGAATTCAGCATTATTCCCAGACCCAACATTCCTCTCTCTCCTTCCTTTTAATGTGACCTTTCCCCTCAACAAACTGCTTCTCTCATTCTATCATTTGGCTGGATTTTCCTTTGAAACCCCACCCATATTTATTTTCTCCAAGTAAACCTTCCCCCAGGCTGAGCTACCCCTCCATGCTCTCTTTGCAACACCTACCTAACCACTTAGTCTATAATGACACTTACTATCTCCCCAGCCAGAACAGTTTCTTGAGACCAGAAACTATTTTACTTGTCTTTGTGTCACAGTATCTAGCTGAGTACCTGGAAGATGAAAAACATTCAAATGACTTTGTTGAAAAGGTGAATAAATAAAACAGGTGTTTCACCAGAGAAACACTTAGATGGAAATTAAAAAAATGCAGGTCCCAAACTGCTATCCTGGAGATTCCTACTGACCAGTTTGGATTGGAGCAAAATGTTTTCTGTTTATCAAATATTCCAAGTATATTTGGGATGGGAGTAGAAGACAGAAAGCTGTATAAGAACAATTAAAATAAAATAAAATAAAAAACAAATATTCCAAGTAATTTCATGAGGATGAATGAGAAAGTGGGAGAATTACTGTAGACATTTATTCATGAGAGATAAGAAAATCTGACTTTGCACAAAATTCCTCTGTCCTTGGGTTTATGTCTCCTTGAGGTATCCATGGGGATCTTCACCTCTCCCTTTACAAGGTATCTATCTATCTGTGCTGTGCAAGTAAAAAGAAACAAAAAACAATTTATCATGTAAAAATAAGGATATGAAGATAATCTATCCTTATCTCAGAATATAAACTCAGCAAGGGGCTTGGTTATGATTTCGTCATTGTTTTATTTTTTCAGCCAGTATTTTCAATGTGGCCTAAAAATGTCATGACTAAGAGTAGTTATTTGTAGAATTGCTTCAAAATGTTATCTCAACCACTGTAATTTCACACCTGGCATTCAAACTACCTGGTTTGCCTGTAAGAATTCCACTTGCCTGGTGATTATACAGTGCTTGCTAGAACTAACAGCATATAATGTTTTATTCTTTTTTTAAAGTTTTTAAAATTTTTATTTATTTATTTTTAGAGAGAGTGGAGGGAAAAGAAAGGCAGAGAAACGTTGATGTGTGAGAGAAACATCTATGGGCTGCCTCTCAGCCTATAGCCCAGGCATTCATCCTGACTGGGAATCAAACCAGCAACCTTTCAGTTCACAGGCTGGTGCTCAATCCACGGAGCCACACCTACCAGGGCAAATTTTTATTCTTTAACTCTGGGAACACGGACTTTTCCAAAGAGAAGACTGTGCTCCATGTTGCCACCCACTTAACATACCTCACTCCTTAATTACAAAACCTTTACAACTCTGCCACTCAATGGAAAATTTTATTTTAAAGATTACTAATAACCTCTGAATTGCCAAAGCTAATAAACTTTTTTGGGTGCCTGTTAGCCTCTGAACTGACAGTGCATGGCAAGCCTTTCTTCAACACTCATTCCTTGTTGGATTACTGGTTTTCTTACTTCTCTCTCTGCTCCTTTGCTAATTTAGTCTTTTGCTTCTGCTTCTAAATATGTTTGGTTCCATTTGGGAATCTAAACTTGTTGATCTAGCAGTTAAGTTCTTCCAAATTTGAAAAACTTTTGTGTAGGTCTTACTACACAAAACTCCTGTTTGTGTATTCCAAGGTCTAGACCAGCACTAGTCACATATGGTTTTTAAATTAATTAAAATTAAATGAAATTAAAAATTCATTTCCTTAGTCACACTGTCCACATGTCAAGTGCTCAACAGCACTTGCCCAGTGCATTTCTGGGGCACTTCCATCATCACAGAAAGTCCTGTTGGACAGTTCCAATCTAGGCAGCTGGACAGCGTCCTCACCTTTAAACTTTAGCCTGTTTGATCCGCTCTCCCTGGAATGCTGTCCACCAACCATCTCTCTTCCTCTACAAATCTGACCCTTTCTTCATGATTCATTCTGAATATTTACCTCTCTCCAAAAATTCTGACCAATCACTCTAGCTGAAAGTGTGGCAGCTCTACTATGAACTCCCAAAGTTCTTTGTACCACTCTTACCCATGTTGCTTTGTTCTGTCGTTTTTGGTACTTTCTGCTCTTTCTGGCTAGAGACTAAAGTGTCTGAAGGGCTGACATGTGCCAACTGTCAATGAATGCTTTCAATGTGCTAACCTAAGTGCTTGATGTTTCTCAGATCCTCAGAATTACCCTGAGAAGTGTAGAGTGTTTTACCATATTAAGGTCAAGGAAACTGGGATTTAAGATAAAGTGATTGGCCAAATGAAAGTTTCAAGAAGGGATAGCCTAGGCTTACAGACGAGTGATCTCTGAATCACCCAGCTTGTTCTAACTTCAAAGCCCATACCTTTAATCACAGGGACCCACTACTTCCTCCATCTCATTTAGCATATTAATGCCCAACCCACATGCTTGGTGCCTTGTAATACCAGGCATTAACTCCACTGATGAATGAGTGAATAGCTGAATAATCCCTTATATGTATTAGGTAATTTACAGTTTATAAAACTTGTTGACAGCCACAATTTATTTCCATATGATTTCCCCAAAAGCTCTGAGGCAGCTCTGCAGGAAACCTTATCTCCATTTCACAGAGGCTGAGAGTTCAGAGGCCTCCTGAAGTTCATGGTGCTATTTAGTGACAAAGATAGAACTTTAGTCCAAGCCTTCTGCCTCCAGGTTCCATCAGCCTTCCTTTCAACCCCCCTCAGGGTTCAAAACTCACTGATAATCAACTAAGACTCAAAGAGTTTTGTCTCAATATACTCTTTTCTACTTGCCCATTTTATTCTTTAAAAAATGTGATAATGGGGCTTAATTGTTTATGTCTATGGGAGGGGTAGAAGCAGTTTAGTCATTTTCAGTGATAGTTAAATAGCCACACATTTAGATCTTTATCATATTGTTTTTGCCCTAATCTCATTAAAATAACTGGCTTGCATGAAACAAAATTCTGGGAATGTTAATTAGCAATTACCTATGAATATGCATTATTATTGTAAGTCCACTAATAATTTTCATGGGTCTCATCTGTAATTATATCTGCATGTTCTTTTTCTCTCTCTTTCCTCCTTCAGGAAAGTCATTTAAAATGCATTTGGGAAGTGTCTGAAAAAATTAATTCTATTACTCTTATTTTCCAGAATTTTCTTAAGTTTTTATAGCTATAATTGTTTTTTCTTCTCAAGGCAAAGCAATATATTGCAACATCCATTATCATATGTGTTGAAAAAATGGGAGATTCATGGAATTAATTTTACACCAATTAAATAACAGAAGAAACAATTATACTACATCTTCTTCTTTATTACATTAATTTTCTCATATACTTAAATAGTTTTGTATTTCATCCTGCATCTGCAGTTATATTTAAGAGTACTATACTTCCATTTATTTCACATCCCTCTTGGAGTCTTATGTGTTTTCGTGAGTAGGTAAGGTTAGTTGGAGCTCAGAATGGCAGGATGAAACTCACCCATTTTGAGTGACTTTTCTCAGTCCTAATGAAGATTCTTTACAAAAATTATTTTACTAATCTGAAAAGAAGTCTAAAAAATAATTTGCCCAAGATAACCCTACTAGAAAATGGCAAAGATCTGTTTAAACCTATGCCTGCCTCATCTCAAAGCCATGACATTTTCAATAGGAATGACCAAATGGTTAATGGCTAAATGTGAAATAAAAGGCCTCCCAGTAAAACATAAATGTGCCTGATACCTTTTCACTAAATGCTTATTAGATGAATGAATGAATGAATAAATGAATGAACAAATGGGTGAATGAAGCTCAATACACATCAGCTCATTTGCCTCCCTACCAAAAGAGAATATTTTCTAATAAAGATTCAGGAGAAATATACGATTAGGAAAATGTTTCAACACTGGTGGGGCTTTTACAGAATTATTCTTCCCATGTTCAGTAGTCTTAATGCACAAGCAACTTGGTTGAAGTCTATAATGCCCTTGAATTCCAAGTTAAGCAGTCTGATCATCTGGAAATAGAAAATCAAGGACCTGAAAAACCGTTAAACAAATAGATTGAACTGAAATTAGCCTCTTGAGACTTTAAGTGCTTCCATATAAAGTCCAAGAGATAGAAACAGGAATGATATTCACTACAACTAAACATTGCCTTAACTCCAAAATTAACTTCTGCATTTTGATTTAATGTCACATCAAGGCATATGAGCCCTCCACTTGCAAAGGGTTTACACCAGCTTAAAACAAATGTCTCACGTGGGTGAGACTGCAAACTCAGTCACTAGTGATGTTTTTATTTGATGTTTCATTCCTTGTTTTCCATACCTGCAGGAACCATGTGAACCTGTCTCCAGGAACTTTATCACTGACTTTTTTGAAAAGCTTTGTAACTCTTCTCTTTGCCATCAACCTTTCTTTCCACTTCGACTCTTCTTACAAATAGCTACTAGGAAAATTTCTCCCAAGATAGCTTTTATCACAGGCTCAAAATCTATCACAGTCCCCTAAACCCTGGTATCCAACAGACTCTTAAAATCTTTACCCCTCTCACCATCCTAGTCTCTCATATCTCCCTGAGGCAAATTTTCCACTAGTTAAAGAACAAACAAACAAAAAAAACCCCTTCTGCCATACCATGTATAAACTCATTTTCTAATCTGTGATTTTCAGCATGCTAGTGATCCTAATTTAGAACTTTTGAACATACTTGGAAAACCATCTTTGCCATATTTTCAAGTGGGTGTTTTATCAGTATCTGTATCAGTAAGGGCCCCAGAAGGAAACACACTTCATCCCAGATGGTCCAAAGGAAGAGAGTTTAATGAAGAAGTTATTTACCAAACTGTAGACAAAATTAAGAAACAAACAATACGGTGAAGCATCTAGAGATTAGCAACAATGAGAAGACAATACTCCTGGTAGGAATGAAGAGAGAAACAGAAAGGCATTTGCACAGAGCCCAGCTTTAAAGCTCAGTGCAGGGAAGAGGGCAGCCCGGAGGCAGGGGCAGCCTGAAAGGACAGCTCCACAGCCAGGGCACAGGATCACAGCAGGATGAGAAGAAGAAATACCCAGGCCTGTTGCTCCTCTCATCCTCCAAAATCTTGCTAATGCCTCCCATTGGCCACAGCCAGGATGAAGACAGGAAGGAATTCCTGGTGGTACAGCCTACAAGGATCAGCTTCCTCAGGCACAAGAAAGACTCAAAAAGGTGGAGAGAAAGGATAGGGGTGTGGCAAGTGGAGAACACCTTGTACAGTCTTCAGCCAAGCTGTAGCCTCTGAAGGATGGCAATTTCTGAGATCACCTGGCTCGGGAGTGAGAAAACTGCTAGGTGTCACTTTGACTGACTTTACTTAGTTAGAGGCTCAGTATTTTTACCTTTAATATAAGAATAATACAATACTCAGTTTATAAAACTGTTCTGAACATTCAGTGAAAACATAAAATGCCTAGTACAATAAACACTAAATAAATAATAATATTCTTACTGGCTAAATTAAAATTATATATATGCCCTCTTATAAAACATCTTATAATAAAAAAGTAAAACATCAAAGATAAGAATCAATGAATGTTAACGGTCACCTTTGCAGATCAACTCTACCCCCATCCCCTTGCCTTCAAAAACAGAGCGAAACAGCTTTAAGACTTGGCAGGAAGACTATTTTATTTTACAGTAGTAACTTGGATGCCATTTCTCTTCCTTCCACTCCATAACAGACGGTGCCCTGGACAGCAGTGACATCTGCAGCCCCAAGGGAGAAGGGTCAGCACAAATTTTAATTTTGCTTTTGGTTTGGGGCTCTAAGTACACAAACAGATTTTTTTTTCTCCCTGTCAGTTTACATTTAGCTTTGTGTCTGACATTTTTTTAATGCTTTATATATTTGAATTAACCCAGAAATTTATAGCTCCAGGTTCTTGCTTATTTTGCTTTATGTCTCTAATTCAACCTCCTTGATTTAAAAAAAAAAAAAAAAAAGGTAAAAGAAAATGTGAAAAAGTATTTCAGCTGTCATTTCTGTATCACTAGGGATGTTAGGAAGAGGGCATTCTGCTCTTTTTGAACTCCTTCTCATTACAAAATGTTAACATTTGAATATTTTAAATCATAAGGAACAAGAAATACTAAAGACAGCCTATAAAAATCTGTAGGCAATTTAACTCAACTAGAAAAAGGAACTTAAAAGCTGAGAGAACATTTATAAAAACTGTATGTCATGTTCACTGGAAAGGAATGAAATTCTACCCTTATCTCTGCTCTGAGAGTAAAAATAAATAAATGAATAGATAGATAGATAGACAGACAGACAGACAGACAGAGGTTTTTATCTTAGGAGTTTGAGTGTCTGCACTGGGACCAACTTGATCCTTCTGAGTTTCATTTCAGGGGAACTGAAATAGAAGACTCTCCTGATGTTTGAATGGTATGGCTACATTTGAGGTCATAAAAATTTTCTTCTCAGACATCCCACAGATAAAAAGCATCTATCCTTAAGTGTATAAAATAGTACCCTCATTACTGAGACACTATCCAACCCCAGTGGTATTGTAATTTCCCTATGCCCTGGGGCAGTCTTCAGAGGTCAAAGAGAACACTAAAGGCTAAGTGTATAAAATAATTAGATCAAAATAGAACTGAGAGCTGGCCTCAGGTAGCTATTTCTAATGGGAGTCAGTCACAGGACAATAAAAACTACTGTTCATGCCCAAATGCTCTCCTTGGTCAAGGAGAGACTGACTGGATAAAAATCGGAACTCACGGGTCATTTCTTTTTTTTTAATCATTTTTTTTGTTATTCTATTACAGCTGTCCCCATTTCTCCCCCTTTGCCCTCTTCCACCCTTCCCACCCCCCACCCACAGTCAATTCCCAAGGGCCATTTCTAATTGGCCTCAATCCAAAACACCACAGCAACACTCAAGGAGCTTCACAGACAAATAATTACACAGTTAATTTAGATGTTTGTATTAGACCAATCAATCATTCAAAGCCCCCTTCATCTTCTTAGGCTTGATTGTCCCAGACTAGATAAAAGTGCTGAAATTCCAACAGAATATTGAGCCTCACTTCAACTATGTAATGGGCAGAAGAAGAAAGTAAAGCAAACTGGGTCTTCTTTTATTTTGATGTCACGAAGACAAATAGAATGGTCTGTGATAATCATTCAGACTAGTAAATCACATTAACAGCACTTCACTGTGAGATAACTAGATAGATGGAATTTTTAGTCCTGGTTCTCCTCTTTGGCCCCTAGACAGTTACTTATTCCAATTAATTCCAGTTTTCCAATCTGTAATAAAGAGGTACAGGATAAATAATCTCTTGTATTTCTTCCAACTATATAAAAAGGCTATTGTGTTATGCCAAGAGGATAAAAACATGGTTCTATGAAATTCAGACCTGTGTTCCAATGAGATTGCATTTCAGGTAGATCCGAATCAGCCAAATATGTATTCAAAAATTCTCTAACACCAGATAAGAGAAGGACTCAGCCAGATTCATGACAACTTGAAGATCCAAGTCACAGAGACAAAATAAATCTTTAATCAAGGAGAGCTCGTATCGGAAATTATACTTCTGATGTACTTCCACACCCATTTATGGAATATACAATATATAAACAAACAGATAGGTATATAGACAATCAAAAAGAGATGGGATGATGATATTTTTCAAAGATGTTTTCTAAACAAAACAGTTTTATAAGAACTTGCACATCCAACAAAGAGATAATTATCAGACTAGAGATAATACAGATGGTTTAGCAAGAAAAAATCAAGGGGGAATAATAGTATTTAAGTATATTTATTATAAGAACCTACACAGTAATACAATGAGCTGTGATTTTTTTCTTTTAACCCCCCAGAATATAATTCAAAATCATTACCCTCATGCGTACTAGTTAACAATATGATATAAATAATTTACTAGTACTGTAAATTAAAAACAAAACACATCATAAAACTGTATTCAAAATGACGGAGCTGTATAGGAACATTTCCTTAAAAAGTAGAGACATGGGAGTATTTTCCACAACCAAAAACTGAATGTCATCCACTAATGGATAAAATGAAGAAAATCGAAGAAAAAAATTGAACAGCCAGATTAATTGCATAAACCTTCAGTAAACATTGAAATACTTATACAGGAATTTCATGACTAAACAAAATGTAAACAGTCCAAATACTTTTTCAACCAACAACTAGATTCAGTAGCTCAATAAACTTTTTATGTTATTTTTGTGCTTTTTCATCCTTATCCTGTCAGAAAGAAAGAAACAAACAAACAAACAAACAAACTGGAGTACAGTATTTGTTGAAGAGTTTAGACCCATATTGAGTCACAGCCCAGTCTCTCAACCTCAAAGTCAATTTACCAAATACAAATGACATAGGAGAAAAAGGATTGGGTTCTACCAGGAAGAACTGTCTTTCATTACAGTGTAAACTTAGTGAATGTATCACATACCAGAGAAGTGGTTTTAGATGCAGTTATTTATTCAACAAAAATTTATCCAGTGTTTTCTAAGTGGCAGGCACAGTGGATACTGGGAGCAGCAAAGGTGAGCAACAAAGACACGCACCTTGTCCTCCCCGAGCTTTCAGTTTAATAGGAAACAAACACCAATGAGCTAATCTCACAAATAAATACGCAAATGAGTGATTATACAAAAGTGAAAAGTGTTCCATGGAGACATAGCAAGGAGATCTGACCTAGTCAGGTAAGACCAATTAGAGGGTTTGTATCCTATTCCTGGAATCTCACTTAGAAAACAGGTGAAGGAAATACTTCCAACAATAGAATGTCCTTCTGGACCACCCGAAGTTCTATCCTATGAGCGGTCACTAAATATATATCCCCATCCCCAAAGCCAACTCTTCTTTTCAAATGGCCTTGCTGCAAGTGAGCTCAATATGTCATGAGAGACGAACCAACACTCTGGCACAAACCACACATCATCCAACATCTTCAACCCAAAGCAGCTCAGCCTTGGGCCTTATCCGTAAGTAATGGTGGCAGCACCATGGTTGGCTCTGTGGGGACCCCAGGGGGACCCACTGCTCTCTCCTCCAGCATGTTCTTAGAATGATACACTGAATGGCAATGAACAATTGTACTAGAGCAGCAGAACAAATGGCCAAAGGAAGGGAAGGCTTCATTTTGAAAAAAGAGAGAAGCATTCTTCTGAAAATGTATCCAGACAAGGTAGACTCATTCAAGAGATGTGGATGATGAGAGCCAGGTGCACTAAAATACACATGGTCCATCTGAGTGTCTCAAAAATGCAGTTTTCAATTTGGAACCTGAGGTGGGGATGAGATGCACCTGAGAATCAAACCAGGAGAGACTCTTTTTTCTTAGATGAAAAAGAATCAGTTGATGATAGAAATGTAAGACCTAGGAAGTAAAACCTGTCACCAACATACAAGATTTCATAAGCACAAACTGAATGATGAGATTATATGTAGTAAACAAATGCATACCGTATTTCCTAGAGATTTCCTTGAAGCAAATCTACTCTCAAATTATGCATGCCATGTTAAAGATAGTACTGAGCTGCCCAGAGAGCCATGGAAGGAGAAAGCCCCCTGGGGACAGGGTTGTGGTCCTTAAGGAGCACCGGAGCACTTGTGAGGTTAGAAGGTTATCAGTGATGGAACACGTTATGTCTCGGAGAGGAACAGAAGGGAGGTTGTGATGAGGAACTGTGTTGAGTTTTCCCCGCTTTTGGCAGTTCTTGCTCTCTGCTTATTTATATCAAAATTATCATCATCATCCTCTTGTCCAACGATTACCCAAGTTTCATGCTCACGCTCTTCCCAACCCTGTCTACACTTACCCCAAATACACACCAAGTTATTAAGAAGTGGAAAAACAGATTGTCTGCCCATCCCATAAGCATCTATCCTGAAAGGTCACTGAAACATTTACTTCAACCTGCAGCCCTGGGTGAAGACTGTGAGCTGGCAGCCAGCACAGCACACGCCAGTGGGGCTGAGTGTCAGCCTTAGAACGATGCAAACTGACCCCACAAAGAAATCAGGTAACAGAGACACTGTCTGTCATTACGCAGGAGAGGAAAAGCTACACAGTTTTCTGGACTCTACTGAATGAAACCTTCATACCAGTTAACGAAACCCCTCTGGGAAGCATCAAGCCAAAATTTTCACAATGTTGTCCACGTATTGAAATGTAAACTAACACTGCTAAAAAAGAAGGGGTAGGTGGGCATCTTAAACCAATGTGAATCATTTGCTTTTCTGATACCCTGGATCAGCTACACCACTGCTCCCTTTCATAGGAACAAATACACAAAAGAGGGCTTCTGTGTCATAAAAGCAGCCCAGACAAACGGCACTCCGCAGGGTGCTGGACCCAAAGCTGGCAGACGGCCCAGTCTCTGCGCTCCAGTCTGCGGGCGCTTTTCACTTCCACAGCTATCAGCCTGCTTCAAACCTCTGCCTTCACTCTGACTAGGGACAAAGTGAGGATCACAGTGGAAATCCTTCTGTATGCTGCTAATAAGCCTATTTAGAGTCCATGAGAAAGCCTCATTTTGCACTGATAAAAGCCTTCACGAGTTCTACTGAATCAGTAAAACCAAAATGTTTGTGCACTCCTTGTCCTCATTTCACATCAGTCTGAGAGAGGAAGCTCAGCAAAACGTGGGACACAGTGACCTCTAAGTTTTCTCCTTCTCTAAGGTCCTCTGATATTCTGTTGGCTGACAGGACTGAACTTCATTTAAATCATCACAAATCCTGATGGATTCCTGAGCCCTTCTTCAGTTTTCGATAATTTCACCACGGTCTGCTGAATTGGCATATTTGGAATTTTGGATCTCTCTTGGCAAACAATTGAATACCACTCCCACCTAACTGCTTAGCTCACAATGTCTGTGTACTATCTGAAAAAGATCTGGGTAGTAGACAGATGTAGAGCATATTCCCACCTCCCACAGCAAAGCTAGGAAAAGCTTTGGTGTTTCACGAACCGTGAACAAACAGGAAATTCATGCCAGCATTTTAATGTCCTTAATGAAAGATATTAATCATTTTCCCAAAAGAAAATCTACAATCTTAACCATGTGACCACAGTGATGTAGGCAAATAAACCTATGGCTAAAAGGTTCTCTAGGGGTCAGTGGTTTAATGGAGAGTTCTACAGGGGTGGAATGACATCACCTCTTGGTCAGAATACTAATTCTTTTTTCAACAAATAGCCACATTTTACGTCAGCTCACTGTGGGACATAGTGGAGAGGTGCACAAAGAAATAAGTTCCATTTCTGAAACAATACAAGTTCTACACATAAGTTCAATGTTTTAGCCATAGAGAGTTTTGGTAACTAACAGAAGGGAGAACCAGAGCAATTTCAATGGCCTTCATGAAAGAGAGGTACAACAGTGACAACCGCCATTGTCACCACCAAAACCTAGAGACAGGAAAAATGAGAATTTAGCAAGAATGCTTAGAGGTCAAGTTACTGGCCCAAGATCACACAGCTAAGATGCAATGTTTAAGTGTCTAACCAATGAGGCAGAGAATTTTACTAGACACAGAAAACATATTTAGGAACATGTAGTTCTTCTTAGGTCTTATAATTTAGTTTATCAACTAAATTGCAAGCACTTTGAACAGGTTTTCACTTACAATGAAAACACAAAAGCTTAGCTAAATTATTGTCTGGGTGATAAATAGCATCCTACCATCATCTGTAAAATAATATTTTTGTAGACTAGAGGGCATGTTGTTTAAAGGAATTCAGAGGTGAATTATTTTGATAAATTAAGGCATATTCTCTAATATGTGTGCTTTATAATTCTGCAACTTACGTAGAAATATGTCTCAGTAAAATACTTCTGAAAAGCTGTATTTCTGTTTAATTTTATATTCACTAACTGGAAAGTCAGTATTTAAGAAACCTGTGGTGAATCCATTTAATATAAACAATTTGCCTGCATTGCAAATATTAACCTCCTGATTTACTTTAGAATCTTAATTTTTCTCATACCCTAAAATGAGGCTTTTTCACATTATGTTAAATAAATAATTTCCATTTGTTGGTAATATACTATATTAGTTAGGATGCTTTCAGTGACAAATAATAGAAAAGTTAATGCAAAATGGCTTTTAAAATGAGAACTTTATTATTATCTCACATCTCAAGAATGGAAGGGCATTCCAGGCTGCTTAATTCAGGTTTAAAGATGTCAGCAGTGACTGGGGTTTCCTCTGCTTTTGTGTGGTGCTATCGTCAGTGGGATTTCTCTGCTGCAGTTCCAGCCACCAATTGCTGACATAACAATAACCAGAAGAACTCCCCACCCTCTACCCCCTGAAGGTCCTGTAAGAGCTTCCTATCTATCTCCTCCACCAGGACTGCACTACAAGTTTCCCTTTCAACAAGGATGGCAGGCAGGATTGGACCCCCATAATTGGGCCAGACCAATCCTAATTAACTGGGTTAGACGGGGTATATACTACAACAAAATTGTCGTGCTATAGATCTGCCAGCCTAGTCCTATGTTGCGCAATATGATAGCTACTAGCCATGTGTGGCTATTAACATTCAAAAGTACACTAATTAAAACTGAATAAAGTTTAAAATTCAGTTTCTGAGTCCCCTAGCCACATTTCAAGTGACCAATAGTCACCTGTCTAGTGACTGCTTCATTGAACAATGGGGATACAGAAAACTGCCCTTGCCATAGCGCATTCTATTGGATGTTGCTGATGTAGAAGGAAGGGAGATTGCTGTTGGATAAGTAAGCAGCAGTACTTGCTGTGCTCCCTCTATAGCCAGCAATGAGCTTTATGCATATTACCTCCTCCAGTCTTCCCCAGTATTACTGTCATCTGTTAGTCTGGACACTAGGTTGCTAGCTAAGGGTGGGAAAACTTAATTAGAAGTATTGTGACCTAGCTCACATCCCTGCAGGAAGAGGGCAGTTAAGATTTTGATCACAGTCGGAACCCTCTTCATTTGTAAGCTCCCTGTTCTGTCGACATGTCGGTATCATTCTTCCAGGCCAACTTCCTTCTCATGTTGAAGAGCCTGACAACCTTCCCAACCTCCCATCTCACAGCCTCACCCCAACACCCCAAAAGAAACCAATCTTTCTCTTCAGTTTCATTTTTAATATGCCTTGGAAGGACTCTAACGATCCAGCCTGGGTCAAGCACCCAGCCTTAAACCAGTCGGTTATAGCTGCAGAGACACTGGGGGAGGAATTAGGGCTGTAGATCAGAGATGTGTCCTTAAGGGCAGTTCACCCATTGATACTGAGGATGATTCTCAGGAGAAAATAGAATTACAGGATCCTCTCCTTTACCACATAACCTGAAGGTCTGCATCCCTTGAGCCTCTGACTCAGGCTCTCTGCAATTTGTTCTTCACACACTTTCTGGGTCTGTCTCACCCAGACTTATTCCTAGGCCAGTGAGTCTCAACTTTGTCTCTACAGCAAGACCGCTTCTCTCAGCTTCAGACTCACGTAACCATCCAATTAGATATCTTGCATATCCATCCACTTTTCTCCATGCCCAATGCAGTACAGCCATCATAACCTGGGCCACTGTCACCTCTAGAGAAATTACTATAATGTCTAACTGGTCCTCTTCCTTAGTGTTATGCGGCAGCCAGAATAATCCTACTAAAATGGAAATCCAGTTATGTCATCGGTCTGCTTAGAACCTTTAAGTACCTGTTCGTTGCATTTCAGAACAAATTTACACTCCCTCATGAGACACGTAAATCTTACATGATCTGTGCTTTGGCTAGGTCCCTATGCTTCTCTCTCACTATTCTCCCACCATACACTCTGTCATAGCCATATTGAACTTATTCAGTTCCTCAAACCTCTATCCTTCTTGAGCTACTGGCCTGTGTGCTTCCCTGTGTTTGAAATAATCATACTAATCACCTCTTCATCTTGTCTGAATCCTTTCATAATGCAAATAATTACCCTTTACATGTAACTGTTCTGTACTCTTTTTTAGAGGTTAGGAATAGCACATCTTCCTAATGTTTGTTAGGTCGGGTGTGGTGAGATAAGATGGCCACCAGGGGCTGAAGCCCGCAAAAAACTGGCTGACGTCAGATGAAGATGACTGGAGTGGCGGGGAAAACCATGGCAACTCGTGCCTAAAGAGGACTGATCAATAATACGTCAACCAAATGTATAAAATTCTTTCCCCTCTTACGCTCGGGCACGACTTCCTCGGCCCCCAACCTGTGGACCGGAGAACCATGCCCGGGTGCGCAACCCCCAATAAAGCTCTGTATTGGCCCATTTTGTGGCTGATTGGCATTATTTCCTTGGTGGAATACGAATAACCTTACAATGTTGAACCATAATATATTCTTTCTTTCTTTGGTTTGTTTTAATGAATTGGTTATCTCCATTGCAGTTTAATAAGCATTGAGGGAAATGCTTTTTTCTTATGTTTCTGTACTTTTCTACACACTGCTTTATCTTTACTGACCCAAGTCTTGCTGTGGGTTTTCAAATAAATGGTTATCAAAAATGCTTTGTCACTCAATTGCCCATATTCTATTTTCCATTCTTGAGTCCTTCAGAATGTTTTAGTCCTTGTTTATCAGAAGTCATGTTTATCTAGACACACGCAAACTCAACCAAACAAGTTAATGCCAGAGTTCATTTTGTGTTTTACAGACAGGGATTCCTGTAATGGCTGGTGTAGCTCAGTGGACTGAGCATGGACTGTGAACCAAAGGGTCACCAGTTCGATTCCTAGTCAGTTCATATGCCTGGGTTGCAGGCCAGGTCCCCAGTGGGGCTGCATGAGAGTCAACCACACATTGACATTTCTCTCCCTCTCTTTCTCCCTCCCTTCACCTCTCTCTAAGAATAAATAAATAAAGTCTTTTTTAAAAAAGAAAGAAAGGGATATTTCCAGAAAAATGCAAGACTTTATGTACCCGCAAAGTTCCCTCTAATCAGAGGGCACTTCCTTATGCTTCTGCCATTCAAGCAGTACTAGTCCTCTCAGACCATGAGCATCAATCTGACCCCTTCAGTAGTGGGGGATCTTCACAGAGAGGGAATACTTAACCTTAGACAGCCACTGGGAAAACATTCAGGGCACCAGAACAGGAAAAAAATAGCAGAATGGGTCGGTGAAATTCAGTGCCTTGCTGGGAAAGGCCTCCATTCAGAACAGAAAAGGATTAAGGAAAGAATCAAGTGTCAAATCAGATTTCAGTCCCATCGCCACTTTCGGGTAGCTTTATGGATTTAGACAACTCACTTAGGCCAGATGGACCTCGATTTCCTTTTCTGCAAAATAAAAGAAGTGAGGAAAATGGTCTCTATGGACCTTTGCAACTCCTTTATATATATGAATTTATGACTGACAGTGCAGTCTTCTTTTAAGTTTGAAGAATATTTTTGAATCCTGACATGGCACACTTTGCAATCTACTTTGGAGATACAGGTGCATCTGTACACATTCCTTTAAATTTGAGCTCTCCACTTCCAAACTTTCTAATGAGGAGACAGGCGCGCGCACACACACACACACACACACACACACTACCATATCTTTACACTTTATTGATTTAAATACTTACTGAAGGTTATACATGACACAGGCTGTATCTTGTAAGTTTTAACATATTACAATTTAAAGTCTTATTTAGATGATCTTCTGTGGAACACTGTGGGTTTATCAGTAGTCTTTAGCACAGCTGAATTTTTTTATTCTGCTAATTAAATGTCAGATGTCACTGCTATCTCGATAAACTAATTCTCATGCCCCCCGTTACTCACGTTGTGGCCCAGAGGCCATCACCTTCCATGTTACCTGGGACTGGTCAGAAATGCAGACTGCCTCACCCCAGACCTACGAAATCAAAATTTGCATTTTGACCAAGTGGTCAGGTGATTTGTATGCACACCAAAGTTCTGGAAGTGCTATTATACATTATAAAGCTTCCCGCACTGCTTTCAAATAGGTAATTTTTTTCCCATAAACAAGTGAATTAATGAGCAAACTAACTGTAATTTAGCAAAGTGAATGGCTGTAACTCAGTGATACTGGACTTAGAGTTATAGAAGCTTGCACTGGATAGTTTCTCCTACTTTTTAAATATAATTCTCAGTCTACTTTTGTAAATGGCAAGGAGTCAGTGTGAACTGGATGAAAAAGTTTATTCCGTCTAAGACCCACTCACAGATACTATATATATCATTAAAAACAATGTGAAGAATATTAAAATATTTACCATTTTCTATAGGACTAGGTAACCACCAATACATGATTTTTATTTCACTTTATAGTTGGTAACTTTAAAATTTCATAATTCATTTCTGTCATACATAAAATTTAAAGAGAAAAAAGAAAAATACTTTTCAACTATGTGGTAAAAACCTGAAATAAGTAAATAATAAAATAAATCAAGGATATAAAAGTCAAGCACAAATTCGAATAAAACAGATCAGGATTCTAGTTGCAACACTGAGACTGTGTGATTTTTTTTTAACAATTCGCTGTATTTCTCTAGGTTCTAATTTCTTCATGTAGAAATGAGAGGATGTTCTTGATTTTACATCCCAGCTGTAAAACTCTAAAATCTAGTATGTCTCAAAAATCAATATCTGTTCTGTTATCTCATATGTGTCTACTGGAATTCAATATGGAATCTCAGAAGTGGCATAAATATATAATTCTGGGGTTTCTTCTATTTTACTTGCTAAGAAGAGAAGCATGTGGGCTAACTGCCACCTCATGGTGCTAATGTAAAGCCATTGTCCCCAACAGAGTTTTGCTCTTGGCAAGAGACAAATAGTGATGGCAGAACACATTTTAACACAGGGAACATTATCTTAGCTTCCCTTCATTCTGAATAACTAAGTCAAACAGTGTATATCCATCCCCCTCACTAACCACCTAATTCACTCATATGGTTTCCATGAGTCCTGGGTGAACGGGTCAGAGCTTTCACCCTTCATAGTCTCCCAAACCATACAGAGAACTACTGAGAGGCAGTAACACCTGAAAGATATCTAGTTACTCTGGCACTAGAAAAAAAAAAAACTGGCAGGTCTTTCAGAAAGCTAATTATTGAGCCTGCTATTTGGTTCAATGACAGAATCACTTGTTTATGAGAAGAAACATACTTGTACATTGCTTTTTCCATTACCATTATTTCTATCATCATGAATAAGAATCAATAGGCCATTTCAAGTAGCATCTGCTCACCATCACTCAGCAGCTGAGTGTCAGGCACATCAGTGTCCCAATCTCCTAACTGGGAGATCCCAACCTCCTGTCTGTTGGGATTGAAACCCAAGGGAAAGCACGTCAAATTCAATAAGACAGTATATATGTCTGTGTGAGCAACCTGAGGACAAGGGTGATCTGTTCTTTGTCTCTATATTGGCAGCACAGTGTCTGGTACATGGCAGGCTACCCAAAATAAATAAAAATGAGTAAATGATGGATGGATAGATAGATGGACAAATGGATAGAGCAAAAGGAAGGTTATATGGAACTGACTGGATTATTGGGTTGGTCAGAGGATGTTGTTTTATTAAGGGCAGAGCTAGGCACAACTCATGATGGAGAAGTGAAAGCCAAGGCCAAACAGTATGACCAACAGGGAGTCTGCCTTTGAGGACCAGCGCAGCAGAACATACACAGGTCCCTGCAGTCCTCACTATTAGGCCTCTCTAAGAGACAAAAATTCAGCACAACATCCTAAAACAAAACAAAGCAAAAAAATCTTCTCCACTGCCAGTGAGAGTCTTGCCGACCAAAACAATGTCAGGTAAGGAAGTGATCAGAGAAAAGGTGGGAAAAAAAGAAAGAATGAGGTGAAGGGGAGAAGTGGAAGAAGTGTTCAAGCAGAGGCTTGAGTGGGGAGATAGGTATATGAAAAGGTGCGAAGACAGGGAGAGATGATGAAGAGCCACAATTCTTGAGGGAGGGTGTGCGTGTCTGTTTGAGGAGTAGAAAGGCATTAACGTTGAGAGTGGAGCAAGGGAGGGAAAAGAGAAGAAGTCAGATAAATGTGTCTAAAATAACACCACCACTGATAACAAATATAAAAGATTCCTTTCTTCTTGAGAAGACAAAGGGAATTTTAAGTAGGATTAAGTAGTAGTAGCTTTCAGAACTCAGCAGACCTCCTCAGGAGCAATAACAGCTACATAAATAGCTAAGTGGATGGTAGGAATCGCTTCACTTTGGAATTTGTCCAGCATATCAAAGTTAACAGTAATATCACATCTTTTTGAAAGCTTTCCTGGGATTCTAGGAGGGAATATCATTTCAGTGAACTGTGCTGAGTTAATTTTAGGAAGAGGATGCTCCTCACTGCTTGAAGACATTCTGTCGCCTGAAAATTGATATGACAGAAGCCCTACCCTGCTGGGGAGAACTCTCTTATCCATGTAAATGCCTTGTGCCATTATCACCCCCAGTGGAAGAAAATAATTATGCTCACAGATTAGCATTGCTTAAGGTAAAGTTTTACTCAAAACATAACTCACAAATAATGCTCTAAATACAGCAAAAGGGACTCTGTAGGTATCCCACTTCCACAGAGTTCCTTTTTTGACTTATTGTGAATGGTTAAAATGTGAACCTTGTGAGGCCAAATTTTGAAACTTGCATGTCTATATACATTCATTTCTAAATTAGATGAAATTGGACAAACTGGAAATATAAATGATGTCCACACCCTGGACACTTCTACTCATGAAGAGCCTGTCGATTTTTCCTCTTCAGGACATTTGACCATTAAGGTGCTAGATCATCTTTACTCTTTCCCCAAAACAGAGAAGAAAACTGGGTGTTGATCGTGATTTGGGGCATAAGTATGTTCTCTCATGATTTGGAAATGTTCATGTGTTACTGTTTTTTGTTGTTTGTTTAAATTAAGTTAGGATGTTGCATTATAGACTTATTTTCTACCTAACGACAAGTTATTTCAATATTATCCACAGTGGAAATTGGATGAAAATCTGTTTATTGACCTTGTTCCCTAAGGGTATCTTTGCCCTAGCACTTGGAATAAACATCATTTTCATTGCACTAGAAAGAGTTTTAATTGGACAGATTGTTACACCCAAATAAATCAAAGGAATCTAAAGCAGACATGGCACCAAGTCAGGATTCTACTACAACCCAATTCAGTATTTATTCCTGCAATAAGTATCCAACACATTTACAGATACTGACGGGCATCTATACACCTCAACATTTTTGGAAAATATGAGTTTAGAGAAACTGGATATTCTGAAAGTAGTCTGTTAAAAGTTATGTGATTAGTTAATAACTAATTTCCTACCAATTTTATTATATGTAATATACATAAGAAAAACTGTGGTCACCCAATTCATTAACTGGTAGATTTTCATTAAACAGTCTAAACAACAATAAGATATGAATATGTAGAGGATCAAATAATAACATTCAGAGTTCAGGATTAAACACAATGTAAAATATATTTCGATGAAAAACACAGAGGATACTCTGTCCATAAACTCTTCTTTCAAATCCTCCTATAAAATGGACCCTCTTTATTTCCCACTATTCCTTAACATGCACCCCTTCTCCAATGAGCTGGACCTCTTTACTCTCCCTCACACATCTCGATGTCCTATTCCATGTCCTTGCTCTGCTGACCCACCATGTCCCTCAACCTGGATGCTCTTCTTCAAGTCTTTGTTAGCAAACACTCACCTCTTCCATGAAGCTTTGAATTTTACAACTTGCATTTAGTCACACATTTTCTGAACTTCCCTAATATCTATGTCCAAATTTACCATTTAATTATAAAATTCCCCCCTCTGCTTATGTACATTTGTCCCTATCATTTTTCAACTTAATCACATTATTTAAAAATATTACCTTCCTCTTCATGCTTCTCCCTAAAGTTTCTGTCAATATCCTACTCCACATTTAATTTCTCTTGTTCTAGTCATTCTTTCTGAATACTGCGTTTATCTGAATACATGCTTCCATGTGCTGTATCCTAAAGAAAACGTCTGCACCCCGGCTTCTTTCCCAAGTTCTCCTGCCATATCCACTTTCTTTTTCTGCCACACTTCTTGAACAAGCATTCTTTCCTCTACTTCCTGTATTCTGGTTCTGTCTCACAACCTGAGTCTCTCTCTCTCGCACTTCTTATGCCTCAGCCATGCCTCTCTGCAGCACTGAAAGTGAGTGTGCCCCGTCTTATTTCCTGGAAACTAAGAAGACATTGGCTTTCAGTTCATCTCCTTCTTAAACTCACATACTCGGTTTCCTTTCCTGGCTCCTCCCCTGGAGTCTTCAATTGTCATCCCTCGTCTCTGCTCAATCTCCAATGGCAATTATGTCTCTGCCCCTGTCTTTAACTCCCAGGTCTCCATCTGCCACTCCCTAATATGTATTTTTAGTGCTGAACACTCTGTGGGGTCCCAGAACTTATGCTGCCACCTGCTGGGCAGTTCTATAGGGGCTACCAAATTTGCTAGTCCCTCCAAATCCACCACTCATTCTGTCTTCCCCGTCAAGTGAGTACATCACCATTTTCCTAGACCTAGCTGGCAGAGATTTAATATTCAGAATCTCCATTACTAACTACCACCTGCAGTGCTAATCACTCAACCAGGTAGTGTAAATACTGTCCACTGTGATCTTCCCTGTAACTCACAAGCCCTTGTCTAGGCCATGACTGCCCATCACCAGAACTACTGATGGGCCCTAACTGACCCTTATTTCTCTTCTCTGATCTCCAGTCCTACTTACATTTCTGACAGAGGTGTCTTCTTGAACCAGGCATCTGAAAAATGCCCTGGATAAACAGCCTCAAGGAATTCTACCCTACATGTAGGATAAAGCCCACACCCCTCAGCTCCGGAGCTTCTAGAAAGAATTTCAAGGACTCGTATGACCTGGCCCCAGCCTATCCCTTTAGCTTCATCTGCCTCACGCTCCCTCTCACTCACTACCTCACTCTTACTCACTCCAGCCTCCCTATACCTTTTTCTGCTTTCTCTACCTTGAACAAAGGAGACTTGCCTGAAGTCCTGCAATGGGCTGACCTCCTATCTTCACATGGCTGACACCTGCTGGCTATTCAGGTCTCATCTCAAATGTTGCCTCCTGGGTACAGCATTTTGTGACTGCACAATCTAATTGCCGCCCTCCCTGCCAATAGCACCTGGTCACCCTTTCACATTTACTGTTGCATTTCCTATAAGCACATCTCAGCATCTGGAAGTCTCTATTCCTTTATACGTTTACTTACTTAGTGTCTGTCTCCTCACACTCGAATGCAAGCTCTGTGAGCACACACACCTTGTCTCCCTCCCTCACTGCACCTCCTGGAACAGTGCCCAGCACACAGGGAGTCTGAGGGCACATCCCTCCACATCCTCACCCTCGCTCTGCTTATATGTCCACTCCAACGTTTCTCATAGCACATCTTTGATTTGAACAGCTCTTTCCAAAGGAAGTGAATATGAGGAAGGGAGGATATATCAAAATATGGGAGTGAGGGAGGGATATCTGGTTATAAAACGCTCCTTCAGGTTTTGTAGTATTCAGTGTAGAGGATATCCAAGCTTTTGGCATCTCTGGGCCATACTGGAAAAAGAAAAGTTGTCTTGGGCCACACGTTAAATACTTTGCAATACGTAATCACAAAAAAAAATCTGATAATACTTTAAGTACATGTACGATTTTGTGTTGGGCCGCTTTCACAGCCGTCCTGGGCTGCATGTGGCCCACAGGCCGCAGGTTGGACCCCTCGGCAAAGGACTTATGTATCTTTGTTAACATGACCCATCTAATGTTTCATAGTTTTTTTGATCATGCTATAAACAGTGGCCTTTAAATTTCCTTTTCTGCATGTCAGTTTCTTATATAAATGTCTGTAAAATGGATTTTTAAAAATTTATATTGACCTTGTTAAATTTAATACTCAGCTCTGAGTAATTTTTAATATTCCATGTATATTTCTATGCATATAATTATGATATATTCAATTAAAATGTTTAATTCCTACATTTAAAATATGAAATATTTAATATCGCTATTATTTTTAAGCACAAGACATGTAAAACAAATCATTAAAAATTATAGCTGCTAGTGCTATGCAGGATATTGGACACAATAGTATTATAGGGGACATGGATTAAATCATTTTTAAAAAATGGTGTCTTATAGCAAATTATTATGATTCATCATCTTTACTACAGTTTAAGCTCCTGGAGAACAATGTCATGTCTTATTTATTTGTTCATATCTCACCAATCCCAATGAAGTGCTTTGTCTGAAGTAGAAACTCAATGAATGATTTTTTAAATAGGACTAAAATATCCCAGCACATTGCCCATGTCCAATAAATGCTTAGTTAACTGTAAGAACCGATGAGCTTGTTGAAGGATGAGTGTATGCTCAGCCCTGCTCAGAAACTATAACAAGAGACTCAAGCAAACAGAAAATACCCTTATCATTATCCATATAGAAAAACTTCATTTCTCAAGGAATGAAAAACAAATGCACCAAGGAAAACATTTAAGTGGCTACCTGTGCATTTCTTTATATGACTGTTCCTTTTTCCATGTGATCCTAACTTGCATCCAAAATTCTCCTCCCAAAATTCTGCAAACCACACATTTCTTCGATTATTGGCAAGAGTTCGGCTTCTAAAGTATCGATCAAATCCTAATTTAAAGAAGAAAGGCATGATTTTAATATTCTTTCATAATCAAAACCAACTACTATCAGAGATCTTAAATAGATATTATGTTATATTGTGATCATTGCATTAAAAAAAAAAAAACCCAACATGTGTGAATAAGTGAAGGAGAACTGAAAGCTTCCCTTATGGCAAAAGCCAAGAGTAATCAGTGGACAATATTTCCACCTTAACCAATCACCTTTCAGGCACCTGGCTCTAGGGATGAATGTAACAGGAAAGCCTGTTGTTGGTGTTACCTCAACCTCTCTCTCTCCTCTATGTCGCCCAACAGCAGTGACGAGCAATCCCTGACCTCATGCTAAATATTCAGAATTTGGACTTCTCTCTCTCTCTCTCTCTCTCTCTCTCTCTCTCTCTCTCTCTCTCTCTCTCCCTCCCTCCCTCCCCCTCCTCTCTCCCCCTCTACCCCCCTCCACCCCAGCTGGAGGTAATGTTCCAGGCTTCTATATTTCTACCCACCTCAAAATTTATCAGTCCTATATGTTCCATTTTTAGCTAATTCAATTAACTAACCAGCACTAATGTAATCTTCTGGAGTCATGGGTCATGGACTAAAGTGTCAGCCTGCTAAGTTAATGACCTCATGGAAGGGATGCCACCTAGAAATAACACCTCACTCAAAAAGATAATGGGAAAGGTGGGAATTTCTGTCACTATCAAACCATTGGCAAAGACATTTGGGAGACAGACTGCCTTTCAAGGTGCCTCACATCTTTGCTGTAGTGTTTACTCTATCCATTGGGTCAGCCTGGCATCATCTCTTCATTTTCTGTGGAGCAAACACTCTCTCTCCAACAGTGCTGTAACCATCACATATGCCCATGGAAATATGAGAACTTAGAGGGCAATATCATGGAAGTCACTAACATCATAGAACTAAGGCCAACTGTAATTGCCTTAAAAATATTCAATAGGTACCCCCCTCGGGAAAAAAAATATGCTGGGTTAAGTAGTTACTGTCTTGGTGATTCTGCCATCAGAACTGAAAATTCTATCCAGAGTAATCAATAATGGGTGTGTTTCATTATACGCAATACTCTGGTTTTGCCTTTGAGCTTTGATTTAATTGGAATGAAAACAAATTCTCTATGGTGCATCCTTACCATCAATTGATGTTCTTTTGGGCAAAATGGTCACAGCCCCTTCAGCAATTTCTTCCTGCTGATAAACAGGTGCTATTTTGGATCCCCAACTATCTGAGCCAATCCAGAGAAAATGCCCACTTTGGTTTAATTTTTTCGCTGCTTCCAATATCCTCCTATAGGAATAAAAATAAATAAAACATACCACATTTATCAAGAAACACTACACTTATGAATGTTACAAGACAGCTATATCAAGTTATATACAGTCAGTAGGTCACCATTAAACAGTCTATCATTCTAACTGCCAGGGCTTATCTCCTAAAGAAATATACTGGCGACTTTAACTCCAACAGCTGTTAATTAGCTTTATTCTTAACCTCATTCACTTTATTCCATCATCCTTGCTTGTCTCACTTCTTTCAGTCTGAAGGTTTTACTCTATAGACATTTCAGACTCAGAAACTAGAAGACTGTTGTGTCTCTGTGCACCAGAAGGCAATCTGTAACTGCATAAGAATGTTGCAATTCCTGTGAAAGCTCACAAGATTTTGTATTGAATATGAAATATGTTGGAAAAAAGGATGTGGGCCACAGATCTGATCCTACTTAAGGAAGAGGAGCAATCAGCACCTGATGTCATCTTCATTGGCAAACATAATCACTGCCCGAGCATTAGGTGTTTCTAGCAGGCGTTTGATAATTTTTTCAAATTCTCCAGGTCTTGGTTCACGTGGAATTTTCTGTGATTGGGCAATGCAAACACCACCTATTTTTTGGAAAAAGAAGAAAGCAATTCAGAAAGGGCATTTATTTAATTAACAAAGTTAATGAGGTTAGCTACTTTATAAAAACACATGATTTGGTACAGAATATTGTTTCTCAAAACATCTGCTATTCTCACCTATTAAGAGCAATTATGTTTGTTTGCATTATAATGTGTGTATCAAATAAATTACATCAATTACTTAATCATACATCAGATCAGGAGTACTTTTTCCCCAAGTTTAAACATTATCTTTGTGGATGTCTGTAAGAAAACCCAAGTGAACAAAAAAAATATAGCAAGAGTTAAGGAGTCAAGGAAGTTTGGGAGTCAAGGGCTGCTTTGATTCATTTAACAAAAGTTGAGGGACAATTGCCTGGATTAGTAAAAAGCATGAGTAAGTCTTTCTGATGCATGAGACCACCAATAGGAAGGTTCTTTAGCTACTTTTATTTATTAGTAGAGCTCCTTTAAAGTTAATTTCATCTTATACTTCATAGTAAGTCTAGCAAGATTTTTGTGCATTAGCATAAAGACATGTTATCAAACAAGTGGTCTTCCAGACTATTTGAGACACAGGCAAGTCCTCAGTTGAAATGTCTCAACCATGAAAATCAAAATGGCAGACATCCCATCCCTCTATTACAGCAGGAAAAAAAAAAAATCTGCTTTTGGCCTTTCCTTCTAGGGCAAAAAAAAAAAAAAGACCAAAGAGAGAAGTTTAGAATAGATCTCTTCCACTGGGCGGGGATAGAAGAAGAAAGAGGTTTCTCTGTTGCAACAGAGCAGAGATACAGTACATGCTAATACTAGGAAAAAAGCATGTTAGCAATATGTTTCAGTTCTATTATGATTTAAACAGACTTTTTCAGTCTGTTGGGTATTAAGTCACCATTTATACTATTGCTTCAGTAGGCAAAGGCATTTTACTCCCAAACAATTAGCAATGCATTCAGTTACCTAGAAGTTACTGGTACCACTGTATGCTAGTGTTGGGCTAGACACTGGGAATACACAGTCTAATCCAGGTATTACCATCCAGTTTGTGAGACAGACATTCCAATAAATTATTATGGACTACGTAACAAATTTTAGAAGAGAATTTATCATACAATGAGGGCACAGAAGAAGGCATAAGTAACATGCTTAAGAGAGATGGATTTTAAAGGGCAATACGTAGCCATATGGGGACAAAAGTAGAACATTTCTGAAACAGGCCAAGGTATAAAAGAACCTTGTTTGACCATGGCCTATGGTAGAGACTGGCTGGGATTTGAAGTTGGAAAGAATGGTCAGATCTACCTTGAGAATGACTTTGTTAGACATGCCAAATAATTAGGACTTTATCTTGAAAACAGCAGTAACCCACAAGAAAGTTCATAAGCAGGAGAACTACAGAATGGGCTTTATGCTTTAGGGAAAAATCTCAGGTAACCAAATAAAGAAGAAATGTCTAATAGCCAGACAATGGGTGTCCAGTGTATTGTGATCAGACTTAACATGTGTGGAAACAATACATGATTAACAGTTGTAGAGTGCTGAAGGCTAATTTTTTCTTTAGGTTACAGCACAGTCCAAATTATCTCTGCGATAGCAATAATCTTACTAACCTTATGCTCTTCAGGGGTGGGAATTGCCCATAATCCATAGATGGAGCCTACAGTTAGCTAACCTACTGGTATTAATTAATTCATTTACTAAATATGTACTGGGTGCCCATTTGTCTGTGTAGGGGCCATGGGATGCAATGGTGAATAATAAAATAGATATGGTCTCTGCCTTCACAGAGTTTAGAAATATGCATGAGCCAGGCTTAATGCAAAAAAGAAGGTATATAATTATAAATTGTGGCAAATCCTATGAGGAACAGCAATGGGATTTTTTTTAAATCCTCACTCAAGAATATGTTTATTGATTTTGCAGAGAGAGAGAAAGGGGGCAGAGAAAGAGAGAGAGAGAGAGATGAGAGAGAAACATCTGTCAGTTGCCTCCTGTACACGCCCTGACAGGAATCAAACCTGCAACCTAGGTATGTGCCCTGACCAAGGATCCCACCGACAACCTTTTGGTGTATAGAATGATGCTCCAACCAACTGAGTCACCCATACAAGGCAGAGCAAGGGAATTTAATATAGATTGAGCAGTGCTCAGGAAAAGTCTCCCTAAAGTGGTATCACTTAGTTGAGGTCAGAAAAAAGAGAGAGTGAGGGTAAAGAATATGAGTAAGGGCAGGGAAGAGCCAGTGAAGTTAATGAATGATGGAGAGAGAAGTATGAGGCAAAGATGAGAGGCAGACAGGGGCCAGATCATGTATTGCCATGCAGGGCCTGTGGAAGATTAGGAATAATTAAAATGTTTACGTTTCTCACTAAATGTTTCAGTAGCCCACAAGAGTATGTCACATCAATGCATTTTACAAAAGAAAAACGGTTGAGGATTGCTGATGTAGAAGGGAGCCTGGAGTGGAAAGAACATGAGGCAATGAGCCCAGTTGGGAGGTTATGGGGTTAGGCAAAGGGAAAACAAAATGCTACCTATGCTGAAGATGAGCAGATGGAGCTGTCAAATAAAAATTGTATATATTTACATTGTACTGATTCAATCTAAGTAGGAGGCAGTGAGAAATCACTAAGCATGACTTTAAGGTTTTGTCCTTTGTGACCAGTTTATGTGATGTCACCACTAAGCAAGCAGGAAAAATAGGAGAGGGAGCAGCTATGTGAAGGAGAAAAGCATGATTTTGATTCAGGACAGGTTGTCTTTGAAGTACCTACAAAACATCAAACTGAAAAAGTGGGCCTGGAGTTAAGGAGAGAGAAGGGAAATATAATTATAATTTGTCAGATGCTGACACTGTAGGTAGTTAAAGTGTTGGGAGTGAAGAGATCACTCTAAGAGAATATTTAGGTCAACAATAAGAAATGGGGAATGATGGAACTAGGAAAACCCACTAGCTTTGGAGAGAGGGCCAGTGAACAAGACTTGGAAAGGAGTGATCACGTAGTTTGAGCAAGAATCTTTTGGGACAAATTCTAGCAGTCAGTTGAAAACTATGTATAATGTCTTTAAAAATCAAACAAACAAACAGACAAAATACCTGTGGTGGCTGGAGGCATCAGGTAACTATAGAAATGTAAGACCAAAACTGTAACACCCACTAGGGAACAATAGCCTTTTTAGTGTATGACTGCCCTTTTAATTAAATGGCTGTGATTACTTAAGCATCTCATTAAAGACATGCCATATCTTAAGTATCATTCTGAGATTACTACTAACTTCATAGCCAGAAGAATTAAAGGCTGGAAAATTTATTATGACTATTTCATATAAGGCAAGCAGACAATCCAGGCATGGACTTTAGTCTGGATTCATTGATTTAGTCATTGAATATTTTTGTTAGTAAACTTGGGTTTCTACATTGTCTAAATCCACTTCATATTTTTTTTATTCCTCTGCTTCACCTAATATTTGTCAGCCTGGCCTATTTGTATTTTTCAGGAAAGTGGGATTGCACAATTAATTGACTTTGGCTTAACAAATACTTGTGGGAAACTGCTCCACATGGCCCTTGGCTGTTTGGTGCCTTAGGGATATTTTATTAAATCATGGACTGCATTGCTTCTCAAGTGATTAGAGTTAGATTAGGATTCTCTTCTTAGCCCTGAAACTCATTCACACTTTCTATCTTCATATCTGTCACAAAGCCAGACAGTTAATCCATTCAGAAGCACTCATTATCTAGTACGTTTCAGGAGCTACAGACATTCAAAGATTGCCTGTCCTCAGCAACCTTATAATTAAATGACAATATGTGCACATTAAAAAGCCAAATAAAAATGTAAAATTATCTAATGATAAGAGAAAACAGTGTACAAATATTAAAATGCAGTAATAATTAATGCCATCTGCCAAAACAGTCCTATAACTTCATAAGAAGTCATTATATACTGTTAGGGTTTGATTTTATGAAGTGAAATTTAGTCAAATATTTAGGCTTAATCAAAAATATATTTTCTTACAATACTCATTATCTATTTTCAACAGACTCTCTGACTTGATTTAGATTCCTGGGGTGGGTGGGAAGAAGAGGAGTTGCCCTCCATCAAAGACATGTCTACTGCATCTGCTTTTCCACACCTCACTCTGGAGGAGTACTGATTGTGTACAGTTCCAGGGACACCGACTTTCCCATTCTGCAGGTGTGCTTAGTTCTGCAGGAAATAATTTTTGAAGCTTGGCGTTTAGGAAAAGAATGTTGTATGGAGGAATTTATAACTGACTGCTTTTTAGAATTTCCTGATTTCATTGCCTATGGAAAGTTTTTTCCTTTTGATTTGATTCTATGATGATAATTAAAAGCCTGTTTGTTCAACGTAACACTGTAAGCTTAGGTACACTTTACAACAGGTGAGATGGCTCCTTCCTAGTCTCATTCACTCTATGATACCTTACTGCTCCTAAAGGCAGAACTCTAAGGTTGGTGTTATCACCATATTTCTGATGTGGAAACTGAGAAACACAGATATCAACAACGAGCAAGAGGTTGGAACCCAGGTTCAAAGCCAGATCTGTTTGACTCCAAGTCTAGACTTTTCCATCATCTTGCCCATTGATAAATGACTATACCTATTGCTTAATGGTTTAGTGGATATAAGAAATTGATAAATAAGATAAAGCAAATTTAAAGACTCTTTAAAAAACTCAGCAGGTCACCCCTTACGAATCTAATTGATAGTTATATAGATATAGTAATTCTATTGAGTATTAAGAACTTAATTAAAATACTTAGATCTCATGCAGATTATAGAACTGACTTAATCTTCTTCAGTATATATGTAACCAGTCTACTTTCAATAAAATAAAACAAATATACCTTAATTAAGTTTGTTAAAACTATAATGTCAAAAATAAAAAATAAAAAATAAACCTTCCTATTAAAAAAACACCTTTCCAATTGCCCCTGTAAGTATCTCTCCTAAGGAAGACTTTCCCGGATTCTCTAGTGTTCCCCTTCACATCTGCACTGCAGCAACCACAAGAGTTGTATTTTAAAAATTTTTGTTATTTGTTTTCACCCTAGCCTGTAAGCTTCATGACTAATGAACCTAGTCTTTCACATTTAGCACCATAGCCTCCAACACCTATCACTGCTTGGTACACAAAGACTTCAACAAATATTTGTTAATTAATAAATGAAAGACCTGTGATACATATTGCTGAAATAGAGAATCAGATATGAGACAATCCTGCCTTCAAACTCTTCTCATCCAAGTAGGGAAAAATGCATATAAATATATATTTAAAAATAAGCAGCATAAAAAATTGCATCAGGTAATGTAGAGGAAGTTGCCAAAGAAATGAGCTCTATCTCCCAAAATAGCTTTTAATAGGGTTCTATGAATTAGAATGTCACCTTAGCTTTAGTTTATTCAACTTTAAATTGCACAATAATTTGCTTTTAATGATATAAGAGCAAATTTGTTATAAGAGCAAACAATTCTATTCATAATTTTTATATCTTTAGAAAGCTGAGACTCATGGGTGAGTAGCCCAATGTCTCTTGTCTGAGAGATGAAAGGTTCATGTCGATGTGTTGGTTTGCTAGCACAGAAAGATGCTGGAATGAGAAAGAAAACAGCCTGGGAACCAGAAGACCCGAGGGTGGGTCTTGTGTGACCTTGAACAAAGTCTCTTATGTCTCAGTTTCTTTACCTCTGTGCAGGTTCATAATAACTGTGACCCAGGATATCAAGAGAATAAAATTAAAAGGGTAAAATGATAAAGTTCTATATAAATGTGGTACATTATTATTACTATTATCAATAACCATAACCAGATAAGCATCATCACCAGACCAGAGATGGGAGATAGTTGATACTTAGACCTAAAACATGCATTTGTCAACAGATCATACCTTCACCATTCTTTGTATAATATTATCAAATACCTTAAATTCTGAGAAGTGATGCTTGCCCATTGTCTGTAATGACTATATTATAGATTCGTGTCTGTAAATAACTAAATTTCACTGTCCACTTATTATTGGCCATCACAATGTGAAAGAGAGAATCTCAATGTGAGAGAATATTAAAAGTTAGTTACACTCTCTTCCCCAAACTCCTAACTCTCTACCCAAAACATCCAAGTCCCCTTTCAAAGGAAGTCCATAAGTATTTCAAAGATCTGGGTTGAAAAATTAGAATTTACTCTTTAAAAGAATAAAAGAATGGCAAACACTATTAAACTATTAATGGTGCCAACTATTAAGAAGTAAAGTTGTGGAAATAGCCAAATGTTCTATCTCATTTAAACATTAGCTTACAGACTATTAATTGGCTATAATTTAAAAACTGAGACAATATTCTTGCCAGTTGGGCTCCCCAGAAGCAGACCCTTAGAAGGAGTTTGAAATGTATATTTACCCTTGGCCTCTAGCCTATGGAATACTGAGGAATGAAGCAGGACTGGCAGAGATGTCCAGTTGGCTGTGGCCCAAAGAAAAACAGCCAAGGCCATGGGGAGCTCTGAGGCTAGGATGGCCTCCAGAGTTGTCCCCAAACTAGGTGAGGAGGGTGAACCACTATACCTCCACATCTATCAGTCATTGGATGCGGGCATTCCTGGGTAGGGGGGCCGAGACATTGGCCAAGGCAGCTCTCCGTAGCTAGGCGACCCTTCAAAGGGCTATAGAACAGTCCCTGAAGCAAGGATAACATATCCTTCACTGAATGGAGATCTGATTTGATGGGAGACTCACCATATATACAAATTAAGATTTATAGATAAATGCAGATGTATCTCTAAATTGACAATATAAGTTAAATAATTAATAACACTTTATTGTTTAATGCAAACCCCCTCTTCAAAGAGGACTTATTGTACAGAGAAAGGCAATGTATAAAAATAGTACAAAACTGGAATTGTAGCTAGCTCAGAGAAGAGAAATAGGGTCATAAAACTCCCTGGTATTTAGAGTTTTGTTAAAGCAATCTGAGCAGATAAAGAATCGTGTTTTTAGTTGTTGCTTATTTTTAAGGACAAAATTTGTATTAATAACGTCCAAGGAAAAAGATAAAACAAGAAACAATGTCAAAGAACGAAGCTCCAACTGTGATGAAAATCAAAGATTAAATAATTAGAATGAAGTTGTTAGCATAGGTAGCTAGATATAAATAAAGGAAGGGAGCAAAGGGAATCAGACATTACGAAGTACAATAAGCTAGGGAGCTGAATTAGATAATAAGCCTGCTTGCTCCACTAGGAAACTACAGCTTCACACACTCCCCAGCGACCACCAGTTCCTTTCCTGCAGATTACTGGGAAGGGGGGAAGGGGTAGAATAACAAAGTAGAAGCCTAGATGATATAGGGGAGGTGCTTCTATTTTGAGGCACGTGCAACAGGAGCCAAGATGACCATAAAGACCTATCAGTCTAGCCTGGGAGAAAGATCAGATTGTATAAGGGACGCAGGACCCCAGAAGATCTAGAAGATGGATTGGTTACAGGGAGAACCCAACACCAGCCCGTAAAAGATTGGGAAATTGAATAGTTACTTTGAAAAAGTACCTAGCCCTTCCCAAGCTCAAGATAATATAACACAAGCTTAATAAAAAGTGTTTCCCCTCTCTCAGTACCACAAGCTCACCCATTTGTTTCACCATTGTCTCTCCATAGGAGCCACACAGCCTGGCAGCCACACAAACTCCAAGTGCAAGCCTGGGTGCAGCAATGCAGCACCAACCAGAGTGCAGCAGGGAACAGACGACACTGATGGATGGGGACAGACCTGGACTAAACTGGATTAAACTGGATTAGGCATGGCACACAGCTTTTGGACACTGGCCTTCCTTCTGTGCTTGATGAAGACAAGGATTTTTTTCCACAGTGAGGACAAAGGGCAATGAGCTATTGGGGACCTGGGGGCAACCTTCTATTTCCACCCAAATAAATCTTTCCACCAGACCTCATCCCTCCACATGGGCCCCTGAAAATGCTTTTCTCATGATACCACAAAGACTCCATTTCCACCGGCTGTAAAATTACTTACAAAACTACATATAGAATATTAAATGGGATTCTTCTTTAAACAACATGATTACTACCAGTATGTCAAGTTGTTACACAATTTTGGTCAAGGTAAGTAAATCAGGTCAAGTCTCTGATTGTATAAATCGTTAGATCTGCATGACAGACTTTGGTTTTGGTATGTAAATAAATCAACATAATTAACTTTTTATCAGTTGTTAAAGAAAATAACTAACCTTTTGGTAAAAAATGATTGGTCAACATTTTTGATTGACCATTAAGAAATTGTCTATAACAGACTGCTTTTGTTCCAATAAAAATGTGATATAGCTAGTCAACTATTCTTTCTTATGAAAGCACCTTCAGATAATAGCAATGAGCAGAACCAAATAAGTTTTTTTTTTTCTTAAATACAATATTAACATATAAACTCTTAGGCTCCAGATCCCAACTCCAATTTGAGAGTGGGGAGAATTCCTCATCTCCAAGCAATTTTCTGGACCCCAACTGTCCTACAATGCAACTCCTTCTGACACTATCTACAAAGATATAGCATCAGAATCCACAGGTTAAGGGTCCAGTTCCATAAGACTGCTTCCCTCCCCAGTTTGTTGCCTTTGGTTTTCCTGGCAACCAGCCCTGTCCCTAGGTCAACCAAGGTTTTATTTCCAAAGTCATTTTGTTAACAGAAGACACTTTAATCACACTCATCACTTTAGAAATTCCAAGGGTTTTAAGAGCGCTGTGCCAGAAGCAGAGCTAAAGACCAAATATATATTTCTTACTACAAATCACAACATCACAACTCTGTACTCTAATTACCCTTAGCATCATTTCTTCCATCTTTCTGGGAAGCATAAGTAAAATAACAATTTTGGCTTACTGTAATTGGTCCTTTGTTGATAGTTGAGTTAAATTTGTTCTAAAGTTCAAATAAGTGTAATCGCGCCTCTTGTAACAGTATTTTCACTTCCTTAGGTGGTGTACAATTGGGACTTAGCAGAAAAGTGCATCACATGATATAAGTGTGTATGTTTATCAGCTTAAAGTGCACTTTGTGAAAGAGATTTATCTCACACATTAAAGAAAAAGTGTTATCTTTAACAATATGGATTTAAAAGAGCAAAATTAGACTTAAATCTGTTTTCTCTTCTCTTCTCCCTCTCTCTCTCTCTCTCTCTCTCTCTCTCTCTCTCTCTCTCTCTCTCTCTCACACACACACACACACACACACACACACACACATTTTATGCTTTTTTCCTCTTATCAAAACAATGAAATGAGGGAATGAAGCTGCTGATACAAAAAAAGCATGAGCCAAATGCTGTTCCCCTCTATGTTCCATGAAGAGCAGCAATATAGACAATCCACTATGAAAATCAAAGGCATGGAGAGCTCCTCTACTGCCTTGCCCATCTCCACGGGACTCTCAGATAGATACTGATGCTCTGGAGGCAGAGTGGGCTGAGAAAGGCCCCCAGGTTCAGTGTCCCTACATACTAGGCTTCCTAGCTCAGCCACAACTCATCACAGATCCAAATGTCTGCTGCTCAGAAAAACAGTGGGATGCTGGTTACATATGTCATCTCTGGGGCACAACATCCTGGCCCCTCACTTGCTAGCTATATAACTTTGACTTAGTTTTGTGACTTCTCTGTACCTCTGTCCCTCACCTGAAGATTGAAAAGTGCTGGTATCTTCTACATGGGCTATTGTGAAGGGATTAAATAAGCACATAACACATCCATTTTTTTCTCAGAAAATATGTTAGCTATAAATTATTTAAAATAAAAATTGACAAACCTCAAACAGATATGGTAGCTCACTTTCACCAAGCAATATCAATCTATGACATTATTTGTAGACATCTGAGATTGCATTCCCCAAACGTACGTAGAATAATAACACTTACTAGAGATTCCAGTCAATGGAGATGTTAACTGCAGAAACTTCTAGAGTTAGAAGGAAAACTCATGTCCACAAGGGACAGCTAAACATATGATGTGTTGCCTCTTCCCACTCCTGAAAACCGGAAATATCTAAGGAGACATGGGCATGGGGGAAGAAAGAAAGGAGAAAAGAAGACAGAGAGAAGAGAGACTAGAAAGCAGACCATCCAGACTAAAAGTACCTTTCGAGGTACACAAAATATGAATTCCCTATAGGGCCAAAACATCAAATGTGGGCTAGGAACAGTTGGAAAAGGGACTCTAGATTAGTTTTAAGTAAGTTTTACTAATGTGTTGTTTGCATTTGAATTTATTCTGATTAGTTTCTTAGTATTATATTTGGAGTATTTGGGAATTTTAATTATCATGTGTTTGTTTTTGTCATTCAAAGCAGATTTCCAGGTACTGGGGCCAACAGTATGACAGGAAGGTTTCAAAAGATAAAATAACTCCCTGTAAATGCTCAAATGCCCAATATGAACAGACTCTCTAAGAGAAGTTTCATATTTTCCAGCCCATTGCCTGGAAAAACTACTATGCCTAAGACCATTGGAATCAAAGTGAGCACCGTTTAAATTTCTTACTCATTCTGGACTAGAAAAAAATTAGTATTAGACTTTGAATTAAGCTTATTATAGTTTAAAATGGCATTGGACTTTGAATTAAACTCATTATAATTAACTTAGAAATTAGTAATTCAGTTATAGGTTAGGATTTCATTACAGAATTATACCATTTAAATTAGTGAGGTATAGGGCAGACATTGATGGCATCTACCCTTCTTCAGTCATTTAATAAATATGTATTGATCACTTATAAAATGTCAGATGCTTCAGTGAACCATACAGAGGGGCCTCTGACTTCATAGAGCTCATATCTATTTGGAGGGTCTAATGAAGCCTGACACCTGTGGGCATTCACTAAATGGGTGATAAATGAATGAATAAGAAGCTCCCATTTCATGATATAGTGAGTTGATCTAATAAAGAGGCAATAAGCATATCCATGTATTAAAAAATACCATCATTCAGAAAAAGGCAAAGTATCTCTGTATCTATATTATATCTGTACATAACAAAGTCATTTCCAACATCTTCTACAAATAGAACACTCTCCACAGCATCTCAATAGCAGCTAACCAAGCTTGCAAACCATGAGCGTTCTATCCAGCATGCAAGTAATACCTTATTCTACTTATCAGTACTACCTAAATTCTGCCATATGTTCGTTTTCAATCAGTGGTTCTTACTCAGAATAGCATTTTCAGCAGATACTCAAATTGGGCTGACATTCTCAATCTAAGAAAGAAGGAACTAATAGCTAAAAGTTTATATTATTTTAGCTAACTCTTTAAAGCAAGAACTGCATCACCACCAACATACAGAAGTGACTAAACTAAGAAATAGACCTCATAGAACAAAAATAAGCACCAAAAGCATATGAAAACTCAGCTTTACACAGATGCAAGTACTTGTGGTGTTTTTCTGTGTAAGGCAACATCATTTTCCACATCAGGGTTTGAGATATATGTGTGTGAGATATAAAAAGGTTAAAAATATAGTTATATATTTAACGTCTTGGGTACAAATAAAACTAAAAAGAGAAGAGAGTTTCTGCTAGCAAGCCATCTTAAATTTTAATTATTCAAAAGGCTCTTTTTTAAAAAACTTAACAGCTTTACTAAATTATAATTGATACATAAAAGAGCTGCACATATTTAATGTACACAATTTGATGGTGAGCCTGGACATATGCATACATCTATGATACTATCACCAAAATCAAGGTAACAAATGCATCCATTATCTCAACAAGTTTCCTTCTGTCCTGTGTGTGTGTGTGTGTGTGTGTGTGTGTGTGTGTGTGTGAAGAACACTTAACATGAGATTTATGCTCTTTACACATTTTTAGTGCATAGAACAGTGCTGTTAACTATAGGCACTATGTTGTACAGCAGATGTCTAGAACTTCTTCATCGTACAAAACTGAAACATCATACTCACTAAGCAACAACTCCCTATTTTCCACTCCTCCCAGCCCCTGGCAACCACAATTCTGCTCTGTTTCTATTAATTTGACTATTTTAGCTACCGCATATAAGTAGAATCAGATCCTATTTGTTCTTGTGTGACTGGCTCATTTCAGTTAGCATGATGTCCTCCAGGTTAGTCCATGTTGTCACAATAGTAAATTTTCTTCTTTTTAAGGCTGAATACCATTCTATTGTATGTATATTTCACATTTTTTAATCCACTCATTTGTCAAGGGGTACTTGGGTTGCTTATATATTTTGGATTTTGTGAATAATGCTGCAACAAATATGAGAATTCAGACATCTCTTCAAGATCCAATTTCTTCCCATCCTTGCCAACACTTGTTATATTTTGTTGTTTAGTTGGAGGTTTTTAGGGGGGAGGGGTTGTTTGTTTGTTTTTGATAACTGCCATCCTTACAAGTGTGAAGTGATAGTTCATTGCAGTTTTAATTTGCATTTCCCTGATGATCAGTGATGTTGAACCCCAAAGTACAGACCTCCTGAGTCTAATCCTAATGATCAAGTACACTCATTGTACTTTGCTATTGTTTCTCAGCAACTGTCTCCTTGGTCATTGATCTTCTCAACATACATAATTCAACACAGCATCAACAAGTAAGATAGTATAGGATGGGGGGAAGGCAGAAAACTGTACGAGAACAACAATTAAAATAAAATTAAATTTTTTTAAAAAAACAACTAAGGTAGTATAATCAAGATGTTTTCTACCATCAGAAATAAGTAATTTAGAAAATATTTTTTGTTCTTGTTCAGGTTGGGCAAAAATTTAATTCATTAACATCCTCTCAAAAGAATGTCCTATAGGCTCCTATTTCCCATAACCCAAGCATGCCTGCCTTTACTCACGGAGCATTAACTGAGCTCTTATTACATGAAGAATGCTCTGAAAAAAAAAAAAAAAAAGAATGCTGTGTAGGAATGTGGAGTTGCAAAATGAATAAGAAGACATGGTCCCTGCTCTTGAGGCACTCAAAGTAAGTAACATAATCTGTAAAAAGATATAATTCGATGTGAGAAATGCTGCAATACAGGAAAGCCTAGGAACAAGGAAGCAGGAGAATGGAGTCGAGTAACTACGAACTAGATTCACTGGCCCTGGCCAGTCACTGTGGGCTGCATGGTGAGAGAAGTGTGAAAAGTGTGTGTATGACACATCTATTTACACCAGGATCAACAAGTCAGAAAACATTTCAGAAGTGAGCTATGGTTGCTTTAGCCAGCCAGAAACCAGCAACATCTAATTCTAATTGAAGCTACCAGTCAGTAGACATGTTCGGTATTTCCCATGAAAGTGTAATTGGCATTGATAATTAAAATACAATGCAATAAACACCCTGTATTTATGTACTAAAGGGGATTTAATTTCACTTTTCCACACTAAGAATAAACAACTCACTTTGGAGTAGAAGGAACCCACAGGAAAAAAATTAAATAACCAATAAAGTGGCCACTTGAAGGAGAAATAGCAAAACATTAGTCCTAAGAACCCAGGTTTTCAGTTGGGTTCAATAAACTTTAATCACAACTAATCAAACAGCTATATGCATAGCATTTTTTTATTTCGATGTTAAAATATGTCAGAACTTGTGAGAAGATTTTTTTTTTTTTATTCCTATTACTGAGAACTCTGAAAATGTTTAAGTCAGGGCAAAATCACATCGTTTCAGTATTCACTATCAAACACACTTTCACTGAAACCAAGAAATTTCTACATCTTTGGTGTTATAGGAAATTTGGCAGGTATGTTATTACATTTTGCATTACCTTATATCATTTATCTAAAGGGGTTCTTGAAAGAACATTAAACTTTCAATAATCCTAACATCATCCGAGCACAAAAATGAAAACCGATCAGAACCACAAATGACAAAAAGATAAGAATTTGTTACCTCACAAATTTTGGTAATATAATTTCTAAAATTTCTGTTCACGCAGTGACTGCTAGATGAAAACTCGTCCTCTTTACAAATACATTGTCTTAACCATATACAGCATATGAATAACTTTAAAACGAAAAGCAATTTGGCTTGTGAAAAAAATCCTGAAATATAAATAGTATGCCAAAAAGCACTGCTTCTATCCTTATAACAACAAGTTTGCTCATGCTGTGAGGTGGTTTTCTCATCCCTCCCATTGGACCATGCCCACATTTCCCCTGTATGGCCCAGGGCAGACACAGCCTCTCTGGCTTTCTGTTTCCTTATTTGTAAAAAGAAGGGTGCTTGGCAGCATGATCTCGAGATTCTTTTGAATTTCAACATTTTGTGTTTCTATGTATATACCACATATACTGCCTCCCATGAATGCTGTGAATTATGTAAGTTCTAATATGGGAATAGAACATCATGTAAAATATAATAAATCGTTTTTAAAAGCCTAGAAGATACACAAGAAAACTTGTTCAATGCAAAATTATGAAACCTGGCTTCATGAGTCAGAGCATGACTGAGAAATTTAAAAACTAATTTTTGAGAGTATTAGAGCCTCAGTCAGATGCCTAGGATGTGGACAGCAGTTCTCTGAAGCACTAGAATTGCTTGTCAGTTCAACAAAAATAAAATGGGACTGAGGGTCAGGCATAGTCATGAAGAAGACGGACACCACTCTATGCTCGTTTGTCCATTTATACCTTTTATTACACTATTCAATAATAGCCTCTCTTCTCCTCTCGTCCTTTAATTTCTCTCTCATATTTCTTTATACTACTCTCCTTTTCTCCTGTCTTATCTTACTGTACGCTTTCCCCTCTCAAAAGCCAGACAATGGTGATAGGTCGCCTGATACAGCACCCTTCCAATTACTTCTATCTTGTTTCCCTGAGACTCGCTAACAGAACAGCAGAAGCAAAAAAAGGAACTGCTGTGTGGACTGGAGTCTGGTTAAGCATGGAACTGAGTTCACGCCCTAGCCTCTGTGGCTCAGTTGGTTGGAGCTTTACCCTGTAACCAAGTTTGTGGGCCAGTCAGGCCCATACCTAGGTTTGAGGGTTAGATTCCCCCGTCCCCATGGGAGGCGACCAGTCAATGCTTCTCTCTCACATCTGTGTTTCTCTCTCTCCCTTCCTTTCTCTCTAAAAGCAGTGAAAAGGTGTTTCATATAAGGATTATCTTTTAAAAGAACATATTAGTTTATCTCAACTTCTTCCAAACATCCAACTAAATTGTTGAGTATAAAATGGGAAAAACAGAAAACAAATGTCATCAGTGTTTTGAAAGCTGAAAAGCAGACTTTGACCAAGTCATAGCTGACTTACCAGATTTGAAAAAAACTGAAACGAAAGAGTACGAAGCATGGGGATAGGCTGATGTCACAAAAACAAAGCAGTCACTCCACCTAACAGCAGAAAGGACCTGGAAATAGAGGCTCCAGAGACTCCAGAAAGTGGGGTTGAAAATAGAAATTGGCAAAATCTTTGCAATTCCATTCCTCCAACTGCAGTCCCTCTGCACAGATCAGAAGGTCACTTTCTGTAGGATGAATACAAAAGGACTAAATTTCTATAAAGTGAAGCCCCTGGTCCCACTTTGCTGCTTATTATCCAGACTCCAGCGGCATAACTTTCATCTCCTAGGCAGGCACTTGAAAGAGTCTCTTGGGGAGAAACTGGCCAAAGGGCAATACCACGCTGACACTCACAGACGGATGTCTCCCAACTAAATGGCCTGTCTACCTGCTCACTTGAAGGCAAAGCCTCCAGTCAGTACCACACTTTCCAAGCTTCCAAACAGCTTGTCAGCACCACGTTCTTAACTGTTGCGCCAAGCAGAAGAGATGGACTCAGAGGAGAGAGGAATAAGACATAAGTAGGAGATGATTTCTCAAATATTAAAATCCTCGGAGAGAAGATACTATGTCTGTGCAACAAGAATAGGAGGCCGTAGAAACACAAACTTTCAAAGAACAAGAAAGAGCTACTGGAAGTTGAAAAGGCAAAGAAGATAGAAATATCTCAAAGATAAGATATATGAGAAAATATTTCAGATAATAAAACAAATGTTAAAAATCATCATGAAATTAGGGGACTCATGCAGGAGGTATAACATTCAAATATTGAAGCCTCAAAAAGAAAATAAAGCAAGACCATTGCAAAAGAAAGAATGAATATTTCCGAGAACTGAAGAACACAAGTTTTTCATTGAAAATACCTATCAAATTCCTAGCAAAAAGAAAAGAGAAGGAAGAGGGAGGGAAAGACCCTCACGAAGGAACATCAGTACAAAGTTTTAAATCACTTATAAGGGGAAGCAGATTACAGAAAAAAGGTAAGGATTCAGAACAGCTTCACAATTCTCAGTGGTACAGTACTGGTCAGAGGAAAATACAGCAATACCTTGAAAAGGATGAGGAAAGATGAGTTTTAGTCTAAAAAATATATATATATATAACCAGCAAAACTATAAACTAGGATGTGGGTAAAATAAAGAGTATTTTGGACATTCAGAAATCTAAAAACATATTTACCTCCTAGGCACCCTTTTTAGAAAGTTTCTAAAGGATGTACACCATCCAAACAAGAGAGGTAACAAGAAAGAAGACTCCAAATCCAGGTAACAGGTAATCCAACAGAGAACAGTTCAAGGGACTTCTCAAAGTGGTGATGAAGGGAAGTCAGAGTTAATAGCTGCGTACCTGTTCTACAGATCCTCCAGTCCAGATTACAGCAGGAAGAGAGGAAACTCCAGAAGTATCTCCAAGAAAAAAAGAAAACTGATAGACTGTTTGATGTGTTTGAACGTACTGAAAGAATATGTACTGTTCTGCCAGAGTTTGAGGATAAATTCATAAGTGATATATATAAAAACAAACCATAAAACAAGGCAAGGAATTAGTAAATCCAGGCAAAATCATACATTGTATAAGAAGAGACACCATGCATCCATGGTGACAGTCATGATAATATGAAAACTAAACATTAATGGAACCCAAACTGTGATCCAATCCTACTGGGATTAGAGAAGTGTACGCATGTCCATGTGCACGTGCAATTTGTGTGCAGTGGGAGTGAAGTCATCATCTTCCATAGGAGCATGAAAGCTAAAATTTTAGGATAAGAGCAGAACAAGTGGAACAACTAATGGAGTTGAAAACAAATATTCTAAGGGATCAAGATTCAAATGTGGGGGAGGAATGGGGTAGGTGACTTCTGTTTTTTGTTAAACTTAGTTGCACTAAATGCTATATCACTTAGATAAAAGCTATGCTTTGGATAAAGTCTCTGCTTTTTAAAGTCATAGTAGGAAGAAAAAGAAAGTTTAAAGATGGCAAGATGATTTTAGCACTATCTGCTAAGGGAAGAATCTCTGTAACTGGATTTCTCTTAAAAACCTTTTTGCATCTTTACACCTGTGCCTGTATTATCTTACCTAACTTGGCATTTTGTTTGTTCCTTTTATTTGTTTTTAAGTGGCATCATAGATGCCTGTTTAGTCTGCTTAGAACCAAACCTAGACAATAATGTATTTTAACAAAAATAATAAGAACAGCATGATGATCTATATTACCAGGGTTTAAAGCATCAGCTTTTATCTCAGTTTCATTCCCAATCTCCAAAGATTCTTGTCAGGTATATCAGTAATTGGTTTTCATTATATAAAAGACTTATCATTTATTCTTTTAATTTTTATTGTATTTTATTTATGCTATTATAATTGTCACTGCTTTTTCTCACTTTGCCCACCTCCACCCAGCATGCCCCCCTCAGGCAATCCCCATATCATTGTCTGTGTCCATGGGTCATGCATATATGTTCTTTGGCTAATCCCTTTACCTTCTTTCATTCAGTCTCCTACCCACACCAATGACAGCTGTCAGTCTGTTCCATGTATCTGTGCTTCCATTTCTATTTTGTTCCTTAGTTTATTGTGTTCATCAGATTCTACTTAGAAGTGAGATCATGTGGTATTTGTCTTTCACTGACTAGCTTATTTTACTTAGCATAATATGGATGCAATTCTTATTAAAATACCAACAGCATATTTCACAGATCTGTAACACATATTTCAAAAAATTATATGGACACAAAAAAGACCCTGAATAGCCTCAGCAATACTGAGAAAGAAGGACAAAGTTGGACATATCATAAAACCCAATATCAAACTATACTATAAAACTACTATAATCAAAACAGCATGGTGCTGGCATAAGAACAGGCATGTAGATCAATGGAACAGAAGAGAGAGGCCAGAAATAAACCCACACCTTTATGGTCAATTGATATTTGACAACAGGTAAGAACATACAATGGAGCAAAGACAGACTCTTCAATAAATGATATTGAGAAAGTTGGATTAGTATGTGCAAAAAATGAAACTAGACCATTAGCTTACACCATACACAAGAATAAACTCAAAGCAGAAAAAGACTTCAATGTAAGCCATAAAACCATAAAAATCCTAAAGGAAAACATAGGCAGTAAAATCTCAGATATCTCATATAGAAATATTTTTGCCAATATATCTCCTAGGACAAGTGAAACACGGAAAAAAATAAATAAATGAATGGGACTACATCAAATTAAAAGCTTCTGCAATGCTAAAGGACCATCAGCAAGTTGAAATGACCTATCATTTAAACAAAACTGATACTTTATCTGGCTACTATTTGCAATTTAATACAATGTTTGTTGTCAGATAAAAAAATGAGTTCTTATGTGAATACGGACATAATTATCACCCAGGTAATCTTATTCGAGCATTTCAAGACCACCAAAGAATGAAGCTCTGTGGGTAGAAGAGAACACAGGACCCAGAAGCAGTATTTGCAGCTGTGTGCACTGGTGCAGGTTACTCTAGTATTGTAGCTATCAGCTCCAGGGATTTATAGTAACTTTGGTAGGTCTTCAATAGTATGACAGAAGAGAAAAGGGTGGGAGTAGGAAAGACATGTGGTATCATCCAAACCCCTCCAGATAGGGTCTGAAGCCCTGGCAAGGGTGCTTTCAGCAAGATATGAGGTTTCACAAAGGGGCTTCTTGGCAACATTTCAGCTAATACCTCAAGAATTGAAATTTGATGAACCCTATTTGGGAAATACATCATAAATTTCAATAATCTGTGACTCAAATACATCAACATGCACATCTAAATATATGTTGTACACTAAAACACGGGGATGAATGTGAACCTAGCAGTTCTCCACAAAAGATTTTCAGTGATTTCTTTTCCAACTACAAATGGGTGCCTACCTTTGGAATATGTGGTGAATGAAAAGGTCCTTTGCACTTAGCTCTCACACAGGAGAAAGGTGAATCAAACATCTGTAGTGGGGAGAAAAGTCTTATGCCAAGCACTGCACCAGGCATGAGGGATGAAAGACCAGACCCCGATTGTCAGAGAAATTGGCATTCAAGTGGTGAAAGAAATAAAAGGTATTGGATTCATAAGTCATTCCATTATTTTAATACCAAATAATAAATAGTCATTTAAATCTCACCGATTTTGTAACACTACAACTTGGGCATAAAATTGGGAGCTGCCATGTAACTCAAAAATGTAACTCAAAAAGAGTTCATTCCCTGCAGTATGTCACTGTAAAGCAGGGATTGTACAGTATAATCCCTCTCATGGGTGTCCTGGATATAGTGATTTATGTGAAAGCAGGTTTTTACACCCTTTTCTAGTAATAGGTTTCCTCACCCTCCACCAACTCATATCTACAATCCTCACAAGGGTGATATTGCCTGTCTTTCATTTCTTTTTTCCTGTGAAATGGTACCTGTGAGATTTAGGGTTTTTTTTTTTTTCTTTTTTTAGAAAAAAATTTCACTAATCTTCTTAGACTTCAATGGTGTCAGTAAGAACAAGATTCTTATCAGGTTCTAACTGGACATAGCTTTGTATAAAGGAAATTTATGAACACGGGAGCCTCTCAGAGCTTCCAATTTATGTGAGAAGTTTAATGAGGAAAAAAGAGGGAGAAAGAGGTCAATGCTTTTTATAAGGACCAAATCTACAGCCAGAAAGTGCTACCTTATGGTATTCCAGGAATATAAGTCTCCAGTAAATGTCTGTGGGACTCAGGTAGGCAAGAGCATAATTTATGTGAAAGGGGAAAGTGGGCAAGAGGAGGGAGATAAAAGGACGGGGAAGGCTATAGCATTGGATGAAAAGGAGCTATTTCTTAACAACTTCCAGTGTACACAGCATAAGATAGCAGCAAGATCTTAAATACAGGAACTTTTTCTTCCTGAATTCTTATTAACCATGAAAAACATTCAAAATAATAATACTTGGTTTATCCCATTTAGAGCTCATGGCTTACATTTCTTCTATTTTTCTGTAGAATAATTAGCATTCAAATTATTTTTTGCATGGAGCATGACATGGGCATAAAACTGAAAAATTAAATAGCTCAAAAAGTGTAGGTGGGCTTCTGTGAAATTTGTGCTGAATAAAATTTAGAAAGCAGAATGCAGTACTAGAATTGCTGCACGTGTGTCCTATTATTAAATATCTAACTTCTAAATTAGGAAGATAATAACAAGCAATCTTGTGGAAAAGCTGAAAACTAAACAATACAATTCTGAGAGCAAAATAAGACTGTTTTGTTATTTTTTACTTTTATAAAATATCATTGTGGCATCATAACAAAAACAAACAAAAAAAAAACAACATCTGAAGAAAAAGATAGAAAAGAATATTGCCCATAATTTTGCCATCCTAGCATTTGAAAGTTTTATGATTTTCAGTCTTTATCCATATTAACCAGTTATTATTACCATAATCACCAGTTATTATTAATGTGCATATACATTTTGTGTTAGGTTTTCCACTGAGCATTTTATCATTTAGTGTTATTCCATGTGATTTCATGAGAAGAGCAGAAAGAGCACAGGATGTTGAATAAGAAGGTATGGTTTAAGTCTTAGCACAACTTAGTTCCTATTATAGTCCTATTAGTTATCATGTTCTTAGCTACCGAATTTTTCATATAATTGATACAACCAATTTTTTTCTCACAGTTCTAAAATCCACTATAATCCACATTTCCTTGTATAGCTCTTTTGTTGTTTTGCTGCACTTTGCTTTTTTTGTTTTTGTTTTTTGCATTTTTTCAATTGTTTTTCAAGTACAGTTGTCTCCATTTCACCTGAGGACATTTTTATTGATTTTAGAGGAGAAAAAGTGGAACAAGGGGAGAAAGAGAGAGAATGTGCAACATCAAGTGGCTGCCTCCAGTATGCTCCTGAACCCGGGATCGAACCCACAATCTTTTGGTATGTGGGACATTACTCCAACCAACTGAGCCACCTAGCCAGGACAATACAGCTCTTTTCTTCTTTAAAGAAAATACTTGATATAACCTCATGGAAAGGTGAGCATATTTATATATGTTTTATATCTTTTGGTACCTACCACTAAATTGTTTGCCAACAGATTTGTACCAAGTTATACTGTTACCAGCAATATATGATTATGTAGCAGCCTTGCCAGTACTAAATATGATATGTTTAATGTTTTGCTAATGTAATGTTTCAAAAAGGATATTCCACCATACTCTATAAATGTTTGGTGTTGGCTTTATTGTATTTTGTGATAATTATTGGAAGCTATTAGGAGTCCTGAAAGTTAATAAAATTTTATATTATGACCCATAGTTCTATAAAGGACTATGGGTATTATTTAACCTAGTCTTTCACCAATGGAAAAATTTTTGAAGCACTACTTTGATGGAAAACTGGCAATTATTCTAGACTTCTCACTGTGCTTAATTGCCCTCATTCAATGTATTACTAAGTCCCATTGTTACAAACTCAAAATCCCTCTTCAATCTGCCCACTCTTCTCTGTCTCCCCTGCATGACCTCAGTTCAAGCCCCCCTTTGCCCTTACCTGGATTACAATAACCTTTTCTGTAGCATTTCTGCCTTCAATTCAATGATTAGTGGCATGTGTGGTCTAAAATATTAATCCGATGGTGATCGTTACTCCTCTGTTTAAATATTTCAATACAGCTTCTGTTTTCAGGACAAAATCTGAACTGCATGGCATAGCATGCGAGGCTCTTCATAATCTAACTCAGTCTTTAGTTTCACTCCTCACCATTGACCCCATACCCATTCAAAACTCACAAAGGTCAGGCTCATACAAGCCTTTGCCTAGATAACTATTGTTCTGCAAGACTCATCTCAGGGGTCCACTCCTCCAGGAGACTTTCCTAATTCCACATCCTCTGGTGTCAGTTGCTCACTCACAATTCCACTAAAAGAGATTAAAAACCTATAATCAGAGCATTCTACAGACAACCACTGGATTGTGGTTTTAACCCTTTAGATTTGCCTTTAACCCTGAATCCTCAGTGCCCTGCAAAGTGTGAGCTATCAGTGGTGGTGTATACATGTCTGCTGGAGTATAAATAAATGAACGAATGGTCCAGTCTTGCTCTATGACTTTCAGAGATAGTACCCAACTGTGATACTCCATCCTGTTGGTTGTGACCTTTAAAACCGGAGAGCTACTATCACATTTCTGTTACATATGATTGGGCAAATATTCTGTTGAAATGTTCAAGGCAGAGGTAAAGTATTTGTTGGCCTGAAAAATACATGAAATTGATCACCTTGAATAATTTACTGAATACTATCTCTGACATGTATATTAAATGTGAGGTCCACACTAATAAAAGACAAATCCATAATAAAACACACACACAAACACACACAATAAAGTGTGAATGCCTTCAGGGACAAATTGAATTGGAGGATGACTGGAGCCTCAGGTCCAATCTGACTGTCTCAGAGGGTCCTTCTGCAGGTCAGGAAAGGCTTTCTGAAGGGAGCAGTATGGAAGGCAGCTGCCTGAGGGAAAGGTGTTGACCGATGCATTTAATGGGCTCTTGCAGCTGCTTTCACATATACTCAGTATGGAAGAATGAACTGAAGCAAAAGAAAGTCAGGAAAAAAAAAAAAAGAAAATGGCCAAGTGCATTTGTTTAAAGTAAAGGAAGTAAGCAAGAAGAGTGAGGGGAAGAGACATCATATCCTATTTATTTTATGAGCATGAAGACAATGATTTAAAATAAGGTGGTCCAATACCAATTAGTATAGAGGCTCACTTGAAAGGAATACTGCCTTTTCATTCTGCCTAGTGCTGCCCAATAGAACTTCTTGCAGTCATGGGTGTGTTCTCCTGCTAGACCGTACATACAGGAGCCTCTAGCAGCACGTGGCTACTGAGCACATGGAATGTGGCATACTAAAGAAGATAAAGACGAATGTAGAATCTCCATCAGAGGGGCAATAAGAAAACCTTGGGGCCCTGGGTCCTCACCTAATTTGAATGTGGTTCCTGTGGAGCAAAGACCTCACTGAGCGGTGTTGGTAGGCAGGGGTCCATAGAGATTGGGAATGCAGACTCTGGAGCCAAGCTGCCTGCACTCAAAACCCAGTTCTCATTTACTGGCTGTGGGACCTTAGACAAATTACTTAACTTCTTTGTGCCTCAGTTTCTTCCTCATCTGAATGGGAAGTGTAGTAGTATTAACCTCATAAATTTGGAACAATCTGACACATGCAGACACTGAGAGCACTGCCTGGTGCGTGCAGCACAGCCAAGGGCTCAGCGGTCCCTCAAATGCACAGAGAAACCTCTTTCGGAAGGGCTCACTGCTATGGTTTTCACTGGTTTTCCTTCTGTGATACATCTTTGCCTTATGAATGTCAGATGTGGTCTCAGGCAAGGTCCCAGACAATATTAAACAAATAATAATGGAATCTTCAACCAAGTTTTCACTTCTGCCTGATAACCCAGTTCCTTCACATTATCATCCCAATTGTTATTCTGTTTTGCTTGCATGATCACTGTTCCTATCATCTTCTATGAGTTAACAAACAAGAGCTGAGATTATGAGCTGTTTTCCTATGAACATAGCATCACAGATGATATTCATAGTCAGAATTCTTGAAGTTTCCCTACTTTTCAACTTGCAACTGGGGTGTACTTTGTAGTTATAATCTTGCTCTTGGTAACACCCTGACCTGTCTCTGAACTTTCTCTGCTTTTCCAAGCTTCCTTCATGCCCTTCATCCACCCCTCACCTCTTCCCTTCCTCCTCTCTCCAGTCAGCTCACTGCTTCATGCAGGTGAAGAGATTTTAAAGTTGTATGGAAAGCTCTCAAGAGCCGTGAAATTATTTGTCTGTAAAGTAAAGCTTATGTTGTGCACATTGGAATGAAGGTGAAATCTAGAATACTTAATAAGAAAAGTATTAGTTAATATAGAGAATGGTAAAAAAAAAAAAACTTTCAGGAGTGATACAAAATAAAGATTTTTCAAGGTGTTACAGAGCTAACAAGCCACAGCACATGACAAGGGCTCCTGTAATTGCTAGGAAGGAAATGACAAGAATATTTTTTATCCTCCTCCAAATAACAAATGCAATGATGTGCTTTGAATCAGTGGAAGAAAACAGGTTGCGAAGTTGCTATAAAAAACACTCATCTCTAGGGGCTTTATGAATTAATCTTTACCTGAGGCATGCATTTGAATGCTCAGTGTAAGTTATTCTTTATAAAAGTGTACTGAGCAGAACAGAAAATGTAACTTGCAACTAGGTTAACAAACAATAGACTAGTAGCACTTCATGTCAGCCATAGATAACTGAAAAGTCAAAAGCCCAAATATATATATTTATCAAGAATTCCTAAAACATTTTTTAAATAGAAGGGGCCAAGTTCTGCCCTTCATTTTTTTTACACTTAGAAAACACTGGTGATTATCCCAATACTTTCAGAGGGCAGAAGTCTCACCAGGACACTTGAATAATGTAAATACATCTCTACAATTTGTCATTATCTAGTTAGAAATTGAAAAACTCTCATAAGAAGAAAAACACAGTCCCCTGCAACAATCTGGGTTACTAATGAGTCCATTGCTTTTCAGACAATCTTGTACAATACCTAGACAAATGCTTCAGCCAGCGCTGCTCAGTGACATCAGCTCACAGTGCAATATATTATTCCCTGACGTGTGTGATAAATTACAAATACTTAATAATTTATCATGGTTTCCGTGAAAGCATTGCACAGCACTTAGCATCTAACCCAACACAACATAACGATTGACCTTCTCACGACAAAATACAAAGGCCTCAATTTTATACCACTTTGCTACGATTCCTTTAATTTCTCCTCTAAATTTCAAAATAGCATCTTAGAAAGAAACTCCAGGGTTATCTAGAGTCAACCATCTGGATGTAGAAACCTCTCTAGCATCTCCAACAAATGGGTATAAATAATTTCTTTATTTTCCTCAGAATCTCTGATGTTTGCCCATTGGTAGGCTGACTATTTTGTTTGGTTTGGCTTTGCTAGAGGTCTTAAGAACATGTCATGTTCATTGAAGCATTTGGATTTTGTTTTAAGAGCGGTGGAAATTCAAAGCATGAGAAGGCTAACATTCCTCCGTGTCAACACTACAGAGTGGAAAGTAAGAAAGCCAATCAATGATCAAATTGTTTATCCTTAGTTAATACCAAATAAAGGGGGTATTTTTAGCACAAAACTAAAGTTGAGGTTGGTACACTCAGAGCAAAGAACAAGTGAATAATAAGAAATTAACACAGTATTTGTTACTTAGGATTTTTTTTTTTTTTTTTGAGAATTTGCAGTTGGCCAACACACAGGACTCTGGAAGAATTATAAAGGCAAGGCATAGTTGTCATCATTACACGATCTTACTAGGGAGCATAAACAAGCATGTGTATAAAACGTATTATTGAGTGCAAAGGACATCATGTAAATAGCATACAGAAATGCCTAGAGATTTGGCATTTAAACTTTATTGAAGATGATTTCGATTGTAAAAACCCCAAGACTCTCTCCCTACGTAACTATGTCTTATAACACAAGTGGCAAACACAAGGCCTGAGGGCCAAATCTGTCCCTCCACCTTGTTTTATCCAGCCCTGCACCTTGTTTCTGCCCAGCAGCAGCACCGAGTTCTCGCTTGAGTGTTAAGGAGCAGTTACATTTATACAGTCCTAAAATTACATCCGGCCCTTTGAAGGCAACCACGAGGCTGGTGTGGCCCCTGGTGAAAATGAGTTTGACAACCCTGTCTTACAATCTCTTACAAAGACCTGTCTTCTCATGGTTGCAAGGGTGAGAACCTCAGAATCACACCTGTTCACCAAGTACAGCTGCAACGTGGATTAGCCCCAGCAGGAAGTAATTAATGAAAACATACTTCCCTACGGCTTCTCAAAAAAAAAAAAAAAAAAAAATCGGAAAGAGGCAAGCTTCAAAAGTTTTTGAATGAAAGAAAGCAGAGGGTGTGATTAAGTTATTCACAATCATATAGGTATGAAGGGCAATGCATGCATATTATGCATCCTGAAAAGAATTAAGAGCACAGAAGTTAATGACCGGATACAGGTCATCTGGAAAATTACTCTGGCCAGGTAAAAGCATAGCTGAACACACCACGTTTCTTTTAAGTGACCCAATCTCTCTTCTGTTCACACTTACTTAACTGGAGACATTTAACCATTCTTCACGTGTTCTTCTCTAAACCCACATCCCTTACTACTCCCAATTAGCATTCTGCGCTCTTTCTTCTCAGCACTTATCACAGCTCATAGTCTGATAAACCTTTACATATTGGTTGTTTATACCAGAGGACTGTATGGAAGCCAAGACTGTGTTAAGGAGACAGTGGCCAAGACTCAGATTTTGTTTCCAACACTTACTAGCAGTAAATAAATATACTCCATGCCTCATCATGGTTACTGTAAAGATTAAGAGTTAGTACATGTGAAGGTGGCAGAACAATGTCTGGCATGTAATAACTCTTCAATAATTATGGGGTCACTGGATTCAGGAGAGCAGGACCTTGTCCACCACCACTTCTCTGGGACGTAGCAGTGTTTGGAACAGAGGAGGGAGGGGCTTAGTGAATAAATGCAGAGTGAATGAATAAATAATCACCCCATACTTTGTAACTCACTAAGACCTTGATGTATTTGTCAATACACATTCATTCTGACCCCTTGTTCTTAAAGTTCTAAGGGCAAGACACTCCTTTCCCACACCTTGGACAACTGCTTATGATGGTCATACCTAAGTTTAACCAGGTACTTTCCCAATACTCAAGAAGCCAAGTTGAGAGAAATGTGGGTGGAAGCAAAATCCCCCAGAGTAGTCAACTACGCTATCAAAATCCTAAAAAGAAAAAAAAGTGAGAAAGAACTCATGGACATGGACAACAGTGTGGTGGCTGGGGAAGGAAGGTATAAGGGGGATAAATGATAATGGAAAAAATACAAGTAAATAAATGAAATTCTTTTAACATTATAAATATATAAAAACTCATAATTCTACTATATATTTAGGAAAGTCAAAGAAATGTTCAATGCCTTTAACGTATCAGCTGAGAGTCTTTCAGCCACAAAATGTAATTACTTAGCCCTGCTCTAAATCATTGACAAAAATGTTTAGTGATGGGTCTCCACAGCACACTTGTGACTTTTTGAAATTGATTTTAATAATGGTATACACAGAGGTTAAACCACAGAGTTAAAATGAACATAAAAGTAATTTCTAGGCCAGAGAAAGTAGCAATACAAAAAAAATTGAAGGGTAAAAAAATAAAATACATCTTTAAATGGCTGGACATACTACAGCCAACAGACAACTAAGCAGTGTAAGGTTACTCTTGAGGGTCAGGGATAGAAATTTCAGGTCCTGTGCCTGCAGTTAGGGTCAGAAGGGAGGCAACTACACTCCCATGGATCAAACAAGACAAAGGAAGAGCCTACAACTGTTGACTGGACTGGACCTATGAGCTGTCTTTTCTGCAGTATGATTCCTATGCTTCTGAGAGAGCCCTGCCCTCCACAATAGGCAAGATATGCACACACGTAAATATTTGTCAGTGGATGAATGGATACACACAATGGAATATTATTCAGCCTGTGAAGAAGGAAATCCTGCCATTTGAGACCATGTGGATAGACATAGAGGACTTCATGCTAAGTGATATAAGCTAGGCACAGAAAGACAAATACATACTGCCTGATCTCACTTGTATGTGGAATCTAAAATAAACACACTCATAGAAACAGAGAATAGAACAGTGGTTGCCGGGGGCAGTGGGTAAGGGAAGAGGAGGAGATGGTGTTCTTAGTGTACAAAGCTTCATTTATGCAAGATAAATAAGTTCTGGAGATTTGAAGAACAGCTATGTGACTACAGTTAATAATACTGTACTGTATGCTTGACATTTGCTGAGGGTAGATCTTAAGTTTTCTCATCACACACACACAAAAGGAAGACAGAAAATGGTAACTATGTGAGGTGACGGGTATGTTAATTAGCTTGATCTTGGTAATTATTCCATAATTATATGTATATAAACACATTGAGTTGTATACCTTAAGTATATAAAATTCTTTTTAATTGTACACTTAATTTTAATTTGTCAATCATCCCTCAGTAAAGCTGCAAAAAATAAAACAGGCAATACAAAAATCTCTTACTTAAATCCCACAATTAAAACTCAATTTCTTTCACTAAGAAAATGTGTTTCTCAAACTAGAATACTTTTTCACTCCATGGAAGTTTAGAGCCATGTGTCAAAAAAGTGTGCAAAGCCGCAGGATAAACATGGCTTATTTTCCTGCAAATTAAGTTTTACTTGAAGATTTGAGACAGAGGGAGATAAATGTTTTAACTGGTAACAATTTAAATCATTTGTTTATTTAAACAAATGAATAAATCACACTGTAGAATGCAAGACCTACATTCATTTTTAAAGCAAAACGGGAAAATACAAAGAAGCATCCTGCATGTAGTAGATCATTTTAAGCTATCCAGGAGTTTGTGCTGAAGGGGAAGGCTTCACTGGAAAACACTCAGAAGCAAGGGGAAAAGGAAGGCATGTCATAAATGCAACATTCACAATTTAGCTGAGCCCCAGCCCTGCTCAGATGCAAGGGAGTCTGGGAAACCAGGAACCAGGATACCAGAACCAGGAATCCCCAACCCAAGCAGAAAATCAGCAACTAAAACTAACAAAACACTAGCCAACTTTATTAGCATCACCAAGGAGATGCCAACAGGAATGGAGAGAGAACAATTTCAGGGTTGGGGTGGGACAAGGGCCAGAGCATCAGAACTGCAGCTACCTGTTGGCTCAGCAAATGGAGAGGGAGGCTAAAGCACACACCCACAGACTCACATGGACTTTGACAAGTGTGTTGTTGGGGATGAAATCAGAGTTCATTCAGGTCAAAGAAGAAACTGCTTATAGGTATCCAGATAAATCTACCATATCAGAAAACAATATATGTGTGTAACTTCCAAAGTACATTTTGCAACCCTACTAACATTTCTAAGTACTACGACTATGTTATCCTTTTCCTTGCATTTTAGATAAACCTTGTTCCCCAATGTAAACTTAAAAGCAGTTTGTCTACAGGTTGGTTCGGTGTTTTCAGGGGCAACAGAGATTCAGACTGGGTAAGCTGGCCACCCAGCTCATTATTTTTACATCCCCATGCAACAGAATATAAGCATGCTTATTTTTATACGCATAACTAGTACAAGAGGGAATTACCCACCTGGGCTGGCAACAATACCTGCATTAAGAAAAGATAAAAACCATCAAAAGCACGCTGCTTGGAATTGGATATGACCACAACTTTCCAGACACATGAATAAGTTCCCACGATGGAATTGCAACGTGGATGGCTAAAAGGAACTCAACAAATGATGGATATTTGAACTTAAAACAGTCTATCACTTGTCCTATGTTATTTTTATTAACATTCAATTCACATTGTATTTGTAAGAACAGAGGGAGAGAACTGAGTGAGCAACAAGACCTGGGGGACATTTTTCTTTCCTATTATTTTCCATGATGGATGTCTCCTTATGAAGGAGAAAATTTCTAAAAGCATGCCAGAAATCAGGTCACATTTTAACCTCATTTTGTAATTAGCAGGACTTTGGTCAAGAATCTCAGACTCCCAAGTATCCACTCTTTCCTCTTCCTTCTAATTGTAAACTCCCCTGAATTTTACTTAAGGGATCTCCTTCCCATCCCCCTTAGCCCCAGGTTTCCAACTCTACTCCCATTTTACACACCCTGGAGGGAGGTGCTTAGAACAAAAAAGTAATCTCAATTCACCTCAAATAAAGGAGTAGAGCTCTAATTCTGGCCAGTGCCACCAAAATATGTTTCATTTTATACAGTTGATGGCACTATATTGTTTAATTAAAATTTGCTAAGACAGTAGAACTTAAACGTCCTCACCAAAAATAAATAAATAAATAAATAAAAAGGGAGAGAAAGAGTATGTAGTGATGGATGTGTTAATTATAATTATTAATTGCATGGGAGGAATCCTTTCATAATGTATACATATATCAAATGAATCACCACAAAATGCACTTTAAATATCTTACCATTTTATGTGTCAATTATAGTGCACCAAAGCTAAAATTTTTAAAGTATATATTATTTTATATATACATATAAAGGTGTGTGTGTGTGTATATATATATACATATATATATATATATATATTTTCAAGGTGGCAGAATCCTTTTTAAAAAATCCAAAAATAAAACAGTTAGTGGCTGTCCCACGAGAGACTGTTACCCAGCCATCCCTGCTGCCCCAGCCTCCTTTGCTTCTAGGTGTGGCTACAGGACTAATGTTTTGGCCAACAAGGTGTAACTTGGAAAAGAAGCTTATAACTTCCAGTTCATGTTTTCATAAAGATATTATTTACCGCCCACTTTGTCTCCCCTTCTCTCATGCCCTGCAGTCTGCAATATGGACACAATGGTGTGTGCCAGCCTTGGGGCCGTGTCTGAGGAAACGCCTTGAGATGAGGCAGAGTCACAAACAAGGAAGCTGGTCTTTAGTTGATGCCATGAAGAAGTGCTGACCCATCCTGGACTACCTGCCTATTTTGGGACTCTTAAATGAAAAATAAATAAACACCTATCTCTCAGCTCTCTTTGTTATAGAAGCTTAGCCTGTATCTTAATAAAGAGTTGCTACCTTTATTATGGAGTCTTGCCATACCTAAAGCGAAAATACCTGGCAGTAGCTTAGTGACCAGGTGGCAGGTGGTGAGGACACAGATACAGCAAAACTAGTGACCCCTGTTGGTAAAGCAAACTGCTTCTCTGGTGGCCAGCCCAGCTGTAAAGATTCCGATGGTATGGGTGTAGCTTTCCATCCAAGCCCATTGCCTCAGGTGACCTCCAGGTAGAAGCCCATAAACTGAGAGAGAGAGCTAGGAGTGGCTGTTCACTGAAGTCAATGAGTAAAAAGGAGGAATCTGCAAGGTTAGGAACCAACAGCAAAGGTTACTTTCATATGCAACAGACTGGAAGCAAATACACTGGAATTACTGAGGAAATTGCACTGCCCGAGAAAACAAAGCCTAGCTGACGAAAGCTGGGATTGTCTAATCACTATACCAGATGTCCAAATATTTAATACCAAATATCAGAAACGAAAATCACAGAGTAGAGAGAGAGAGAGGCAGTAAACCTTAGTGGTTAAGAGCTTTGATAATGAAGATAGGTGGACTGATTACGCATCCTAACTCCCCAGTTTCTAACTCTGTAACCTTGAACTCTACCTAGACTCTCTAAGCCCCCACTGCCTATGTTTCAGATTCCTGTGGATTTAATGAGAAAATGCACAAAGCCCTTGGGGTAATACCCAGTTCATAAAAACATTTCAATGAGCACTGTCTAAACTCATTACTATCTTATGGTGAAAAGGTCACTATTAAAAGTCAAGCATCTTAACTTTCAGTCTTCTATGAGACTAACTTCTCAGGTTGGCAAAATCCACAAAATGTTTAATGCCTTGGGTTTTAAGGAGAGGCAGCAATCCAATCATGAATTTATTCATTTACCAAGTATGTTTGTGCTTTAGCATTAAATTCACAGTAATGTAATAAAATAAATATACCAATAAAAAATCAGACTCATAGATTTTCTTAAAAACAACTTCTCAATTTGAGAAACCAACTTCCACTTTCCCACACTATGCCGACTAAATAAGGAACACCGGGTCCTGGAACAGGCATTTCCTAAATGTGTGATATGAGACAAGTTCCCAGACATCTTTGAGATTAGGTTTCCTCACCTGTAACACAGAGACAGTAAAATCCACCTCATGGATTGCTATGAATATTAGTAAATGAGATAACACACACAAGATGAGTACTACCATGCCTGGCATACAGGAAGCATTCAGATAATGAACAATGGAAACTTTCTTATTTGTATAGCTACTGTTACACAGAATAGTAAAAAACACTGTCCATATCATAAAACAATGACACTTTCAGGTGAGTTTGGAATTCACTGGTTGTCAGGTGCACAGTTTGTGCTGTTTTCCTCGTCATGCTAATGGGTCACCCTGACCATTCAAGCCTGTTCTCTCCCAGTCTTCATGGATGCCAGAATTAATCTTGCATGTCTATGGTCCAGGGACGCAATACATTTGTGAAATGTAGATTCTTCCCCCTGTGAAGCTAAATGCCTCACATGAGATTGTATCGTGTCACCTTCTATGCAACTAAACTGACCACTGCAGGCTAAGCTCAGTGCTAATTACAGCAGTGCATGTCACCTGGCATCCTCCAAGACTTAATGGTTTCACAAAACTACAATTAAGTTTGCAAAGAAAATGCTCTCTCAGCTTTCAGGGAGCTGATTGGGACAATTAGTGTCATCGGCTAACCCGACTTCGGGGGTGGAGTGAAACCCTTTCTCTTTCACCTATAATGCGCAGATGAACCTGAAACTAAAAACATGCTAGAAACTGAAGGGAAAATGAGCCTTTTCTTTTCTGGATTAAAATAGAACCTTTCCTCCCCCACCTGCAATTCCAATTCCTCATCCCATTTCTATCCAGGATAGAAATATTTAGCAAGGCTTCTTTTAATCCATTGTTTCATCTTTATTTTTAAAACAATCAATTTTTCCCAGGCTAACATGTTTATAGTGTTTCCTCTCGCAAGTGTCTGATCATAGTCACCACAAGTCTGATCCAATTTTCTAAGCAGATATTTCTCAGCTGTGGAGCTGCTTGCTGAATGGCTTCACAGTGTATTTGCTTATATTCCCTAATGTCATAGTTTCTAGAACCATCTTGGCTGCATCTGGTGGGTATTTCTGGGCACTTCATGAAATGGTCAGCACTGCTGCCCTTCTTCACTCAGGGCCCACAGGCATATGTAGGACCAGTCACACTGCTTAGTGGTGACAGAGCTACAATGAGAATCCATCATCTTTGTTGTTACCATGCAGACAAGAGCACTTGAACCTCTGTAAATCAAAGAGGCAATTATACATATAGATACAGGAAGCAGACTGACAGCTTTCAGAGGGGAGAGGGTTGCCGGGTTCGGTGAAAAAGCAAAGAGATTAAGCCAAAAAAAAAAAAAAACCCACATAGACACAGACAACAGGACAGCAGTTTGGTGATGTGGTGGTTACCGGAGGGAAAGGGGGTGGTGGGAGGTAGAAGTGGGTAAACATGGGATAAATAGTGATGGACGGAGACTTGCCTTGGGGTGGTGAACACACAATAAAATATACAGATGATGTATTATAGAATTGAACACTTGAAATCTATGTAATTTTATAAACCAATATAACCCCAATACATTCAATAAAAACTGTTTTTTAGAAAGAGATTTTCAAGAAGAAATCCAGCTGCTGTGTTCTACTAGTTGGCCTCAAACAGGCACCGTCTGACTCCAGACCTTTGGCTATGCTGTAACATTCCCTTGTAAAGTCTTGGCTGTCTTCTGTGATTGTCATGTGGGGTCATTTTTTTTTTCTTTTCTTTTCCTTTGAGGATGTTTTCGACTTTGTCCTGTAGGATTGTTTGCTGCTTGGCTGGCTGTCCCAGCTCAGGGCCCCAGCTAGAGCCAATGCCCACTGTGTAATCACTGCAGATTATGTTATTGAAAAGAGGGCTTTGTGTATCATTATTTGCTGGCTTGGCCATTCTTCCGGCTGTTTGCATCTACCTTGAAACAAAGGCAGTGATAATAAGGCATAGAGTTTACACATTTTAGTTCATCATCTCCACAGCAGGTTTTCCAAACCAAGCCCATTTGTCCCTGCTCCACTGAGCCTCTCTCACCTCCTCATTCCTGTTTATCTTTCTGAACAGCCACAGCACTTCTCCTTACATCTCCAATGAGCGTTATTGCCAACCACATATTAAAATGGTTCATGTCATGTTTGTCTCTTCTGCTCATTCATAAGCTCTTTGAGAACAGTCTCCATACCTGCTTTACCCCTGGAGCCTTCCCAGGGCCGCACACCACCTTCACCACGTGCACAGGAGACACTGGGCCAAAGGATACACAATATATCTGGTGCATCTCCACAACCTGAGTGGGAGCAATTCTAATTCTTCACTTTATGAAACAGAATATTGCTATTACCAAAGCAAAAATTAAAGCCCTCTCTAGGAATGGCCTAATGGAATGGTCTTAATTTATTTGAATCTGTACTATTAGGAGGACAAGTCTGTATAATTTTTAAAATAGTTACCTTTTATGTCCAGAAAATAGTCAACAGTTGTGGCAGATGCTATAAACTCCAAAGTTTGTTAGATTTACAAATAACCAATATTAAAAATGATAATTGCATCTAACTAGAAACATTACTTTAAAAAACAATCTGTTGGTATGTCCCTTCACTCTTACATCAGCTAGGGCATAAATATATTTTTCTAAATATGTAGGATAAATGAAAATGTTCCTCTTCTTTGAAAATTGAAATTTGATTTATAATTCAGATACACTTTGAATTATCTTTCTGTGATACTTTTGTTATCTGGGTTTGAGTAAATATTTGACAGAATTAGTAAAGCCTGTTAAATTTGTGAATTGTTTTCTGGGTAGTGATATTGAGGCAGTGATTTCTCTAAACTTAAAAATAAAATTAAGCTGGAAAAATACTTTCTGGATGGCTTGATTACATGAATCAATAAATCTCCAAACACTGACATTCCCAACTAATGATAATTTGGTGGTCTACCTTGCTATAATGAGAATGTGTCTATTTTCAAAAATCCAAAATTTCCTGATAATGAAAGAGTCACTACATGGTCAAGACAAGCACCTTGCAGACCTATGTGCTACTATATTTTTCCTTCTACATGTCTCTTGTCCTTCTTTGGGTCATTTCCCCATCTCAGACTGCAAAAGTTGCTTGAGGGCTGAGGCCATACTGTCAATAGCTCGCTATAATTGGACGCAGTAGGTGCTTAAACACTCATTACCTGACAAGGAACATCACAATAAAAATCTCAGTTTGTAGGTCAGTGCTAATAAGGCCAAGGTCCTTGAACCACGGGTGGACATTGGCTCTGCTCCATGACAATAAGCCAAATCTGTGCCAGTTTGTGGGAGTGGAGAGGTGGTATGGACCATGAGGAGTACATGAATGCCCTGGTTCAAGTCTTCAACACCACTAGGGTTGGGGAGACACAATTAAACATCATTAAACTCAGGTCGTGGTCAAGTCAAAAGCAGGTACAGTGAAGACAGGATTCATTGGTTCTCACCTCTGTTTCTTTCTCTAACACACCCAAGTGGGAGCCATGCTTCCACCAGGAACACAGACTCATGAGCCCTGATCATCAAACACTCTTATTAGGCAGGTGAAGGGGGCTACCCATGTCATTTAGTGGGGTGCAGATTGTATTTTCTTTTAAGAAAAGGACCCTAGTTGATAATGATCCTGACTCCTGAATTGAAATTCTGCCAAGTGTAACAGAGCATATGAATCACTTCAGGATCTTATAAAAATAGTTTCTGATTCAGTGGCTCTGATGCGGGTCCAGAGATCTGCATTCGTAATAAGCTCACAAGTGATGCTAAAGTTGATGGGCCCTTGGACCTCACTTTAAGTATCAAGATTCAAGAGTTTCTCAGGTTGGTATATGCATAGAAATCCTAGACCCCAGGAGTCTGGATGGTCAGGAAAGGTTTGAAGAAACTGACAAACAGTAGCAAGATCACCACATTTCCAAGAATCCAGAGATCAAACTCACTCACAATTACTCAGAAGAAGAGGTCAGAAGTAAAATTCAACAAGAGCTCTGAGTCAAATGCTCCTGTGTCTCCATGTCTCAGGGCAAACAGGCAGGGACAGTGGGACACAGAGCAGGGGCCTGATCTTTTGGGTGTCGACAGAGACAAGCTGCTACAGCTGATGCTAAGGAGGCAGGTGTGGTGGCCCTGACAGAAGGCTGGAGGCTGATGGGAGGCAAGAACGTCATAGGTACTCAAATTTCAGATCCCTGCTGTAAGGCTAAGACCAGGATTACACAGCTATTGGCCCACGTTTGGCACACAGTTTATGAATCATTTTACACAAATGTTACTGGATACTTGGGACCTTGTGGGCAGTCTTCTCCATCTCAAATACATTAAATCATGGCCCCACGCTCCATTTGACTTTAGCAGGGTGAAATAGCTCTGGGGTGATCCAAGGTGAAATAATATCCATTTTTCCTTTTCAGTTGAGGTCTCTTATGTAAAAGGTGGCAAGGCAGCTGAAATTAGGCATATATAGTCATATTCACAGAAGTGCTACAAATGAGGGTGAGTCAGCTGTGAGCTCAGTAAAGAGTAAATAGATAGACAAATTTACATTCATATATGGATTGATTTAGAGATTTGTCAAATATTTGCCAAAAGAATTTTCCCTTGTCTAAGGAAGGCATAGTCCTAATATTTTTCTTTCTAAAGGACTCATTTCATTAGTAAGTTTCATGAAAGTTTAACTATGAAATACCTAAGCTGAAAATACACAATACAATTAACACCTTCTGTATCTTTCCAGATAGCTCAGCTGACCCCTTCCTGGGCTAAGTACTATTAGCATGCAAATAAAACTGAGGTTCTTAGGTTGGTACTGTACCCAAGAGGCACTAATAGTCCTATCGGAATTAAGAATGCAGCTGTGAAACCTCCCCAGAGAACACCCAGCAACATGACACGCTAAGCTTAAGTGAACCTTCTTCTACCTGCAAACACATGGAAAGTTGGACCAAACATAACAAAAATAAATAGTGTAGTATAATCTGAACTTGCAGGAAAGATGTAAGATTCTCAGGAGTCACAGCAAGTTGGGAAGTCCAAGTCAGGGATATGAGCTGGAGCTGGGGCTGTGGTGCCCCAAAATTGTGCTGTGAAAATATGGGCTTAAAAGGCTGAGCCTCTGGCCCTGGACCTTGGACCAGCAGAGAATTAGACCTGAGCATCTGGCCCATAAGGCTTCCCAGGTTTTGAAAACAGAACAAGAAAATCTCTACTGCATTCAGGGAAGCTAAAACAAAGCTTAGTCTCTACCCTAAATAGACTTAAATTATTAAAGATGTTAAAACAGTAGTAAAAAAAGCCCTGACTGTTGTGGCTCAGTGGATTGAGCACCAGCTTGCAAAGCAAAGGGTCATCAGTTCTATTCCCAGTCAGGACACATGTCTGGGTGGTGGGCCAGGTCCGTAGTAGGGCACACGTGAAAGGCAACCACACATTGATGTTTCTCTCCCTCTCTTTCTTCTTCCCTTCCCTTCTCTCTAAAAATAAATAAATAAAATCTTTTTTGAAAAAGTAAAAAAAATAAATAAATTACATTAAAAAACATAGTAAAAAGAAATTCAGAAGTGGTAAGTTGCCATTAACATCTTAAATTCAAACTGTTCTAGGAAACAGAAAAAAAAATTAGTTAGACTTTGTATGCCCTTGATACCCAGAGGATAACATAAACAATGCTAAAAGACAAACCACAGACCAAAAGAGGATAAGTGAATACACACAAAATACAATTAGTATTGAGAATATATAAAGGACTTATAAAAATCAATTTAAAAAATCCAACAGTCCCATGGTAAGTGAACAAAAGATACATATTGATATTTCATCAAAAATAACACATCAAATTCCAATAAGTATATAAGAAGTTCCTCAATATAAATAATAATCACAAAAAAGGTAAACTGTCTAATAACATGATGCTATTTCTTATCTATCAGGATGACAAAAATTAAAAAGTTTTATACCTGTGGTAGATTAAGAGATGAGGAAACTTTCACACACGGCTGGTGGAAGGGGAACTTAGTACCAATCTTCTGGGTAGCAAACTGGCAATGTATAGTAAAGGGAGAGATGTACCTGTCCTACAACCCAGTAACTGCACACCTAGATATTTACCTTGGAGGAAACGTAACATGTGTGAGAGATAAGTAGGATGTTCCCTGTAGAAATGTTTCTAACAGAAGAAAGAAAGAGAGAGAGAGAGAGGGAGGGAAGGAAGGAAGGAAAGAAAACCTAAATGTTCATAAACAAGAAACAATAAGTAAATGCTGGTATTTTGTATTTGTAGTCTTTTATTTTTTTCCCTTTAAAGATCTGATGATGGTGGGCTGGAATGGGAGCAAAAGACAGAAAACTGTACAAGAACAACTAAAATAAAAAAAAAATTTTTTTTAAAGAACTTAAAAAAATAAATAAATAAAGATCTGATGATATATTATATAGTATATTGCTCAATTAGGAAAAAGGGTAGATTTTCATTTTTCTATGTTTTCTGTATTTTTGAAGTATGTTATAATTAGTTTTTAAATAAATGTATATTATAAAGTCTACCCAAAACTAAATGTATTATCAAAGGATGATATATATCCTTAAGACATAGTTTTGCATACAACAATGTTAGTTACACAAAATGTTTATGTTATTAATGATTTTGGGTAGAATATACATATCTATAATATATACATGTATACATACATACATGCATACAGGCTCAGAAAAATACAGAGAATTTTTAATAGTGTTAACCTTGGGGAGAAAGTAGAATAAAAGAGAGTCAAGATGAGATTTTTCCCTTTTATTCTACCTAATTCTGTGTGTTCACATATTTATGAACATGTATTCACATGCTATAGTATATTAATTGCATTGAGACCCAATCGATGTACTTTTTCCACAGCCTCTGCCCTGTAACTTTGCAGTCTCCTTCCATCTGACTCCCCAGCCTTGTAACTGGCTTTGGCCTATAGAATACAAAGGAAATGATGATCAGCCAAGTACAAGGTTAGGTCTCAAGAGGCTAGCATACTTCCTCTTAATCCCTCCCTTGCATAGTTGGGTTTACATTCCTGGAAAACCCTTGACTTGCCTGCTGGCGGATGATAAAACAGGTAGAGAACAGTCTAGTTATTCCAGGCAAGGCTTGTTATACTTGCTAATCAGCAAGTCTGCCTACCTGACCCACAGTGACTGCAGAAGCCTATTTGATACCAGAAGAAACGTCCAGATGACCCATAAACTAATGAACTATAAAAAACACATTGTTTTCAGCCACCGAGTTTTGGAGTAGCCTTGTTATGCCTTAAGCACTAATACATGCACTCACCATAGGTTATTTAAGTGGAAAAAGTTCTACACATTTCTCAATATTTTTTATCCTCATCTGAGGACATTTTTCTCATTGCTTTTTAAAGAGGAAGGGAGGGAGAAACATTGATCAGTTGCCCACCATATTCCCCCAGACAGGGGATCAAACCCTCAACTCAGGCATGTGCCCCAGATGGGAATGAAACCCATAGCCCTTCGGATACGGGACAATGCACCAACTCACTGAGCTACGTCAGCCAGGAGAGGTCCATGCATTGATTTAAAAAGGTGACCTTTATACCTATATATGACATGTAACAACTCCAAGCCTCTATTACTAATGTCATCATTATCAGAACTTGCCCTATTTTATCCACATGCTGTTCAGTTTCACATTTAAAAGATATTTATGTCATCTTCCATGAAGTGGGCACCCCACCAGCCCACACTCAGGTGGCATCTTGTGGCATATCTTCTAGCATGGTGTGTCCTGTGCCTTTATGTACCCTTCATGAGCCTTCTCTAACCAATGAGAAAAAAAGATAATAAGCCACAAATTGTTCATAAAAAAGTACTGCTTTTGGAAGAACAGTTCAAGCCAATATAAATATAGAAAGAAATCAAGTTTCTAACATTTCATTAAGTCTTTTCCAAACTAAACCAACTGGGACACAGAAGCACATCTTAGCAGACAACATTATTCTGCATTCTTGATTTAGTTATTGGTGGAGGACTTGGTGTGGTAGAGGTTATAAACCTGAGAATCCACACACTACATTCTGCTGCAAACTAGTGCTGTGACTTTGAGCAACTTATTTAAATTCTCCAGGCCTTTTTATTTCAATTTTTTAGTGAAATAAGGAGGTTGGATGACTTATCTCTTAGGTTCCTCCCAGATTGAACATTCTTTGATCCTATGAAAGTGAAACAAACCTCAAGGCCTTCCTATCGCAAAAGCAACCTTTCCATTCCACTTTCACCTCCAGTGATGGTGGGGTCCTTTCTCTCAGTCCAAATCACTCATCTGAAAGATTTGGACTGAAATGGGGATTCCTGCCAAAAGCAAGCTAAAAAGTGGTTGCCATTAGAAGCTCCTCAACTCCTCCTTGTCAAACAGGTTAAATTGTAAATGTCCACCAAGGAAGAGACATTGGAAATAATGCTCAACATTTTCATCTCATAGATAAGGAAACTAAGTCCCTAAAAGTTCCTGTAATTTACTAAACATCATATAGCATCTTGATGGGCAGGGCAAACTGTAAGTTTCGGGGGAAAATGGAGACAACTGCACTTGAATAACAATAAAAGCAAGATTTATCGAACAATGGCCAGACACTGTGCTAGGCATTAAAAATGCCAAGAGTACCAGACAAACTCATTGTGCATGAGTTTGTCCACATTCCAGTGGAAGTGAAGGAGGGAAGAGTTGTCAAACCCTAACACCCATGTGAAGTCAGAGGTACCTGTGGGATTCTTTGAGAACCCAGAGGAAGGAATACTCTGCTTAAAGAGACAGAGAAAGCTTCATGAAGCATGGAACTAGGGAGGACAATTGAGCTGACTTTTGAAAAATAGGGAGTTTGTGAGGCATGCAGGGCATGGGAGGAAAGGGCACAGAACACAGCATGTGCAAAAGCATCTGAAACACACACATGTTAGGGAGATGGTAAGCAGCTGGATAAGTTTGAACCTAAGATGCAGGTTGGGAAAGTCAGGAGACCTGAGAGAAGAAATTGACAGGAAAAGATAATGCCAAGGAGAGGAGTTTTGACTTTTGTCTGGAAAGATGAGGAATGAGCCACTTAAAAGATCATAAATCTAAATAATTCTTCTTCAAAACCTCTGAAACTCTACTTGTGATTTTTACAGGCCATCACCATGATGGAAGGGCCCACTTTAAAGCTGCAGCCTTAGAGGAAGGCTGGAGGCTTCTGTGGAGCCCTTTAGATCAAAAACGTGGGTTTGAAGTTGAGGTTAATTCCCTCACTTTGTAATACCGTAAAATGGACATCGCAAGCAAAACTATAAAAGCAAGGAATTAATTCCTTGCATTTAACTACATCTTTTCTAGTTAAGTACTTAGCAAATGATACACTTACAACAATGTGTAAATGTGAAGATCCAGGTAATTCAGACACCCAGATTTACTGAGCTTTTTGTACTTACCTTGTCCATCAGTTTTATTTATCATTTGAATGATCACACCTTAGAACAAATGATACAAATGACCAAATAATCTAGTCAAACCTTCTGGTAGGAAGAATAATACTTTAGAAAAATATTCAAAATAAAATTTTATTTTTAAATGAATAATTCAGGTATATGCAATGTCATACTGTTTTGTTAAAAATATTTAAGAGGGTATCAAAACATACATACTGTGTACATAACCATAGAAAATCATCTGGAAGGACCTTTACTAAGATATTAGAAATTATTTTCTCTGATTAGTAAAATTATGGCTAATATCCATTTTCTTTTTATGTATTCTCTCTTTCCCTCTATTCCCCTCCTTATCTCCTCTTATTCTCTCATGCTGTCTCTCAGCATCACTTTGATATAAAACAGCTATTAAATACTGTAAAATGCAAGTGTTTTCAATTATGTATATAAACTAAACCATCAAAAACTCCTGCTTGGAGTATAAATTAGTGTAACAGTTAAGAGCAATTGGTAAAAGAATAATTATCACTCCCAGTTATGGGCATATCATGGTCCACACACTGTACTCTCTCCCATTGTTTATCTTAAACCCTGTGAGGTAGACATTCTTTTTATTTCTATTTTACAGATAAGAGGAATTGAGGCGTGAGGATGTTAAATAATATGACCAAATTCTTACCACTAGTAAGTTGCAAAAGTTCAAAGTGTTTGATGGTCTAAACCAATGATGGCAGACATTGCTTATCACCATGCTAAGGTATGTCACAGACATGCACAAAACCTCAGCTCCAATAATGTTAAGCTAATAAATTATTATGATATACTTCTACTTTGTTCCACCTGGACTGATATAAATGCAGCTTGTACATTTATCAGTTCTGTCCAGTTTGCTCCATTTTTAAGTGTTTTAACGTTCCATTCTCCTTGTTATAACACAGGGTCTGGCATAAATAATGCCCTCTTTTTATCACAAAATCTTTTATTATAAAATCATAAGCATGTAATTCTGCAATAAATATCACACTCAAGCACACCATGTGACATTTTAGGCAAAATGTTCAAATTAAAACTATAAATTATTACACCCATATTATTACCCTACCAATCATACTCAAGCAAACATTACTTTAGGTGGACCCTGTATTAAACTCCCTTAGGCTGTTTAACAAACTCTCTTAGAGAATGACAGTCTTTCTCCTAGGAAAAGTGGTGCATGAGGAAGATACCATAATATAGCTACCCGATGAAGTATGACACAGCTGTAAAAAATATTAAGGGACACCTGTATGAACTGATATGAGGAGATTTCTAAGACATACTGTCAAGTGGAAAGGGCGAAGTGCAAAATAGTACCTGTAGTATGGTACATTTTACATAAGAAAAAAGTGATTACAAGAATATATATGGGTAACTGCCCATTTGTGCAAAGGAAATATGAGAAGGTTTAACCAGACACTAAAGAGATTAGATAGGGGGTGGGTGTGAAAGGGCTGGAAAGAAGGGGAGAGTAGATGTGGGAATGGACAAGGATGAACTGACCCTTGTCTGGTACATTTTGTAAAGCTCTGGTCCTTAGAACCACAGTTATACTTCATGTTTTCACGTATGCACAACCAATAAACAATTAAAACTAACTTGAATGAGGAGCAGGGAGGGATACCAAAATACAATACAAAAATTAACCAATGAACATAATTTTATCACAAATCACAAAACCACATTGAAGGGGTGAGGAATAATAAAACTAACCCAAAAAAAAACTATGAAAACAGTATCTTGACTAGAAATTGTAAAGATAAAGATAAAACTATATAAATACTATAATTTAGTCAGTAAATTTTTTTTACAGGGATATGGATTCTGAACGCAATTTGGAAACTACTTGGGTATGCGGTTTTGAAATTGCTTATGTGTACACTAGAATTAAACAAAAAAAATAAATATATTGTAGAAAACAAAATCCAGACGTCTTACTATTGGAGGAAGAAGGTTGCAGATAAAGATAGAAAGACAACAAGGAACACTGAAGTAACAGTATAAATGTGTGGAGTTATATCTGTATCTATAGATATATAGATATAGATATATCTACATTAATACATAGATATAAAGATACAGAAATACAGATATGCATAATGTGAAGGTTGGTGTGCATGCACAGTATTCCCTAGCTCTGAGAGGGCTCAGTGTAATGACACCTCAGTAGCAATAAGCACACCTAGTTCTAAGATCTCAATTTCTAAACACTACTTTCCACCAAAAGAAAGCTTGGAGAAGAGGTTGATTCCTATGTCAGAGCAGAGAAAATGCATATATATATGTATGTATGTATGTATTTTCCTGGAATAGAAAATCACCATAAAGCAAACACCATAGTAACAATTGCTACAGAACTGAGATCCACTGATATGTGCTAAAATCAGTGGGTTTTGAGGAGATTAGGATTTGCATAGTCTCAAAGTGCTTCCCTCAAGATATCTGTTATAGACAAGGGGATAACCCAGCAGAAAACATCTTAACCAAGTGATCAAGGCCAACACTACCAGTAATAAAACATATTGACCTCATGAACTCCGTGATATAATGCACTGAGAAGGAGACATTTCTGTTACATTCTTGTTGAAAATGCATAACCTCAATCCAATCATGGGAAAACACCAGGCAAACCCAAACTGAGGCATATTTGGCAAAATAACTGATCTGTACTCTTCAAAAATATCAAGATCATAAAAGTTAAGGAAAGGTGAGGAACTGTTACAGATTTCCGAAGACTCAGGAGAAACAGCAACAAAATGCGATGTAGGTTTCTGAATACAGTTCCAGAAAAACAACACATTAATGAAACAACTGGTAAGATATGAATAAGGTCTTTAGTTATTGGTATCATAGCAATGTTAACTTCTTGGTTCTGATAATTGTACTATGGTTAAGATTTTAACAGGAGGAGGCTCTGGTGGAATATATATAAACTTTCTGTACTAGTCTTACAACTTTTCCGTAAGTCTAAAAGCAGTTCGAAGTCCAAAGTTGTAAAAAAAGATACTGCCTTTACTCCAACAGAATTTAAATGCTTTTGAAATAGTAAATCTCTTTTGAGAGGAAAGACCAAATTTAGGGGGGAAAAGAAAGAAAGGAAAAAACTACTCCGATATAAAAATAATACTAGGGAAATGCCATCTGGTTAAAAATTTTCACTTTTTGACAATTGCAACTTAAGAATCTGTATCAATAATTGTGTCCCTTGTATTCAATACATTTTAAGTTTTAATTTTCCAGTTTCTGCAGAAAGGCATCTTTCCTTTTCCCAAAAAAATGGGACTTCAAGAAGATTTTTGTCACCTCTTGTTTACAATTCCAACTGCAAAATATCCCTAGTACATTTAAATTTCAACATAAAGGAACTCTATAGCTAAAATGGACAACACAGTTGATTTCACTTACGTCTGTTCAGGTTTTATATTTATTTGCTTTATCACATCATGAATAAAGCCTGGTTTTGTTTTGTTTTTTTTCTTTTCTACTCCTCAGTCCGCCTCTCCCCTATCTAACAGCATCCGTCAGAAGGAGAGCTACCTAGAGGCAGCTGTGCAAGTTAATCAGTCAGGGCCCAAACAGCCAGGAACTGCTTGTTACAACAGCAAAGGGAATGGAGCATGCATAATGAAGCCTCGAAGAAACAGACTAATTAATACCGCTCCCTTCTTTGAAGAAAATGACCCAATATTGAACTCCAGTGGATTATACAACATTTTAATTTACTGTAGACTAAAATGATGACTCCTTTATAAAAAGTATTTCTTTTTATCCATTTTCTGAAAACACCAGTAACATTCAAATTGGACTCCCCACCCTGGCCATGGTCTTAAAAGAAACTTGACTAGGACAAGTAGATATTTAATATATGCCACTATACTCATGCCTCTTGTTCCTACCAGAGGAAACACCATATGTAAAAAATATTGCATGTTGCCAGCACACAGGAGCAGCCAGTAATTTTACCTTGTGCTTCCTCCTCCCCTCCCTCCACTTTTTCTCATGCTGTTATTGATAGAGTGTTTGCAAAGATTTACTTTCTAGACAATTCAGAAAACATGCAGAAGATAAACACCCTTAGAAATAACAGGAAATCTCACTTGGTAGTCATATGAAAACCCGCTGAGGAATTAAGAGAGGCAGCTTAGCAAAGTCCTAAACCACACCTTGTTGCCTGTGAAGGGAACATGAAAACATTGAATCCTGAGTCTTTCCTCATCTGTCTAGTAAGACAGTGGGGCTAGATGGCCTCCAATGAAGTTTCCAGCTCAAAAATGATCCTGCAAATGGTCAAGTGTTCCTAGTGTTGCCAAATCTAGCAAATAAAAATACTGGATGTCCATGTCCTGTACAATATTTGGGACATACTTACCCTAAAAATTATTTGTTGGACACAACAAATGGCCACATAGGTACACATGACTTGCCTCCTTGCACAACCATATCAAAATTACAACTAAAATATAAAACAATCAGTGTCTTTGGTTATATTATGCTTGTTTGTTTGTTTTGTTGATTGGGTTCTTGTGTAAAGGTGAGATCATATGGTATTTGTCTTTCACCTCCTGGCTTATTTCACTTAGCATAATGCTGTCCAGTTCCATCCATGCTATCATGAAGGGTAAAAGCTCCAAAGACACTGAAATTGAGAACAAGAGAGGAGAGGGATAGGAATTTCAAGGGAAAAGAGGAAGGGGTTAGAGCAACAAATATGAAAGACACATGGACAAAAGCTGGGGGGGTGGAAATGGGAGGGTGCTGGGGAGGGCTGGGGCGGTAGGCTGGGATGGGAGTAGAAGATGGAAAACTGTACAAGAACATCAATTAAAATAAAAATAAAAATAAAATAAAAATAAAATAAAATAAAATAAAATAGAAAATCATTACTCAGAACCATCAGAAAATAAGCTGAATAGAAGTCTGACAACTATGGAATTAAAGAAACCACATCCACCCAGACTGGTAGGAGGCACAGAGATGTGGAATGGGCTAGTCCCAGATGTGCACGTGGTGGGTAAAATTCAGGAGGGAAATCTTGGGAGTGAGGAGTCCCAGCCCCATACCAGTAACCCAGCTCATGTTTCCAGTGCCAGAAAGATAAGTCTCCAAAACTTTTGGCTGCAAAAGACATTGAGGATTGAATCAGTGGAAGAAACTTCTGGAGTCCCAAGCAGTTCCCTTAAAGAACCCACACATGGACCTATTTAGACTCACTCGCTCTGAGCTCCAGCACCAGAATAGTAGCTTGAAAGGCACTGGTGGCATACAGGAAGGAACTAAAGTGTCTGGCATCAAGGCAGGAGGTGGGGTACAGCTTTCTCCCAGACAGAAAGGCAGGCAGAGGCCACTGTCCCATTTCTGAATCCACACCCAGTAAAGCCACAGAGCTGGCAGATGAGTGCCATGTGTGAGAATCCATCAACCTGGCTAAAACTGTTTGTTCCATCCTGGAGATCCCCTGAGACTTTGTTACGACCAACTTATGTGTCTACACAGTTAACCATGACATTTCCATATGAATGGCTGGTCTTGGCTTGCTCTTCACAACTCCCTAAATCCGATCAATTTTCAACAGCTAAGTGGCCCCAGGCCTAGCACTAGCAGCAGACAGCCTAGATTTACAACTTGGCTTTGCCTGGGAATCTCCAAGCAACACAAGTAATAGCCATCTCAGATTGCTTTATAGCTCATGCAGGGTGGCTCTGGGCAGAACATAGGTGTAGGCTGGCCTTGGCCTGGACCACCCAGGAAACACCATAGCCTACGCACACAGTGGACAGCTAGAGATCACATCAGAGCACCACTACACTGCCCCTGCACAGCTGATCCTCCTGAGAGGGCAGAAGTTGGTGGTCAATGGTCACAGCCAATCCCATAGTACCCAGCTTGGATGATAGGAGAGGCTGTGCCATTGGACCCCACAGGACACCTACTACATTAAGCCATGCCACCAAGGCAGGGATTTATAGCACCTCTACCTAATACATAGAAACAAACACAGGGAGGCTGCCAAAATGAGGAGACAAAGAAACATGGTCCAAATGAAAGAACTGATCAAAACTCTAGACAAAGAACTAAACAAAATGGAGATATGCAATCTATCAGAGGCAGAGTTCAAAACATTTGTTATAAGGATGCTCTAGGAACTTAGTGAGGACCTCAGCAGCATAAAAAAAGATCCAGTAAGAAACAAAGTGCACACTAATTGAAATAATGAACAATTTCTAGGGAAACAGCAGTCGAGTAGATGCAACTTGGAATTAAATCGATGATTTGGACCATAAAGAGGCAAAAAAAAAAAAAAACAATAAGAAGAAGAAGAAAAAAGAATATGAGGCTAGTGTAAGGAACCTCTGCGACAACATCAAGCATTCCAACATTTGCATCATAGGGGGCCAGAAGAAAAAGAGAAACAGCAAGAAACTGGAAACCTATTTGAAAAAAATAATAAAAGAAAACTCTAATTTGGTGAAGGAAATAGATACACAACTCCAGAAAGGACAGAGAGTACCAAGCAAGATGGATGCAAACAGGCCCACTTCAAGACATATGGTAATTAAAATGCCAAAGGTTATTGATAAGGAGCAAATTTTCAAAGCAGTGAGAGAAAAGCAGTTAGTTACCTACAGGAAAGTTCCCATAAGACCGTCAGCTGATTTCTCAAAGGAAACTTTGCAGGCTAGATCAGATTGGCAAGAAATAGTCAAAGTCATGAAAAGCCATGATTGCTCTACCCAGTGAAGCTGTCATTTAGAATTAAGGGCAGATAAAGAACCTCCCAGACAAGAAAAAACTAAAGGAGTTCATCATCACCAAACCATTATCATATGAAACGTTAAAGGGACTTATTTAAGAGAAAGAAATCAAAACTATGAATAATAAAATGGCAATAAATACGTACCTCTCAACAGTTGAATCTAAAAAATAAATTAAGCAAACAAGAACAGACACAGAATAGTGGAGAGCATTTTGATGGATGCCAGATGGGAAGGATGTATGGGGGAATAGGTGAAGAGGTGAGGGGATTAAGAAGTACAAATAGGTAGTTACAGAATAGCCATGGGGAAGTAAAATACAGTACAGGAAATGGAGTAGCCAAAGAATTTATACCCATGACCCATGGACATGAACAATGGTGTGGGGACTGCCTAGGAGTAGGGAGTGCTGGGTGGAGGGGGAGTAAAAGGGGAGAAATATGGGCAAGTGTAACAGTATAATCAATATAATATAATTAAAAATAAAAATAAAAATTACTTGTTTTTTATCTGAATTCAAATTTAACTGGGTCTCCTGTATTTTATCTGGCAATTTTCCTTCCCCTTCTCAAAAATAGATTAAGTCACATTATAATTTAACATCTTGGTGCTTGAGCAACTTCTTTAATGTTTCTCTATTTCTTCATCTGTAAAATAGGATGATAATAGTAATAACTTTCTTATAGGCTTGTAGTGAGGAGTAAATCAAATAATGTATACAGTGCATGCATACTATGTATCCAACAAATGCTTGCTTTTATTATAACTGTATGCATTAAATAAAATATTGGTTGGAAGAGCAAACAAGTCAATAAGCAAAGCTGAGATTTTATCAGGAGATAGAAAATGCCTTTGCTAAGCAAGGTAAAGGGAGAAGAGTCTGGGAATAAATTGTGAAAACCTAAATTACGCTGTGAGATTTTCTTGTAATCCCTTAATAATAATAACCATCAGGCTTCAGAAAGAGGAAAACTTACAGAATTTTCTTGCAATGCTTTATACATTTCATTTTTCATATTACTTCAGAATAAAAAGCAAAAGAATTGGAATGAAACAACTGAGATAAGCCCAAACAAAAAAAATGAAGAAAAGATATGTATGTAAATTAAAAACACACTTATTACTAGCTCTTTAAAAAAAGAATTGACAGTGACCTCTAGTAAAATATTTCTGTCTGGAGGCTGGTTTTCAATCCCTTTCCAAGATTACCTGTGCTTGGATAATGGCCAACATTAAGCCCTTCTCTTAGAACTGTCCTATCTTCCTTTTCCACCTTCATTCCCTCAAGAAGTCTCCTAAGAACCCATCAACACCAATACAAAGACTGTAAAATAACATTTTCCTCTTGGCTGAATGCAGAAAAAAACAGAACTTTGCAAAGGCTTTCAATGAAAATTGTTTGAGTCACTACCATCTCCTTCTTTTCCTAACTGGAGAGCTAACAAATACATAAATAAAAGGAGTTCCAAGTCTCCAGTTTCACCAGCCATTTCCAGAGAGCAGGACCAACATAAATGATTCATTTTCTTTATAACTAGTGTTCATAGGTATCTGAGGGTATGCTACAGACCCAAATGAGTTCTTTTTCTTTATCTGGCCTCCAGAGATTAATTATTTCTGTCAATTCAAGTCTGTCTTCTTATTAACAAATCCCAGTGGGTCTCCGTCCCTACTCAATCAAATAAATTCCAGATTCCAACATTTTAAAATAATCTTTTCTGCATTATATTGTTGATTAATTGTGCAGCCTCTAAATAATAGATGGATCTCTATAACGTTTTAATTTTTTTCTCCTAATTTCCTCAATAAGAGACCAGCCTGACAACTTCATCAAGTTCATGAGTACACACTGACATTTGTTGTGGGACATTTTCCTAATGATTATAGAAATTCTGTTATAAACATCACAATCCCATTTTTAACAACAACAACAATAATAATAGTAAAAATAAACAAGACTTGAGGTGGTGGAGAGCTGAATAAATTAAATTTGCACTTGTATGTGTAACATGCTCACAAGAGAGGAGCAAATTCAGTCAATTTTGTTATATTACCAACTACTTAAAAAAACATTTTAAACCTATGTGAACAAATACAAGCATGTGAAAGTATTTTATAAAATCTAAGTTTATCACTATAAAATTAGGGTGTTGTATTTTATTTTATTTTAAGAAAATAAGGGGAGAAAGGTATAGACAGTTACCTCTGAGGTTTTTTAAGTCCCCAGACAGGAAATGCCACAAAAGAAGAGGCAATGGATTGTGAAGTTAGATGGGCCCAACTCTACTACTTGGCATGATCTGATCTCTCTGCACCTCAGTTTCAAGTGTAAAGGCAAATAAGAATGCCTAGCTCAGAGTTTGTTGTTTGATTAAAGATTGTACTGTATATAAACCCACTAAGAACAGTGTCTGCCTGTTGCTAATTCCCAGTATGCTCTTCTGCAGCATTTCCTTTGGAAATGAAAATATAACTGAAGAGGCCACCATTTGATTTCTTTATTATTTCCTAACACGTCCATTATTAACCTGGCAGGAACATGAACAGGGAAAAAGAACAAGTGCATGCTAGGAAGGTATCAATAATTTGTGATGAGGAGAGATGAGTCTTGTCAGAATTCACCATGGAATATACTAGGAGCAAAGTTTATTCTTAGGGCTAATTAAACTTGCAAACTTTATCTTTTCTTCACTCTCTTAATGGAATTCTACACCCATGACAGAGCCTGCTATTCCTGTGAAAATGAGTCATGAGGACAGATCTGGAAAAAGAAAAATAATCTATGCAATGGAAGCACTCCTAATGAGCATATGCATCTTTCTCAATCGGTAACAAACTAAAGAATCGGAAACGCAGGAATGGGACCATTGTAGGAATAGTTTTTAAAGGTTCCAGAGATGATTTTGGTGCCTGACAGGGTTAGACCACTAAACTGATGTAGGGGGAATTTGTGTCTGGAAGGTAAGGATGCTCTCAGAGAGCTAAACAAAAGTAGTAAGTACTAAAACATGTGAACTGAACAAAAAGCTGAAAACTGTAATTAACCCCTGTCCCTGAAAGACTCAAGTAATCATGGGCTCTCTTCCCTTAAAGACAAATCTACTTAGCAAAGAGGGTTTTCTCTACCTGCTCCCCAATCCCCCACGTCCTGAAGTAGCAAATAGTCAACACATGACCCTGTTTACTTCATGAAGAGGTACATTCAGTAAAAGTGTTTAATATCATCAAAACTGTGAGGAAGTCACAAATTTTATGTGGGCAGATGGAAGGGGAAAACTGGAAGATAAAGGAGATAAGGCCAGTGAATCTGTAAGAGTAACTTTGGGAAAAGACTTTGAAAGAGAGTGGAGGCTATTAACTCTAATTCATAGGGTCTTGTCAACCCACAGAGCTGTAAGGACTGCTTTGGTTGATCTTTAATTGAGAGTTAAAACCCCAGGATAAGAAGCAGCAGGACAAAACACAGAGAGAGTACCGCCAGATGCTGAAAGAAGAAAACTACAACTGACCAGACCAGAGATGCAAAGTCCCCAATACACAGATAAGTCAGAAGCCTAGAAGCCAAGGAACGATGGAGTGATTAGGGCAAAATGGGCAAAAGTGAACTTGAGGAACAAAGAAAATCATTCAGTTAAAGACTAGCTTTGATTCCCTATTTGAGAGATGACAACATTGTCCTGGGATTGGGAGAGATTCTTAGAAAGTTAGTTCATTATAATCTGCTTTGAACCAGTGGACACGGGACCCACATTTTACAGTGAAAGAGTATACTTTCTGGTGTTGAAAGATACCGAGTTTTCAAGCAAGAAGTAAAATCCTAAAGTTTACCTCTAAAACTTGCTTACAATTATTCCTTAATTATTTGTGTACACACCTTTTTCCTATAAGGCAGATATTTTCAGCCTTTTTCATCTCATGGCACACATAAACTAATTACTCAAATTCTGTGGCATATCGAAAAGTATATATGTTTTTCCAATCTGACAAAAAATAGGAATAATTGTAATTGATTTACAAAAAAATAATAACAGTAATTACCTACTCTTTTTGCTCCAAAGTGACTTTTCAAAAAATCAGGTGCTGCCCTGACTGGAGTGGCTCAGTTGGTTGGGCATCCTCCCGCAAAGTGAAAGGTTGCTACTTCTATTTCTGGTCAGGGCACATGCCTGGGTTGCAGTAGGTTCAGCAGCTGGTCAGGGTACAAGAGGCAACCAATTGATGTTTCTCTCTCCAATTAATGGTTCTCTTCCTTTATTGCTCCCTCCCATCTACTATTCTAAAAATAAAGAAATAAAATCTTAAAAAAAAAAAAAGTAGCCTATACTTGTAAATAAGGATTTCTGGTACCAAGAATTAACCAGTCACATGCAACCCTTCTAGGAGATGTGACCAATAAGATGCAACTCTATTATCTGACCTGTAAACTTGTACTTCAAGACAGGGTTTTCACACCATAGGGCTACTGTGTTGGCTGTTGTCACTTTTTTACTTGATAACCTAAGGGTAAAGGGGTCAGTGACCCTGACTAAACAGTCAGGTATTGCATGTCTTAAAAATTCTTGCAGGACACCAGTGTGGCGTGGCACATTGGTTGGAAATGGCTGTTCTAAGGGACTCTAAACCATTGTGGTCTCTGCATTTTTCATGATGCCTAGTAAAAGGGCTGCCTCAAATGTCTTGAATTTAATATGATCATATATCACAATTTGATCAGAAACCATCTGGTCTAAGTTCTGAAATCAGATAAACTTAGGTTGAAATCAACTTTATCACTTATTAGCTATATGACATTGAATAAATTAATTATCCTCTCTAAACTCAGCTTCATCATCTATAAGATCTGATTATTGTAAAGATTAAAAGAGACAAAGTGTATAAAGTACTCATCACAGTGCCTAGTAGATTGAAAGCATTTTAAAAATGGCAGTCTTGCCCTGGCTGGTGTGGCTCAGTTGGTTGAAGTGTTGCCCCATAAACTGAGAGTACACAGGTTCAATTCCTGGTCAGGGCACATGCCTAGGTTGTGGGTTTGATCCCCACACGTGCTAGAGGGCACTGTCAGTGTTTCTCTCTCACATCAATGTTTCTCTTTCCACTCATAAAATCAATAAGTATGTCTTCAGATTGGTGGGGATTAAAAAATAAAAAAGAAAAATATAAATAAATAAAATATTTATTACTTATATTATTGAGCTCTTTCTTTTTTCTTCTTACACACATGATCCATGGTATCTTATGCTACACATACATCAGTCCACCAGAAACTCATCAATAAATAAGAAAAGGACATTAGTCAGTTTTCTAATTTTTCTACTCTGATAAGATCCTGGCAACTGATGGTGAAAAAATACTGCTACAAAGATGCATCATCTCTGTTATCAAAACAGAGTCAGATGATGCCAGAGTTAACAGAAGTCTTTACAAATGAAGATACATCTACTAAAAGTATACTATGCTATCCCATTTCTTCGAGTACTCAAGCAAAAATAAATAAATAAATAAATAAATAAATAAATAAAGCATACTCCCTCTAGAAAATAATTGCAATGTCTTGGAATTTGAAGAAATGCCAATAATAGAAAACATATATTTAATAATCAAAAAGTAGATAATGTTTTATTAGCACAAGAATGAAAAACTAATAAACTATTAATAAACTAATTAATAACATTATTCTGGCCCAAATGCAAAACCGTTCTTAGAATGTTTATTTAGAATTGAAAACAAAATATCTCCTACTTTTTAAAGTTTTATATTCCTCGAAGATGGTTATCAGGGGAGAAGCAGACGCCCTCATTTTAATGTACTTTGGGCAGATACAAAGAAATGTTTGAGCCTTAGACTAGGATGCAGATTTGACTTTGTTCTAGACTCAGAAAAAAGTTGTTGTGTATGACATTTCTCACATTCATATAAAAAAGGAATTAAATTCAAATATGTGAATGGCACTGGACTATGTCACTTCAGGAAGATAAAATTCAAAATCTAACTATTCTTACTTTGAAAATAGTGCCTTTAATTTTGTTCTTTTCCTGCTACTCCCACTTTCTACGAGTTGAATGATATTCCAAATCCCCTTACTAAATGGATTAGCAATACTTAAAATTCAGCAAAGAGCATTCCCACTCCCAGGAGACAGCTCTCCCTCATCATTATGGATGACTGACACATAAACAAATGTGAGGCCCAGAACTGGAGCCAGTTCCTCTCTTGCAAATATTTACACATCAAACAACTCTCTTTCCTCATTTTCATAAAGACAGTTCTTACCATATTATCATAGCTAAAGGATATAGCTCTCAAAACTCAATTGATCTTAGTTATCTAAGTATTACTTTAAATAAAGATAATAGAAATCCTTTATGCAGAAAAATTAAGCTTAGAAAAAAAGTGCTTTTCTGGTTGATTCTAAATAGGCTTTGGAGAAAGAATAGTTAAGTATGAAACTCCTCACCTACTTCATTTCATTGATCAAAGCATTTTGTAAAACAAGCAAAGGCAGAAGAATTTTGAGAGGCATTTAAAGGGCTTGTCTTTTGGAAGTTAACACCCTTTGCTTAATTTATCATTGATTTTCATTCTCCTTTCTTCTACTATCACCACATGTAAGGGAATATAACAAGATTCTCATTTGTCTGGAATAAAGCTTGAATTGTTCATGCTCCAGAAACTCATGAGGGCTGTCCCCTATAAGGATGTGCACAATCATTCGAATCCTATCAATACTTACAATGCTCCTACTATGTGCCTGGCTTTGGTTAAAAAGGCTGGTGCTGGCCCTGCCCCTGCCTCTAGACACCACAAAGCAGGTGCTTCCTGCCATGTCTCCAACTCTGTAGATCCCAGGGATGAATATTTTGTACATTCTGCTCACCAACTACACATTCATAAGAGTCCCAGCATCCTGAAGTAAAGCACTTACCCTGGGCTTGCAGGAGGGGTAGGAGTATTGCTCCTGTCTACATGTCCCTTTTTGCTTGGACATCTGCTCATCAAGCACAGCTGAGCCCTGCTCCCCCAGCAGAGAAGGTTCACCCAACTCTGCTACCTCCACACTCATCTGTTCTGGTCTTAAATATTTCTCTGTATCTATTGTAGAGAAGATTTAACTCCCCAGTGGTGCCAACAATAAAAAAGGAAGCTTTGTTGCTGACACCCCCTTTCTCCTTTCCCCAAACTTCCTCCTCTATTCCAAACTCTTCAGTTAGAAGTAGTAATAATATTCTTCACATATAAAATACTAACTTTAGTTATAATTTTTAATTACACAAAACTCTCCAGCTCATTATGATTTTCAATCTTGCCATGTGCTAGGCAATACATTTTACATTTCCTCCCCTAAACATCCTTGCAAAGGTATGTATTAGGACCAAGCAAAATGAGGTAGGTTAAGTGACTCAGCCAAGGGCAAATAGTGAGTGATGGAGACCGTATTCAAACCCAGTGCATTCAGGAGCTAAAGCCCAGCTTTTCAAAATGCCCTCATGTTGCTGCTTCATAAGATCAAGATGCTGAGAAGCAAAGTAAAAACAAGATTATAGCACCAGGAATTTTCTTAATACAAATTTATTTCCCTTCAAGCTCATCAGAAACCAAGTGGAAAAAAAGTATTTCATTTTTTTTCAACAAAAGACAAACACCTTAGAATAAGTTAATGTTGTCTAAACTTTTGATTTGCACTACTGTGCATAGAACATACAATTGTTTATCTTTAAATTAAAACTGGCAATGGAATGGAATATAATGGGCTTTAATTGATTTATGGATACTGTGTATCTTAATAACTCACAGTTAGCAAGTTCCAAATTTAACCAGTCCCCTTCAATAAGAGCTTGCTTGAAAAACTTAACATCATTTTCTTTGAATACCTGTGGTTAGTGCAAATGTTGCCCACCATGATAACCCAATCAGGCAAGCCTGCAGTAGATGTTTTACTCCTACCACCCACATATTTGCTCTGCCCAGTGGCTTGCCCTGTAGGTCAAATTGTTCCTGTGCACTCTCCTCTAAAACTGAGTTTTGTGCTGTCTGTGTTTTCTAAAGTCTTCATTTCTATAGTCATCTTTCCTTCATGAAAACCTTAAACATCTTGCCCCTTAACCTCCCCTCTTAGATCACTTTTCAACCTTTGTATACATATGTTTACGTAAATAATTTATTCATCTCCTTTGCATGCAAACCAAATAACTAACTTAGGGTTTTGTTGGGTTTTAAGACCATATAAACTCTAGCATAGGAAGAATATTTTTACTTGCTCCATAATACAACTGTAATCACAAAAATAACACTCTGTATTCTCAATTCCCCCTTATTTTGGGCAGTTTTAAATGACTATTTCATGTTTAATAGCTCTGTTTCAGTTTTACATATCTGATACCACAGAGTCCCTGGTTTATTTCCATTTACCATGTGTATCAGTTCTCTCCTTCGCATAACACTCAATCAACAAATATTAATTGAATCTGAATTATTTAAAATATAGTTATAAAAAGGAACCATTTGTAAGCATTGTGCAAAACATGAACACTATCAATTATTTTGCCAGAAAGCATTTATTATTTATTTTGTTAACTAAATATCTCTGTCCCTCCTATTCTAGACATCATCTAGATTAGCACTAATCAGTAGAAATACGATGTAAAGTCACATATATAATTTAAAATTTTCTAATAGCCTCATTTAAAAAGGTAAAAAGAAGCAAGTGAAATTAATTTTATATTTGTAAGTCATTAAATTATTAATATAAATTAAATTTTATTTAACCCAAAATTTGAAACATTATCATTTCAATGCATAATTACATGAAATATTAATATATTTCACATTTTGGGTATTATAGACTCAAAATCAGGTATATACATTTACACTTACACTCAGTTCAGGCTAGCCACACTTTGAGTGCTCAATGCCACATGTGCCTGGTAGTGACTGTATTGGAGAGTATTGGAGGTGTATTGGGAACACCTGTTCTCAGCCACCCTGCACATGGGAGTCCCATGGGGAGCATTTAAAACTCTGGTGCTCAGGCCACTCCCCAAAATAATAACTCAGAATCTCTGGGAGTAAGAGCCAAACATCAATATTTTTAAAACTCTGATGTCATCCCAATGAGCAGCCAACGTTGACAATCACTTATCAGAAACAGCAAGGAGTATATTAACAGCCACACAAACATCCTCATTTGCTCTTTTTAATGTCAGGGAATGCAATGGTGAAAAATATCAAGGAACTCAAAACTTATGTGTGTAAGAGAGACATTGTAAGAATCACTCACAGTGCTGTGATAACTATTCAAATAGAAATGTGGATAAAGCACAACAGGATAGCAGAGAGGGAAAGAGTAACAAAGCCTGATCAGAACTACTTCTTGTGCATGGGCCAGTAGAGATTATTATTGTCAAGTCAGGAAAGGAGAGATTTTTTGTTTGTTTTTTTTTTTTCTTAATGAGGCAATTAGGAGGTTTCCAGTGACTTAAAGCAAAAAGCATTTTAGTTGAAACCAGAAGAACCTCAGTAATCAGAACCTAACTAATACAGACTTTATAATTTCTGATAGACATTGGCCAGAATTTGCCTTTGCTCTGTATATGGAGAGGGGAAAAAAAAGGTTTGCTAAAGAAAAGAAGATCCTAACAGAAAATGTAAACAGTCTTAATACATTATCTAAATAAATAAAAATAACTGACATTCACAAACTTCCTTAACCTCTGTAAGTTTATTGCACTGTATTACTAAAGCATTACCTAAGTCAGGGGTGTCAAACTCATTTTCACCGAGGGTCCCATCAGCTTCATATTTGCCTTCAAAGGGCTGAATGTAATTTTAGGACTGTATAAATGTAACTACTCCTTAACAGTTAAGTGAGAGCTCGGCGCTGCCATCGGGTAGAAACAAGGTGCCAGGCCAGATGAAACAAGATGGAGGGCCAGATGTGCCCCATGGGCCTTGTGTTTGCCACCTGTGATCTAAGTTATTCAATCATATTTTTAAAGAAAAGCATAGTAATTCAGACTCACTCCAAGTTTATGTCTTTTCGTGAGATGAGCACAAATTCTCTTAAATCTTTTCTTCCATTGCCAAATATGCTTCTTAAAATGGTAAGTTTTTTGAGGATGTTTTCTGCCATATACCTTACTATAATAGATATAAAATAATAAAATTTCATAACTAATTTTTGTGACTTACATATCCTTAATTCCCTTATTTGCTCAAAAATGAGCTCAGAATGTTTCTCCTTCAGGAAGCCACCCTGACTCTCCCCCATGACTCCTCCTACTGTGTCACCTGGTACACTGTGGACAAGTTCCTTATTATACTTAAACCTACAAGCAAAGAAGCACAAGACAGTGAAGTTTTTTCTTGCAAGATTCTGAGCTTCATGTCTTTTCATCTTCCTATCTCAAGTCTCCAGTGCAAAGTGTGGCACACAGTAAGTACTCAAAAATATTGTTCAAGTTAGATTAAAACAGAGAAAATGGTACTCCATGGAACCAGAGCAAAAGGCAAAATATATTCCCACAAGAATAAAAGAAAAGATTTATGCACTAAGGAAGGGTGTACAGAGATTTCTTAAACTTGTGATTATTTCACCCTAAAAGGAAAAGGAAATGAGAAGGTGTCAGCTTGTGCACTGGAAATTTTCCTACAAAATAACATGATCACCTCCTCTTGAAAGAGAAAATCATATATATCACGATTTCTACACTGAGGGTTTAGGGAATGGTGTACTTTGTTCTAATAGCAAAATAATGGAGATACTGTTGTACTGGTCAGATGACCCAGCCAGAAAAGTTGTGATTTACTAAAGGTGTCTTCAAGTAAAACAAAGATCATTTAGGCCAATAGAAATAATCATGTGTTGTCCAAGTCTCTCTCCCTAGATCTTCAGAGCAAATAAGTCAATGATAAATATAATTGCCTTCAGGAGACCGTTGTAGCTCTGACCCACTCTGAAGGACAAGAGTCAAAGAGAAAAGGGTTTGTGACCTACTCTTCAGGACAAGGGGAAGATGGGTAAAGCACCCATTGTTCACAGACTGGGGCTTCTGGGTTTACATTGTAATATTTTAATGTCACTCCTAGTCTCCTACTCTATCACTCCTGATCTCCCCAGGACAGAAAAAATAGGGACTTACAAGGGCAAGCCTGGCTCCGTGACACTCCTTTATACTACATCTGCTGTTGGACTCATTCATCCTGAGTCCATCCAGTCACGGAAGCCTGGGCCATAAGCATATTATGATGGGTTTTGCATAGAGGAAAGAGTAATCCAGATAATTCTGTAAATTCAATCGGTAACAGTACCCTGTGCCAAAATAAAAACTTCACAAACCAAGGTTATCTGTCAACCTCAAATCTACTCTCCTTGGAAAGAAAAAAAAACAAACACACAGCAATATCAGGAGCATCACATGGGCCTTGCTACTTCAAATCTGTCTTTTCAGAAAATTATCTCCTCCTTTTGCTTCCCAAAATAAACATGTCCCTACAAATACCTAAGAGCATCTTAAAAGTTCAATCACATAAAACAGAGAGCAGCCTTCATGTTTATATGCTTACAGTATTTCATATACTATTGCTTCAATCTAACTGGCAAGTCTTAGATAGGTCTAACATTCATATATAGTCCTAATAAGCTTTGAAATCATAGTCATCTCTTCAAAGAGAACAGTACTATTAATACACAACTGGTTAAGTTTAAACTAATAAATCATAATCAAGCAAATGTAGGTCTTCAGGAAACTGCCTTAAGCTTCCATGACTTTACAATTCCATATTCAGCACTTATAATAAATCCTTATTCATGTGTGTGGATATATGAATATTCATGCACAGTGCAATGGATGCCCATAAATGCACAGGGTACACATGCAGATGTAAATGTGTTTTATGGCTTTAGTTTATAAAAATGTGTTATAGACCTACATTGGTCTTGGAGAAACTACCACTTTTGATATCCATTAGATGTAATATATAAATTTACTATTGTGTTCTCATCATGGTATAATACCATTGTATAAGATTTATCCACTAGACAACTCAGAAGTAGCAAATGCTCTAGAATCTTTTTTTAAATGTGAAGGCATTAAATCATGGTCAGTGCAGCATTTGTGTCAGTCATAACCTATTCCTCTAAATCTACCAAGTTTAACTTGCAATGATTTCCAAACCTATCTACCACTGTGGGTCTTCTTCCGCATCCTCGACAAATTGCTTAGCCTGGCTGACTGCTATTGCAAGGCCATGCAAAAGCCAAGCTTTAAGACCTAAACCAACGATTGCTTCTATAGAGTTGACCAACATAACAAGCAGGAAGTCTACTTAACTAGCCCCCCTCCCTCATAAGTTTATGAAGAAGGCTGTCCAAGAGGCTGTCCAAATACTACTGTAGGGAAGGTTAAGGGCTGGAACAAGTGGTCTAGGCTCCCATTGCTGAAGTCCCAGCTGAGCAGAGGCACAGGCAGCCCCGTAGGATCAGGGCTGATAGAATAGAAGTCCAGAGATTTCATTTAAGGCAGAAAGAGCCCAAAAGGAAACAGCTCTTGGATATACAAATCAGGACCTATTTTGAGATTCAAGTCACAAATAAGAGAAAAGTAACAAACATATCAAAATAGGAGCATTTCCCGACTTGAAACAGGGCCCTACACCCTTCAGCCCTATTTATGAGGCACCAAGCAGTGTTGGAGAGTATGTGTAAGCACGCAAAGTGGAGACAGGACCTGCAGGTCACTGTAGCCAAATACCAGGTCTTCCAGGCTGAGGACTGCTCATGCTTCTAAAATCTCCACTTTCATGTTCCAAATGCTATGCTGTCCTGTTTTCCAATTATCACTATCTTCATCCCCATGCATATCTATTTAAAAAGCAACAACAAAAAGACATCTACTTAGTTCAGTTATCTGGGAAATGCCACGCACAGTACAATACTGTGGGTCAAATAATGCATTCAAGAGCCAGTCAATCTAGTCATGAAAGAAAAATCAAAACTGCTTATTTTGCATCATGCTGAGAAAAATTTACAATTTGAATGTCATGCTTTTCAAGTAGTTGGGTAGACATAATCATATTCACCAGGCATCTCTATACTTTGTCACTTTGGTACATTTTTTTAAACAGCCTTTTTCTTCTTGGAATCAAATTTATTTATCCTTTTGGGGTATTTAATTCCTTAATGTCAATTTTTTTTCACTAAGCAAGCAAGTTCTTTGTTTTTTGTTTTTTTTTTCACCTAACTTCTTTAATCAGCTTTTGTTCAGAACCTGTTTACTTCTATCTGCATTACAAATGGTAGATTTACCAATCTATTGACCCAAAATAATACAAGAAGTGATCTTGTCAGTTCATCCTTTCCTCTCAGGGACAAAGATACTATATGGTGTGTTTTTGAGGAAAGGAAATAATAGGATTAAATTAAGATTAAGGACAACAGGATGTTACACCAAAGAAAGCCTTCTTCTGGAGCTTTACCATTTTATATGGGGAATTGTAATCCACTCTTATTAAATGCTTTGACTATGCTCATTATGCAAAAAAACATTAGAGCCAAGTATATTTTGTTACCATAGTTCTGTCTACTGGGAACTATAATTAAAGCACATTTGCACAAATGCAATTTTATTTGTTATTAAGCAACTAAATGTTTAGTCAACCTTGCAAATATGGCATTATTTTAGGATTACAATAGGAGACAGCCAGCTATCCAATAAACTTTATTAGGCCCTATCTTTATTAGTAATGCCTCCTATTCCTATTGTAGGAGACTTCTATGCCATCTAACAGTGGTTCTCAATCTTTAGGATACATCAGAATAATCTAGAGCCCTTGTTAAAACATATTAATTACTGAGCCCTGCTCTCAGAGTTTCTCATTCCTTAGGTCTGGGGTGGGCCCTAAAACTTGCATTTCTAACATGTCCCTAGAAGATGCCAATGCTGCTGGTCTGGAGAACATACATTAAGACCCACTGCTATATAATGTAGTGGTTAGAGCTTTGAAGTCAAATGCATCTGGCTCCATATCCTGCCTCTTCCTCTAATATCTATGTGTCCTTGAGCATGTTACTTCATCTATCTAAGCCTCGATTTCTTAATCCATATAGTGGGTATAATAATACCTATCTAATAGGTTTTTTTTGTAAGCATGAAATGAAATAAAAATATGGAAAGTTGTTTAGCCTAGCTCCTGTCAGGGGAAGAGTGATCAGTTTATTATAACTGTTTATTGGAGAAATATGCCAACAGCAAGTTCAAAGTATTTATAACCAGCGGTATGCATCATATTCACCTTATGAGCTTTTGCAAAATTCATACAAAGAGCTACCCTCCTCCTAAGAGATTCTGATATAGTCCATATTTCATTGATTCTAAGATGTCATTGATTATAAGATGCAACATTATTTTATGTATCAGTAAGAAAGAAAATTTTGCAATTATACCATGATTAAACTAACAGAAAACACTTTCAAATTTCAAAAATGAGAAAATGTGAAGAAATGTGCAACCTGGGATTGGTAAAATACAGCAGGTACAGATGTGAACTTGGGTTTGCTTCCCAGATTACTGAGATGTGCAATTCTGGCAGTAAAACACTGACCTAGTCAATGTGGTAGCTGCAAGGGGAACTCAAAGGGCAGATGCCTCAAGGTTGGGAGAGCCCACAGGTTGGAAGCTCCATCCTTAGAACTACAGCGGAGCTCTATATCACAATGACTATGTAATTCCTTAGACTGCTAATGAAAAAAAATATATTTCCACTTGGTTTGACCACATTCACTCTCCAAACTTGGAAGAGGCCTTTCCCACTGAGTACAGCTACCCACACAATGAGAACAAATCAGGCTGTTGATAGAGCCATCATATCTCAAGAGAGTGCGGTACAGTCAGCTGGAAGGTATCAAACCAAGACATTTTTTTCTATTTAATATTAATTCCAATTCTAAGATCTGAGAAACTGGGAAACATCTTTAAGGGAAGCAAAACATGATTTACTTTTGGGGGAGAAGGTAGAATAGTAGAAGCCACACTTCTTACCAGGACTTGGCCATAGTAGGTTTTATTTTCCATCTGAATTTTAATTGTAGTTCTCAAAGTCTTGCAAAACATCAAAAGTTGATTTTGTATAATCCAATTGTTCTATAAAGTTTATAGCAACTGCAATTTCCCTTCATTCTGGGAATCCTGGATGAAGCGAGAGTAGCATCTGACCTCACTCAGCTTTATACTAATGCTCAAAACCATGGGAAATGCACTTGTTCTGTAATGCAACATAGAACACAGCAATATTTTCAGATATTTTTATTTGGAAGCTCAGAATTTTTAATAACTTCAATAAATGGCCTCTGGTAGTCACCATGCACATGAATTAATTATAACAAGAAAATAAAATAATATTTATTTTAGCTTCTGAAAATTCTAGGAATGTAAATATGTAATTAAATGTTGAAATAAAAATCATAGCTGTATTTGCAATTTTTCAACTATGATAATTTCATTGTAACATGATTATATATTGAGACTTCCCAGTTGCTCCTTTAATTAATGGATCACTAACAGTAACTAGTTTCATTGTTGTTCAAGTACAGTTGTCTCCATTACCCCCCACTCCCCTCTCCACCACTCATCCCCCACATCCCACCCTTGATCCTACCCCTCTTTGGTTTTTTCCATGTGAACTTTACATGTCCCTTGCTGACCCTTCTCCTTTTTCCCTGTTATTCTCTCCCCACTACCCTCTGGTTACTGCCAGTTTGTTCTTTATTTCAATGTCTCTGGTTCTATTTTGCTCATTGTTTGTTTTGTTGATTAGGTTCCACTTATAGGTGAGATCATAATGGTATTTGTCTTTCACCTCCTGGCTTATTTCACATAGCATAACGCTCTCCAGATCCATCCATGCGGTCATGAAGGGTAGGAGCTCCTTCTTTCTTTCTGCTCCGTAGTATTCCACTGTGTAAATGTACCATGCTTTTTTGATCCACTCATTTACTGATAGGCACTTAAGTTGCTTCCAGCACTTGGCTATTGTAAATTGTGCTGCTATGAACATTGGGGTACACAAGTTCTTTCAATTGGTGATTTGGGATTCTTAGGGTATAATCCTAGCAATTGAATTGCCAGGTCAAAAGGCTGTTCTATTTTTAGTTTTCTAAGGAAATTCCATAGTTTTCCACAGTGGCTGTACCAATCTATATTCCCACCAACAGTATACTAGGGTTCCCTTTTCTCCACCACATCACCAGCACTTGTTGTTTTGTTGATTTGGTTATGATGGTCATTCTGACTGCTATGAAGTGGTATCTCATTGTGGTTTTAATTTGTGTCTCTCTGATGGCTAATGATACTGAGCATCATTTAATATGTCTTTGGGCCCTCTGTATGTCCTTCTTAGAGAAGTGTCTGCTCAGGTCCTTTGCCCATTTTTTAATTGGGTTGTTTGTCTTCCTGGAGTGGAGTCATGTGAGTTCTTTATGGATTTGGAGATCAAACCCATGTCCGAGGTATCATTTGCAAATATAGTTTCTCATATGGTTGGTTACATTTTCATTTTGCTGATGTTTTCTTTAGCCATGCCAAAGCCTTTTATTTTGATGAAGTCCAGTTGTTTATTCTTTCCTTTATGCCCCTTGCTCTAGAGGACATATTGATGAAAACATTGCTGTGTAGAATATCTGAGATTTTCCTGCCCATGTTCTCCTCTAGGACTTTTATGGTTCATGACTTCTATTTAAGTCTTTCATCCATCTTAAGTTTATTTTTGTGTAGTGTGTATGTTGGTGGTTGAGTTTCACTTTTTTTTTTTTTTTTTTTTTTTTTTTTTTTTTTTTTTTTTTTTTTTTTTTTTTTTTTTTTTTTTTTTTTTTTTTTTTTTTTTTTTTTTTTTTTTTT
>PVKU01000555.1:0-72786 GCA_004027475.1 Anoura caudifer | reverse complement strand
AGTGTATTTCTGGGAATTCATTCTATTCCATTGTTCTCTGTGTCTGTTACTATGCCAGCACTAGACTGCTTTGATTACTGTGGCCTTGTAATATAGTTTCATGTCAGATATTGTGATCCCTGTTAATTCTTGCAATCCATGAACCCAATATATCAATCCATTTGTTGACACCTTCTTTAATTTCTTTCTTCAGTGTTGTGTAGTTTTCTGCGGACAGGTCTCTTACCTCCTTGGTTTGGTTTATTCCTAGGTACTTTATTTTTCTTGTTGCAATATCAAATAAGATTTTTTTCCTGATTTCAGTTTCTGATATTTCATTGTTAGTATACAAAAATGCCTTCAATTTCTGAATATTGATTTTGTATCCTACTGTTTTGTCAAATTCACTTATTTTTTAGTTCTATTTTTAAATTTTATTTTATTTTATTAATTATGCTATTACAGTTGTCCCACTTCCCCCCTTCATTCCCCTCCATCCTGCACACCCCCTTCCACCCACACTCCCCCCTTTAGTTCATGTCCATGTGTCATAAGTTCTTTAGCTTCTACATTTCCCATACCATTCTTGCTCTCCCCCTGTCTATTTTCTACCTACCGTCTATGCTACTTATTCTCTGTACCTTTTCCTCCTTTCTCCTCCTCCCACTCCCCTGTTGCTAACCCTCCATGTGATCTCCATTTCTGTAATTCTGTTCCTCGTCTAGTTGTTTGCTTAGTTTGTTTATGTTTTTGGGTTTTTTTAGGTTCAGTTAATAGCTGTGAGTTTGTTGTCATTTTACTGATCATATTTTTGACCTTTTTCTTAGATAAATCCTTTTAACATTTCATACAATAAGGGCTTGGTGATGATGAACTCCTTTAACTTGATCTTATCTGAGAAGCACTTTATCTGCCCTTCCATTCTAAATTAAAGCTTTGCTGGATAAAGCAATCTTGGAGGTAGGTCCTTGACTTTCATGACTTGGAATACTTCTTTCCAGCACCTTCTTGCCTGGAAGGTCTCTTCTGAGAAGTCAGCTGACAGTCTGGTGTGAACTCCTTTGTAGGTGACTGTCCTCTTATCCCTTGCTGCTTCTAGAATTCTCTCCCTCATTTTAATCTTGGCTAATATAATTATGATGTGCCTTAGTGTGTTCCTCCTTGGGTCCAACTTCTTTGGGACTCTCTGAGCTTCCTGGACTTCCTGGAAGTCTATTTCCTTTGCCAGATTGGGGAAGTTCTCCTTTATTATTTGTTCAAATAAGTTTTCCACTTATTGCTCTTCCTCTTCCCCTTCTGGTACCCCTATAATTCAGATGTTGAGGCATTTAAAGATGTCCTGGAGGTTCCTAAGCCTCTCCTCATTTTTTCGAATTCTTGTTTCTTCATTCTTTTCTGTTTGGTTGTTTCTTTCCTCCTTCTGGTCCACTCCATTGATTTGAGTCCCAGTTTTCCTCCCATCACTATTGGTTCCCTGTGCATTTTCCTCCATTTCACTTAGTGTAGCCTTCATTTGTTCATCTAATTTGCAACCAATATCAACCAATTCTGTGAGCATCCTGATCATCAGTGCTTTGAACTGTGTATCTGATATGTTGGCTATCTCTTGGTTGCTTAGATGAATTGGCTCTGGGGTTTTGATCTGTTCTTCTATTTGAGCCTTTTTTTTTTAAATCTGGTCACACCTGTTACATATGAGAGGCAGAGCCTTAGGTGTTCACCAAGGTAGGGCAACCCAGTAGCTGGGTTGTGACACTATATGTGGGGGCAGGGTCAAAGAGGGAACAATGGCGCTTGCTCTGCTCTCTCTCTCATTTCAGTCCCTTCTGCTGCTTCCCACAAGCAAATTGGGCCCTTCTGGTGCTGGTTCCCAGGTGGGTGGGCTTGTTTACATTCTAGGACCCTGTGGGTCTCTCCAATGAACTCTTCTGTGAGGCTGGGAGTCTCTCCCAGCACCTCAACTCCCACAAGTGTTTTCAATTGGTGTTTTTAGGCTTCATTTTCTGGTTCTGGGGCCCTGGGTTGTGTGGTCTGTCTCACTCCCCATTTTTGCCTGGTTTATCTGTGTGCAAATGTGTGTCCTCGGTCAGCCAGCTGCCTTGAGTGCCTCATTGGGTCTGCTAGCTGCTGCCTGCATGCCCAGGGTCTATCAACCACCACCTTTTCCTGCCTCAACCCCTCTCCACCAGCCACCTACTCTTCCCCTCTTACTGGTCTGGATGAACGGTTGCCGGACTTCCTTACAGTTCAATTTTCCATCAGATACTGTTTTTTGTTTCTATGTTTTTGTTGTCCTTAATTTTGGTTGTGTAAGGAGGCACAGTGTGTCTACCTATGCCTCTATCTTGGCCAGAAGTTCCCCAAATTCACTTATTAATTTGAATAGTTTTTTGGTGGAGTTTATAGGATTTTCTATGTACACTATCATGTCATCTGAAAACAATGACAGTTTTGCTTCCTCCTTTCCAATTTGGATGCCTTTTATTTACTTTTCTTGTCTGAATCACTGTGGCTAGGACTTCCAATACTATGTTGAATAGAAGTGGTGAAAACAGATATCATTGTCTCATTCCTGATCTTAGTGGGAAAGCTTTTATTTAACACAATTCCTATTAAAATACCTATTAAAATATATCTGTGATATATTTCATAGATACAGAACAAATACTTCAAAACTTTATATGGAACCACAAATGACCCTGAATAGCCACAGCAATTTTGAGGAAAACAGTAACTAGTTTTCTAGTTAGGTTCAAATACAAACGGATAAAGATAAGATATATAAGTGAATGAGTGTAAGTATATTCTATGAAAGTCCAAATAGTGATAAATCATTGTAACCATAATTAAAAAGTACATGAGTATGAATTATTTTCTAATTTTTTATTGTTTGGAACCACACACACACAAAATCAATGAAACTCATATTTCCAAAAATATTTTTTTACCTTGGAAATCTCTTTTGGTCCTGACTCATATTAAATTCCTTTCTATAGTTACATACTCAATATTTACCAGAATAATTTCTTTAAAACTATTATATTCTTAAATTTTCCTGTCTTAATGCAGAATAGGGAATACAATATATCATGAAACTCAACAAAAATGTCTGCATAATTAAACGCCTGCACATGTAGAAAATAATTTAATATAAAATTTAGTAATTTGAACATGGACATCTTAGACATTGGCACACTGGTCATAGAGAATATCTGTCAACTTAATAAACAGGAAGCAGCAATATCTTCCAAGGAAACAAATTCCTGTTTTATTATAAATATAGAGGACAGTATTTTTTTTTAAACTGATCTGTCTTAGAAAGTTTAGTCACAACAGGAATGTTGCCCCTATTTTCCACATTCGAAGACAGAGACTGGCCTCGTAATTCTTCAATTTCATCTACCACTGTAATATCCAACTGACTCATTTGCATACACTTCCCACAAGGGTTTATGTACCTTATCTATTCTGACCAAAATGTGTTTCGACTTCCTAAAGCTTCATGACATCAGTATGTCAAATGGCTTTAAATATTTTGAGTCCTTGGAAGACAAAAGAAAAATCTTAAGAAATAAGCATTAGCAGTATCTTGGAGATTCTGATTTGTTTTATCAAAAACATCAATTATTTCAAGTCCTCTACTGATTAGAAAGTAGCAGATCTCACTTTATATGTCAAAGCATTTTGATACCGTTTTGCACTCCCATAAAATGCCATTAATATTTCAGATAATATCTGAATGTGCAACTTTTTACAATATGCTTCTCTCAGTCTTATGCATCTGTTAGGTAGGGAATCAAAGCATGTTATTTGCTTAAGAAGAAATATGCTAAGAGAGGATGATACAACACTTTAGGAGGGAAGAGTAACAGTCAAATTACCTTTCCTTCTTTGGTATAATTCCTAGGATTACAGAAAATGTAAAGACCTAACATACATCATCACCACAGAGACCTGTAGAAGATCTCTGTGAACAAAATGGAGTGAGCAGAAGCTGAGCGCAAGAATAGTAAGGAAAATTAGTAACAACCAATGTCAACAGCTAGATGTACAGGCTACAAATTAATGGAGTAACATTAACCTGTTTATAGGTTTCCAGCATCATATAAGGATTCTTTCCTGGGTTCCATTTGTTTCAACATTTTACTCACTGTGCTGAATGAAAATATAGAGAGGACATCATAAAATCTGTAGAAGGGGCAGTGACCCTGTAGGAAGACCAAATCAGAATTGAAAAAGAAGCTGACACATTACAAAAAGGGCTAAATCTAGTAAGATGAAAAGTAATAGAAATAAATTTAAAATGAAGTGACTAAATCCAAAAGGACAGTCATTTTGTATAGAATGAACAGTAACAATGGTTTAGTAGCAACCCACGCAACTAAAGCTTAGCAATTTTAGTCTATAGAAAGGTTAATATGAATGAACAATAAGTGGAATGTTTATTGAATGAATGAACTAATAACAGTAAGTATAGAATCAGTGGGAGAGGAGAAGAAAAGATTAAAGAGGAGGGGAGAGGAGAGGAGGAGCAAAAGAGGAGGGGAGAATCTGTATGAAATGAAGTGAAAGCCACTTGGTTCTGTGCAGTTCAGACCACCCTTGGCATATTGCAGGATGAGAATGGACAAACTGGGTACAATCAGGAGTGACCTGAGATATACAAACATTTAAATCACTGACATCCAAGACAGTTTTGAAGAAATCAGGAGATCTGATAAGCATGTTCAAATATCCTAAGAACTTTAATGGGAAAAAGAATTGGAGGTGGTATTGTTTGACTCCAATAGTTACAAGCAGGATAAATGAATGGAAGGCTCAAAGCCACAGAAGTAGATACTGTGAGAGTGTTCCAGTTCTCCAAAGATGAAATGGCTCAGCTTGGAAGCTACTGACTACTCTCTCTCAGATGTTGGAGCCCTGGCCATAAGATCCTTGCCAAGCTTTTAAAAAACTAATTCAAGCAGGACTTCTGACCAGGATAGAGACATAGGTAGATATACTTAGCCTCCTCGCACAATCAAAAGAAGGACAACAACAAATTTAAAAACAAAAATTAACCAGAATTACCAGAAAATTGAACTGTATGGAAATCTGACAACTAAGGAGTTAAAGAAGAAACATTCATCCAGGCTGGTAGGAGGGGCAGAGATGGGCAGCCTGGGCAGGAAGGACATGTGGCAAGGTGGCAGCTGGAGGACAAATGGATGGGCAAGGTGGCAGCTGGTGGACTGAGTGGTCCCACAATTGTATGCAGGAAAAAAAAAAAAAAAAACAGAGAAACAACTGAGAATTAGATGGACCACGCAAGCCAAGGTCCCACTGGGGAGAAATAAAGCCTCAAAACATCTGTCTGTAAAGACCTGTGGGGGTTGTGGCAGTGGGAGAAACTCCTAGCCTCACAGGAGAGTTCATTGGAGAAACCCACAGGGTCCTAGAACATTACATTCTAAGAGGCGGAGACTTAGGTGTTGGGATGGGGGGAGACCCATGTTACCTCACTGTGGCACTGTATGTGGGGGAGAGGTCTGAAAGGGAGGATCTACCAGGCTCCCTAATAGCTATAAAATCAAGTTTCTTTTTCATGAACATATTGCTTTGGAAAGGTAAGGCTAACATGAATAATTCTTTTATTAAAGTGACTGTTTCATTTAGGAGTAAGAATTATAGCCTGTTTGGTCTATGAAAATGATTTTAGACTTCTCAGGAGGATGTACCTCTTGGTTCCTATGACATATTATGTACCTACATATGTCTCCTCATTTTATCTACTTAAAACTTTTCTAATTATCTTCCTCCCACAGTTTTCACCAACTACTCTTTCACAACACACACACACACACACACACACACACACACACACACACACGGAAAAAGCTTTTAGAGATAATTTGCTAGGTTCACTCATACAAATTGGGTTTTTTTAAGAAGTACATGTTTTGGCTGATTTTATATACCTTTCCTGTTTTCTTGCCACCCACACAAAGACTATACTATGTCTTCTTCCACAGTCCTAAGCTCCACAGTTTAAGTTAGAATAACTTTCTGTGGGCAACTTTTGGGTCAATGTCCACCAACTAAAATCAGTTCAGCATTTGACCAGAGGATCTAGGAGTGATTAACAATTTCACCACTGGCCAGGATGACAAAAAGCAAAATTATCAAACCCATGCTTGATTGTGATCTCTAACTAATTATTTATCCTCTTTGTTTTTAAATGTCCATAGAACAAACTTTCAATTTGAATCTATTAGTAATTAAAGCAGAACTAATAAAAGAGTCCTTATTAGAATATTTTAATTATCTTTTCCAAAATACCCATTTTCATTTTCATGAAGGTTAAATTTATAAAAGAAAATTTGAGTCTCATTTATTATCAAAACCTGCTCTAGCAATCAAGTGAAAGATTTTATTTTCTCTCATATTTTAGTTGAATTAGTTCTTGTAGTTATAATGTGTCCTTACAACAATTATGCAAGTTAACTGATGTTTAACATTACTGAAGCCATTTTTTTGTATTTTTATAAAAATTACTATTTCTATTACCATAAATGTACTAGACTCTGAGAAGCTATGCAGACTTTTATTCAAATTCCTTGAAATATGTTCAAAATTATTAATCAACAAGCATATATACAAGATATAATATACATTAATAATACATAACATTTTTCCTAGATGAGACTAGATCCTAACCCATTAATGTCTAACCCATTTCTCAATACTGTTTTACAGAAGCTTCAGGTCATTAGCATTATCTTCATTGACTTGAAAAAATACAGAAGATACATGTTATATCACAGGTTACCCACAAAAACTAAATTATGCTTAAATGCTTCTATTAGCTGTACGACAATATTTATTTAACAAACACTTATATAGCGCTTGCTATGCCAGGCAGTTTTCTAAAACCTTTTTTAAATGTTAATTCAGTTAATTCTCATAGCAACCTTGTGAGTTAGGTGGTATCATTATCCCCATTTCACAAATGGTGAAATTACACCATAAGAGAGGTTAAGTGTCTTGCCTAAGTCCCTAGAGCTACTAAATGGCAAATTCAGAATTTGAACCTAGAAGTCTGGCTCCAGAGTGTGAGCTCTTAAGCACTCTGCTAGGCTGCCTCTCAATATTCCAAATTATTTCTATATTTGCAATCTAATTTTAATATAAGGATGCTATAGCTTATAATGTAAAAAAAAAAAAAAAAAAAAAAAACATTTTCCTTTGATATCTGAAATCATTGTGTGGCTGCTCCCTGACCACCCCCTACAACCCCACTGGCTTAGGTGCCCTCCGACACTGCACCAACAGGCTCTGTGCCTTCTCCTATGACAGCACCTACACTGGTTTCTGCATGTTAAATACTAAGTTCTTTAAAGTCAGAGAGTATGTTTTTTCACAGTTGAATCTACAACACGTTGTACCTGTGCAGATAAATTGTCATTATAAATCATTCAGCAGCCAAGGAGTCAAAGTGATTTCTTAAAAAGTTATGACACCTGGACACCTGTAATAAATATCCTCTCTTACTGGTGGGTACAAGCACCCATTTCCACTTTAAAATTAGGAAGTATGTGGAAATAGGCTTATGATTTAAAGGAAAAGGTATTGTAGAAAAACAAGTTGATGGATTGTCCACTCCCATCTTGCCTTTCAAAATACAGGGTGGAGAGGTTTTCAAACTTAGAAACACTAAAGTCCTTGTTTGAAAAAGTATTAAAACAATTGCACTGAGCATTTCAACCTAAAAATCAAAGAATATGTACCAAGCTGCTATGACAAAACACCTGACACTTCTCCCAGAAGGACATACAGAGCACCCACAGACACATGAAAAGATGCTCAGTATCACTAGCCATCAGAGAGATGCAAATTAAAACAACAATGAAATACTACCTCACACCAGTCAGAATGGCCATCATTAACAAATCAACAAACAACAAGTGCTAGAGAGGTTGTGGAGATAAGGGAACCCTAGTACACTGTTGGTGGGAACGCAGACTGGTACAGCCACTGTGGGAAACAGTATGAAATTTCTTAAAAAAAAAACCCTAAAGATAGAACTGCCTTTTGATCTAGTGATCCCACTGCTGGGATTGTACCTTAAGAATCCCAAATCACCAATTCAAAAGGACCTGTGCACTCCAATGTTCATAGTAGCATTATTTACAATAGCCAAGTGTTGGAACAACCTAAGTGCCCATCAGTAAATGAGTGGATCAAAAAAAAGCATGGTACATTTACACAATGGAATATTACACAGCAGAAAGAAAGGAGGAACTCCTACCCTTTGCATGGATGGAACTGGAGAGTATTATGCTAAGTAAAATAAGCCAGGGTGTGAAAGTCAAATATCATATGATCTCAACTATAAGTGGAACCTAATTGACAAAACAAACAAATGAGCAAAATAGAACCAGCTACATGGAAATAAAGAACAAACTGACAGTGACCAGAAGGGAGGATGGAGAGAGATAACGGGGGAAGATAGGGGAAGGGGCAAGCCAAGGAACATGGAACACAAATGGAGGACTCATCAGCACAGACAATGGTAGAGGGGATTGACTGAGGGAGTCAGGGAGAGATGGGGCAGGGGAAAGCAATGGGGGGAAAAGGCAGAACAATGATTTAAAAAAAAAAAAAACCCACCTGCATCAAAACCTCCCAGCAAGCAAACAATTGCCAGCTAGTACATTGCTCTCTAGTACATGTACCACTTTAAACATTCCCAGGAGAATTGCAACAGAATCTCTTAAGGCACAATAATTTGAACTGAACCAGACTTATTAACCAACATAAATGATAACTTTTCTAAAACATTTACTTCTTTATAAGTAGAAAAAAAGTGTTACAAAAGTCCTACTACCTCTTGGAAAATAAAGCTCCGCATAGAAATGGTGATTTATTTGCCTTCATTAAGCTATTCACTCAAATGGTTAATTAAGTACCTATTATGTGCTACATATTTCATTGGATGTACTTATTACATAAATCATTTTTTTTCTGTCAATAAAACCATGTTTTCTAATTGAGTTAGTAGTGATGAGATTTTTTATTAAATTTAATACTAGGTAGCTACTTCTTTGCCTACACAACAAAGAAAAGTGGAAATTTAGTTGACCATATAGGTACGTGTCAGCTTATATTGACACATGTAGATTGAGTGTTCTGATTAAGTGTTCATTTTGCATTTTGCCTAATTTGATCAGTCAATGCACTGAAATACTCAAATTGGCTTTGACATTTAGATAGGGCCAGTCATAGGTCCATAAGATGAGAGAGCTGAACAGGCATTGAAAGACCAGCTTTCTCCTAGCCACACGCTCTGAGGATAAGGACCATGACTTTTGTAGCACCGGCACTGGATGTATTTCCTGCACAGAATGTGCATCAATACATGATTATTTGAATGAATGAATGAATGAATGAATGAATGAATCAATGACACCATGTAACTAACCCCTCTCAAACACATGTAACTATATCCCATTTATTAAAAATTCCAGAGATACCAGACATGAAGATAGCTATTTGGTCATTACCCTTGTAATAGGAACCCTTCCTAAGGGTTTAGAGATCATGTTGAGGCTCTTAAAACAAAATAATTTGAAACTAACTAGCTTAGTCAAGCAAGACAAGCTGTAATTTTACTAGCAACTGTTAATTTCAGTGAGGCTTCTGTAATTCTCTTAAGTTTTCATCACTAATTATTTTTGTTTTTTACTGTTTTGTCTATCCTGATTATTTAGAAATTAATAAAATAATATATCTTTGTTTCCAGCTCAAATTTTACTAACACATGATTATCCATGCTTATCTCCTTTTTATAATTTGGATGATAGTATACTATGAAATTGGCAATTCCAATCATGCTGCCCCGTGCCCCTTCTATAATACATGTTTACCTTGTCTCCCAACTAAACTGTAAGCTAGAGCTGCTTCCAGGTTCCCTCCCATCTTCACACCCTGACAGAATGCACACTGCCAAATTAATTCCAAAGGCATGTTGAGAAAGATAATAAGAGAACTGCCAAAATGGGGACTAGAAGGCAGAGAGAGAAAAGCATCCTAAAGCCCTGTGCTGGAAAACTGAATTAGAGCTTCTAAGAGAAGTGGAATACCTTCCTTTATTCTTTGCATCTCAGTCACCACCTTTAAAATGTATACATAATCAAATTCCTCTAGTGCTAAGCTGACAGCAGTGGCTTTAAGTAATATTCATTGTGCTGCACTGTAGTTTAGCCAACCAAAGAGCAATTCCCAGGTCCAGCCACTTTTGTGAAAGGTTAGTAACACTAACACTTATTTTCCTTGTGTCTCTTGCAGCCAGTGGTCCTCAGGTGACACAATCTGACTGGCGATGCCAGTCCTGAAAATAAGATGCCTGGATCTGCACTGTGCATCTTGCAACCATGAAGAAAAAAAGCATGAAAATGAAAAGCCAACTTGTTGGGCACAGTGAAACAGAGGATAAAATAACATTATTGAGAAGCTAAACCAAGGCAAGCAATCCCTACCTTCAGATAGCTTGGTGTGGAAAAAAAATAAAAGGCTTTTGTCTGTAGAAGCTACTATTGCAGCCAAATGCCTTTCCACTACAACACTGATTAAGAAGACAGTCATGCTTTAAATCCTGGTTCTGCCTTTCGCCAACTGTGTAACCTTGGGCAAGCTACCAAATATCTTTAAACTTGTTTCTCCTCTGTGAATGGCATATAAGTGCAATTACTACCATAAGACTGCTGTGAATTGTTGTGAGAAATACGAGATAATACACGTAAAGTAATTAGCATTGAACTTGGCACATAGTATTAGCCTCAAATATTAGAGGCACACATTAATCCTAAAACATGAACACTTGGGGCTATGTTTTAAACTAAATATTGCTTGTTTTCCCCAAAATAATGATAAATGAAAATTTATATATTTAGGGTGGTAGAGAACTCAATTCTTTGTAAAATAATTCTCACTAGACATATCTTTTAGGTCAAGATATCTACAATTAGCATTAAAATTCACTAATATCCTTATCTGTGATTAAAATAGGTGGTACAAATATCAACTGAACATTACTACAATTTAAGTTTTCATATTTTTCTAATTGTTGCCACAGAAAAATATACTATTTCCTCAAGCACATGGACAGAATGAAATGGCTTGCAGCGACCCCACACTTTCTCTCACCGCCTCACTCAGAAACACAAGGAACTGTGAATCTTTTGTGTCACATATTAGGTCATTTTCAGGACATTCAGCCATTTCTCATGGATCACTGAAGAGAACAGCATGTGTCTGGGTTTTATTTTGTTTTGTTTTAGTCACAAGCATTTCAGCTTTGCTTCAACAAGATCATCATTCCAATAGTTTATCTTTGGAAGCTTATCTTGCAAGGCCAACAAAGGACTGTGTTCTCAAGTCTAGAGACTTCCTCTGCATTTATAGCTTTCCATTAAACCTCTTAAAGGTAGGTATTTATTCCAATTAAATATTTAAAAGGTAGGTCCTTTTATGAAATAGCTTTTTATTAATTCAAAAAGAGATTATTTATACTTCTAAATCCTTTCTAATAGGATTTGACTTGACCTACAACAAAAGACATGAATAGATTAAGAATATTAAAAAAAATCAAAACATACCAAAGCACTGGAAAACAGGCTACAAATATAAAAATGATCATTGTCTTGATTGTGCACAAAATTTAACTTTGAACTTCCATGAAACTAAGGCAAAAATGGAAATACAGTTGATTAAGCAATTCTCATTACAGAGCAGATCTATAATACTTCGATAAACTATTTCTAAGTAAGGTCTTGGTACTAAATTCCAGTATAAATTTATCTTATAACCCTCCTCCAAGGAAATTGAGTTTCATTATACGCAGTATTGTAATCAATGAGGTTCAGTGGCTGCTTTCAGCTTCAATAAAAGTCAATAGCACATTATATCAGTAATTTTTAAAGTATTTTTAGCCATGAACCCTGGAAAATAAAATATTATACAACAGCTTTATATACCCCATAGATAAAAAAGAACTTGCTTAATTAAAACAGATGTAAAGGGCCTGAAGCGACTACCATAATCACTGATTGCTAAATCTGGGTAAGGAAAATGCCTATGTAGCCAATAAGCTGATCATATCAGTTATGAATGTAAAAATGTAAATAAGATGTCCCACAGCTAATAGTACACTTAATGGTAAAAGATTGCTTGCTCTCTACCTAAGACTGAACAAGGCAAGGGTGTCTACTCTTACCACTTCCTTCAGATATGGTACAGGAGGTCTCAGCTAGTGCAATAAAGTAGAGGGGCAGAAAGGACATAGAAGACATACATACAGAAAAGAAAGAAGCAAAACTGTCTTCCTTCACAGACAACTTGACTGAATGTGTAGAAAATCTTAAGAGTTTATTTACTCTTTTAATTTTTATTTGTAACCCTCACCTGAGGATATAGGTATTCATTTGAGAGAGAGAGAAAAAGGAGAAGGAGAAAGGGAGAGAGAGAAAGAGAGAAACATCAATTAGGTGCCTCTTGTACGCTCCCTACCAGGAATCAAACCCACATCCTAGTTATGTGCCCTAGCCAGGAATCAAACCTGCAATTTTTTGCTGTATGGAGCAATGTTCCAACCAACTGAGCACCTGGCCAAGGGCAGAATTTACTTTTTAAAAAATCCACTAGAACTAATGTTAATTGAGCAAGGTTACAGGATACAAGATCAATAGAAAAAAATCACTTGTATTTTTATCTACAATTGAAAATGAAACAAAAATATATTTATAGTAGCATCAAAAACCATAAACTATTAAGAAATAAATTTAATAGAATATATGCACAGTTTCTACATCTAGAACAAAATATTACTGATAAAAATTAAAGTAGACTTAGATAAGAAAATTGTTGTATATTGAATTATATCTCACTAAAATCTATATGTTGCAGCCCTCTCAATGTGATAGTATTGGGAGATGTTGCCTTTGGGGGCTAATAAGGTTTAGATAAGATCAAGAAGGTGAGGCCTTAATGATGAGCTTAGTAACCCTATAAGAAGAGACACGGAGAGCTTACTTCTCTCTCTCTGTCTCTTTCTCCCTTTTTTCTCTCCACACACATACACACACACACACACACACACGTGTGCATGTGCGCATGTGCAGAGAGGTCATATGAGCACACAGCAAGATGGTAGTCACCTACAAGCCAAGAGAAAAGAAGCCCCATATAAAATCTACTTGGCTGGCACCTTGGTCTTAGACTTCCCAGCATTTAGAACTATGAGATACTAATTTTTGTGTTTTTAAAGGACCCAGTCTATCACATTTTGTTATGACAGCCCAAGCTAAGACACAGATGTACCATGTTCATGAATCAAAATATAATATTAAGATATCAATTCACTCCAAATTTTTCTATAAAGTCAGCACAATTGCAAATAAAATCCCAGCAGCCCCATATGGCCCAGCAATTCCACTCCTAGACACATACCCCAAATAATTAAAAACAGGGATTCAAATGGATATTTGTATGCCAATGTTTACTGAAACATTAACAATAGCCAAAAGGTAGAAACAACTCAAATGTCCATCAACAGATGAATGGATAGACAAAATATGATATATGCATACCATGGGATACTAGAAAAGAATGAAGTTCTGGTACATGCTATGATATAAATGAATCTTGAAACAATTATGCCAAATGAAATAAGTCAGCCACAAAAGAAGATTGTATTATTTCACTTATATGAAGTTCATAGAGACAGAAAGATTAGAGATTACCAGGCATTACAGAGTATTGAATGTTACTGCTCAATGGGTACAGAATTTCTGTTTGAGTGATAAAATTTTAGAAATGATGGTGATGGTTACACAATATTGTTAATGTATTAATGCCACTGACTGTATGTGTAAAAATGCTTAAAATGGCACTCTGACCCATGTGGCTCAGTTGGTTGGGTGTCATCTCACAAAGCAAAAAGTTGCCAGTTCTATTAAGCCTGAAAGCATACCTGGGTTGCTTTTAAAGTCTGTGGACAGGGCACTTGCTTGGGGCATATGTTTCTCTCCCTTTCTTGCTCCCTCCCCCTCTCTCTAAAAATAAATGAAAAAAATCTTGTAAAAATGGCAAATTTTCTTTCTTTCTTTCTTTCTTTCTTTAATTTTCATTGTTGTTCTTGTACAGTTTTCTGTCTTTTACTCCCATCCCAGCCCACTGCCCAAGCCCTCCCTACCTCCCTCCCATTTTCACCCCCCTCCCCTAGTTTTTGTCCATGTGTCTTTCATACTTGTTGCTCTAAATCCTTCCCCTTTTCCCCTGAAATTCCCTCCCCTCTCCCCTCTGGTGACTGTCAGCCTGTTCTCAATTTCAGTGTCTTTGGTTATATTTTGTTTGTTTGTTTGTTTTGTTGATTAGGTTCCTGTTAAAGGTGAGATAATATGGTATTTGTCTTTCACCACCTGGCTTATAATTTTATACTATATATATTTTATCACAATAAAAAATAATTTACAAAATATCCTAGAATTTTTTTCACAGAAATCTAGAAGTTGATTTTAAAATTATATGACAATGTAAAAAGACCTACAACAGGCAAAAATTACTTTGAAAAGAACAAAGTTGGAAGACTTACATACCTGATGAAGACTCACACTACAATGCTACAGTAATCAAGGCAGTTCAGTATTGGCTGAAGGGCAGATATGCAGATCAATGGGAGAGAATTAAGTTTATATTTCACAAATTAATTTTTTTATAAAGTGCCAAGGTAGTTCAATAGGGAGAAGATTATTTCCAATGACTGCTGTAGAATATCTGTATATGCACAGGAATAAGTAAACTGAATTTACATCACATACATACATAAAATAACTCAAAATGAATCATAGACTTAAATGTAAAAGTCTCCTAAAATAAGACACTTTGCAAAAGCCCAAAATTGATAAATTGAACTTCACCAAAATTAAAATCTGATCTGCACAAGTTCCATGAAAAAAATGAAAAAAAGCCAAAAACTGGGAAAAACTAGAATGAAAGAGTTTACATGTATGCACACACCTACAAATACATATATATGCTCACATGTGTGCATATATGTAAATATATGTGTTTATATATGAATTCATATATATGTATACACATATATGAATTAGTATGTATGTGTTGATACAAGGACTTATGCCCAGAATGTAGTAACCTACAACTTAAAAACAAGACAAACCCATTTAAAAATTGTCAAAAGATTTGAACAGATGCTTTATTTTTTTAAAGATTTCATTTATTTATTTTTAGAAAGAGGGGAAGGGAGAGAGAGGGGAGAAACATCAGTGTGTGGTTGCCTCTCGCACGCCCCCCACCGGGGACCTGGCCCACAACCCAGGCGTGTGTCCTGATTGGGAACCAAACCAGCGACCGTTTGGTCCATAGGTCAGCACTCAATCCACTGACCCACCCCAGGCAGGGCTGAACAGACGCTTTATAAAAGAAAATATACAAATGGCTACTAAGTACATCAAAAAATTCACAACTACATTAGTCAACAGGAAAATGTAAATTTAAACCACATTAAGATACTCTTACAAATCCAAAATGGCTAAAAATAAAAGTAAAAAAATGAGCAAATGGAAATTTCATATAATGCTGGTGGAACATAAAATGGTACCACTACTTTGTAAAGCAGTTTGGCAAATTCTTGTATAGTTAAACACATATCTGTCATAACCCAACAAGCCCATGAGTAATTAAATCATATGTTGACCCTTATAAGAATACCCATAAAAGATTTACTTGAAATAGCCACAGTAAAAAATACCAGTTTGAAGATAAACAGAATTCAGAGTAACCAGCAGGCCATGGGAGATCTCTGCCTCATGCCCAGCTGGTAAATGTCCACATTCTTCTCCACCATCAGTGTACATATCTCAGGTAAACAGCTCAAGAGCCAAAACAAAGACTACTTATTTAACATCCTCCTCCTAGAGGAATACCACTGCTCTTGGCAGTGGTACTTAAGATAGGTATAAAGGACACAGGGACAAAACAAAGGGGGTTAGGATCAAGGGTGGGAAGTGGGGTTGGGGAGAGTGATGGGGGGGAATGGAGACAACTGTACTTGAACAATAATTTAAAAAGTTAAAAAAAAAAAAAAAAGACAGGATTCAGGAAACCTTTGCCACAGCTAGCTCTCCAGAAGTTACATATTTCAGTAAACTATTTTATCGCTAAGTGATATGCAAAAATTGTGCATTTTTAAAACTTTTTGAGAAATGCAAAAATTGTGCATTTTTGCCATTTCTATTGCCTTTCTAACCAGGAAAGATCTCGAATTCTCAATCTCCCACCTCCAAGATAGTCCCTCAGAACTTTTTCCAAAAACCATAGTTTTCCACCAGAAATGATTTTAAAACATTCTTCGAGCAAATAAGAGTTCATTCTGCAGCTTTTCTAAATTGCTCAATAAAGTTCAGGCAACTAATACTAATACTAATATCGATGCTAATATTGTAGTTCTCAAACATTTCATGTTCTTAATCCAAATCCTCAGAGGTCTATGATGGGCCTGGAAGTAGGGTCCAAGGATCTGCATTTTATCACCTCCCTAGTGATTACAGTGCAGGGAGACTTCAAACACAGTTTGAGAAATGCTGCTCTGATGGGTTCACTGTTTCATTGCTCTGCCAGAGAGACACCTGCGGCTTCCCTAAGATCTCCCCCAAACTCCCAGCCTTTAAAACCCTCAAGGTGAAGGACCCAGCACCGCTAAGCATACCCACGCCTTTCCCTCCCCACTCTTCTTCCCCTAGGCTCATTACCTTTGCCTCTCTCTCTCCTAAGCTCCAAGTGCCCTTCCTTTGCTTCTGTTAACTTGTTTCCTGAGCCTACGCAGCCCACCTGGCTCACTTCTAGTACCTCTGTAACTTTTTAAATAAACTTTCTCTTATAATTTGAGAGCAGGGACTTAGAGAGACATTTAGTTTTTAGTCTTCCAATTAGGTTGGAGTGATTTGACAGGCAAACTACATAATAATCAAATACATAATCAAAGCCAATTTTGTCATTATATACTTTCTTCAAAATGTCCCTCAAGAAAAATAGCATGATTGTTTCTGCCTCAGGCAATATATAACCCATTGTTGACCTTGCTTCTGTTAAACAAGTTTTAAATACCAAGTGGCACTGACTCTATAAACAGCAACATCCTAAGAAAACAACCCATAAAAAAATCTTTACATTCAACTCCTAGAGAATGACGCACAGATTGCTTTAAAAAAATAGCTTGCTGTCATAGATTAAATTTCTTCTGAGGAAAGGTGTGAACTCCTACAGGTGGCATCCAGATGGGGAATTAGTGTCTTCCCACCTACATGAGAAAATCTATAAAACCTCTTCCATAACAGTGGAAGAAGGGGAAGACAATTTGTGCCCGGAAATCTTGCAACTTGTACATTAAAAGAGTACTGAAACTCTTGGGAGCGACCCATATTATGTGTTGTGTCAAACACAACAGATAACTGAACTACGGAAATTGAGTTGATGGAGAATATGTTAGTCTAGACTATGAACAATGGTAGTCAGACTGACGATTTTCTACAACTTTATCTGCTTTTGATGTTGAAAATGACCAATTCAACATAAACCCATAAGGGCCAGCATGGGATGCCAAAGATCAGTAAGTGGAAGGAAACTGGGTCAATCAACAGAGAAGGGATCACCCACAACCAGCCAGAGATGTGCCTTCTTAGCCTCTTATGGTTAAGAGTATCACCAACAATTGAATGAGTGAAGTTGACAGTTAACCCTAGAACAACATGTAGCTCTTGTTAGTTTACAAACTCCGGGGAGCTTCCCAGGAGTTTTCTGAGACCGTCCCCCATATAGAGAGGGCAGAGAGACATGGAAGAAATGGCAGGCCACTTCAGATGGGTAGGTGGTAGGTTTAATAAGCAAGGAAGCTTACTCATGAGATTTGTCTTGGGCATCCACAAAATGAGCAGTTTTCCTCATATGCCCACCAGAATCTTAAAAATTTGTATAGAGGACTTAATTGGGTCCAGTTACATACTCAGGGAGCCTTAACTGAGTTTAGTTACATACCCAGTCTAGACAGTCTCATCACATTACTATCTCAAGGCTGTATTCTCAGACAGCTTCTAGCGTAAGGAAGGTAAGCAGAGTGCGCATTTCAAACACAGAAGAGGGGATGGGAGCTCCCAATTATCAGCTGCAGCTCAGAGGTCATGCCAGTGGTCACATCTTCTTGGTGATCTTCCCCAACGGTTACATCAGTATGTAATTTATTTTAGATTTTTCATTGTATATGCCTAAATTAATTAACTATTTAGTTCAGTTGAAACAGTTTATTTTGTAGGGTATGGCCCTCATTGTTAGTAAATCCTTTTAAGAACTTTATAACTGCATGCATTATGAAAAAGTGTTCAAACAAGCTGAATCCAATTAACAACTGCAATTATGATCAGATCAGAGCACCTCTTTTTATTAGTGGCTCTTAACTATTAAGAGAGATTTTTTTAAGAAAATTCACTGTGAGTGCTTTTTCCTATAAAATAAATTATATGAATATGAATTCAATTAAACAAGTTCAAGAACCAACAATGGAAAAACAAAATGAGACAAAAAGAAAGATTGCAGAAGAAAACAAAGTGAGGGTCAAAAAAGCAGCAATAACTAAGAAATATTAAAGAACAGGCAAGGTTGACAAATCACTCACTAGAGGAAACATCTGAGAACAGTGAATGTGTAGCAAATATACAGAAACTAAAACAATCATAAGAAAAGTAACATATACAGAAGATAATAAGGGTGGAGAACGCAGTAAATGCAATAGAAAGGGTGTTCAAAAACACCATAGCTAAGCTTCTCTGATATTAAGGGAAAAATAAATTTGTAGCTTGAAAGGGCACAAGCAATTCCAAGAAAAATTGATAAGCAGTGGTCATCTGCATAAAAAGAGCTTTGATTAAACTTTCCAATTTCAAAGGTGGAAAAAACAACTTAGTTTTCAGTTCTTGCTATCTATACATATGAGCACAGAGAAATTTCTAGAATGATAATCATTGAAATTATTTCTATAAAGTGGAATTTTAGTATTTTTCTTTGCATTTTCTATTATTGCTTATAATTTATAATAAATATGTGCTATTAAATAAGGGAAGGAAAGAAGGAAGGAAGGAAGGAAGGAAGGAAGGAAGGAAGGAAGGAAGGAAGGAAGGAAGGAAGGCTATTTATTTGCCAAGATACTATTTTATCATTTTCCTAGTTATCTCTTTATTACAAAAGGAGGGAAAAAAGGAAGAAGAGGAGGATGAAGAGGAGACAAAGAAGGAAATAATTCATTTTGTGTTGATCACAAATTGTGCACATCAATTCTTGGGGTTATCTGTTTATACCTGATACATTTTTACTGTCAGTAATTTTGCCTCATACTTCTCTCTAACTTGAAGTATCTAAAAGAGAACTCCATGTTTGTAGAGACGCAACTGTGCTACGGATGAAAAGAGGTCTGTATTCCATAAATATTTACATTCTGCTCTACAAGAGCACAGACACAACTTAGTGTACCTGTTGCTTTCCCACTTAAAACAGATACCACTCAACAAAACAACTGTGGATCATTTTCTACATCTAATTATCTTTTCTACCAGCTCTCTAGTAGAATGTCAACTCCCTAAAGACATAAGCTGAGCTTTCTCTTTGTTCCAAATTATGTGTGGTCCTGCATGGTGGAAGTACTAAAATAAAGAATAAAATTGTAACCTAATTGACGATTCTGATGATGACATTGTTTCAAACCCCCAAAGGCTGCCTTTGAACTATCTTGACCAGACATAATCTCCACTAAATTGCAGGTCTAAGTGACTTTGCCAAGCAATTTTATTTGCAAGAATCTCTTACAAATTATCTGCTGTCTTCCTAATCACTCACTTGCATTTCATTGAGTTTTTTAGCAACCAGCTCAGTGGAAACCCCTCCACCATTACGCCAGGCACTATTTTCAGTAACTCTGATACTCTGTTCTCTTTTTCTCCACTCTGCTTGCCTCACAAAGCCCAAAACTCTGTTAAAATTCAACTTTTTCTCTACTATCTGCTTGTACCCCAGCAGCTGAAAGGGGCTTGTACATTTACCTGAGCTACCTACTCTTGTATAAACTTTTAAGAAAGAAGTTTAAGTTCTTTATTTTCTTAAAATATGACCACCAACCTCAGGAAAGACATCACCACTCAGCATCCTTTCATGCTCCCATAGTAAATTCATTTCCCCACTCTTCCAAAAATCTATTTTACATATTTTCTTCTCACCTCAAACCCTCATACTCCCTCCTCCCTCTACTTCTGACTCTGAGATGATGGTTTAACTGCTTTTTCACTGAAAACTTAAAATCAACCAGAAAAAAAAAGTCCTGATGTCCCATCACTGAATCTTCTTACCTAGTTGCAATTGACCTGTCGAGTCCCACTTTCCTCTTGATGTGATGGGTGACCTCTCCTTGGTCCATGTAAATCAACCCTCCACAGCGCACTGGATTCCATCCTGTATCACCTACTCAGAATTTTGCAACCAGATTTTTTTTCCCTCTTTCTCTAGGCTCTCCTCAGTTTTTCTCTCTCAACTGGATCATTTCCATTAGCACGCAAACACGCGACAGAATGTTGCTCACCTTGAAAAGCAAACAAGTAAAGCAAACTTCCTTGATCCTATTTCCCCTTCAGTTTCTGCCCATTTCTCTGCTGCTCCCTTGGGAATGAGTGTTTCTATTTGCTCACATTCACTCCTTAATCTATGCCAGTCAGGCTCTGTCTCCACCACTCCCATGGAGCTGACCAAATCAACCTCATTAACAGCCTCCATCTTGCCACATCTGTCTCCAAATTACTCAGCCTCTGAAAAGTGTTAACTTAATGGATAGCTTTGGTCTTTAATACTTACTTCCTTTGGCTTCCAGTGAAAAATGTTTTACCGGTTTTCCCCTTAATTCTTTGGTATTTTTTTCTCATTTTCCATTGCTGGTTCTTCCTCTCAGTGTTAGCATTCTCCAGAGATCATTCTGTGACTATCTTCTTTTTCCTAGATAATCTCATCTAGTTCCATGGTATGATATAATTACCATATAGATATTATTTAGTCTCTATATTCCACATTCTACTCTTTGTATTCTATTTCCAAGTTCCCACCTGAGCCCTTAGCTTGATACTCTTGATATTCTACTACTGTCTATTTAACATCTCCTCTAGGATGTTGAGAGGAGATCCTAGACATTTTTAAACTACTGGACAAAGAAAAAATCCTCATTTCAATTTTCAACAAATTTGAACCTCCTCCAATCACCTCATCTCAGTTAGTGGCACCACCATTTAATGCTTTTCTGTTTATAATTTTGATTATCAAATAATTTTAAAAGCCCTTTTCCTCAACCCTGATCCAAACTATTAGCAAATTCTGTGGGTTTCACCTTCAAAATATCACAAATCCAACATTTATCATACTTCCAAACCTATCACCTTCGTCCAAACTACAACATCTCTCATACAGACGTTAGATTCCATTCTTACTTTACTTAGCATAATGCTCTCCAGTTCTATCCATGCTATTCCAAAGGGTAAGATTTCCTTCTTTTTTATGGTCAAGTAGTATTCCATTGTGTAAATGTAACACAGCTGTTTTGTCCACTCATCTACTGATGGACACTTATGCTTCTTCCAAATCTTGGCTATTATAAATAATGTTCCAATAAGCATAGGGTTGCATATATATTTTTTAATTAGTGTTTCAGGGGTTTATCATAAATTCACAGAAGTGGAATTGCTGGTTCATAAGGCAGTTCTATTTTAATTTTTTGAGGTAACCCCATAATGCTTTCCACAGTGGCTGCATCAATCTGCATTCCCACCAACAGGACATGAGGATTCCCTTTTCTCCACAACCTTGCCAACAGTTGTTGTTTGTTGATTTATTGATGATAGCCATTCTGACAGGTTTAAGGTTCATTTATATGTGGAATCTAATGAACCAAATAAACTAACAAACAAAATAGAAACAAACTCATAGATACAGAGAACAGAGACTGACAGCTGTCAGAGGGGAAGATGGTTCAAGGGGAGGGGCTGGATAAAAAAGGTAAAGGGACTAAGCAAAAAATATCTAATAGATACAGATAACTGTATGGTGATTACCAAAGTGAAAGTGGGGTGGGGGGGAGGTAGAAGAAGGTAAAGGGGAGACAAATGGTGATGGAGACTTGACTTTGGAGTAGTGAACACACAATACAAATACAGATGATGTATTATGGAATTATACACCTGAAATCTATATAATTTTATTAACCATTGTCACCACAATAAATTCAATAAAAAATAAAAATAAGAAATTTTTGAAAAGCTAAAAGTACAAACTCAGTGAGATTGGGGCAACAGCTTATACTAAGTCTGTATGCCCCACACTGCAGTATGTGTAAAAGGTGTTCAGTAAATACATACAGGATGATGACTAGATTACATCATTCCCCTGGTGAAAACAGTAATATGCATCCACTTATTCTTGATAGAATTTAACTGCTTATGTAGTCCACAGGGTTCCACATGATCTGACTTTTACCCACCGCATGGACGTCATCTCCTGCTGATTCCATTCCAACTATCTCTGCTTTCTTGTCTCCACAAACACACAAATTCTATCTCTCTTGGGTCATGTACACATGCAGTCTCCTGGAATTCTCTCTCCTAACATCTTCACATAAATGGACCCCTTAGATCATTTGAATACCTTCTCCAATATCACCACTACAAAGAGGCCGTGTCTGATGAGTCTATGTAAAACATCCCCCACCCCATCTTCCTGTCACTGTGTTTATTCTGCTTTCTTTTCTTCATAATACTCTACAATGTTTGAAATTTATACATTTATTTTTCTCTTTACCTGTTTATTGGCTGTCCTCTCCACTAGGATGTAACCCCTCCGGGTAGTAACTCTGCTGCACTTACTGCTGTATCCTCCTCCTGAAACCAGTACCAGCCCCATAGAAATTGCTTAAGAGTTATTTCTTCAATAAAAGAATGAAGGCCTGTCCTTTGCCTGATGAAAAATCTGGCTGATTCAGCTCACTGTTGACCTGGGAAAGGCAGGTTTTTGACACTGTTAAGTGACAATTACTCTGTCTTCTATGTAGGGACACCATAAACCAGGTGAAATTTCAATGTTCAAGCTGGTAATTTTTGAACCACTTTCCTTTTTTCTAGTATACCTTCTCCCTCGCCCACCATCATCTGTCATTTTTGCACTGCCTGTTACCCATCTCAATGCATACGTGACCCACATCAGGGCCTGTTAGCTCTAGAACACCCCGTCCATGAGAGCAAGCATACTGCAATCATGCCGTGCAGCGATGCCACGCTGCCGCAAATGTGGCTGCTTCTGTGCCTATCATTTCAGCCCCCCAACTCCTCCCCTCTTTGCACAGAATTTGAACAATTTATGGGTGCTAAAAGTCTTTATGATAGTTTTAAATAAATTTTAAAGGAGAACTGTGTTGGTTAATTTTATGTCTCAACCTGACTGGGTCACAGGGTGCCCAGACATTTAGTTCAACATTATTCTAGGTAGGACTGTGAAGGTGTTTCTGACTTAGATTAACATTCAAATTGATAGACTAAGTAAAGCAGATTGCCTTCCCTGAGGTGGGCAGGTCTTACGCAATGTCCAGAAGGCCTGAATAGAACAAAATGCTGAGCAAGGGAGAATTTGCTTTCTCTGCCTGACAATCTGGAGTTGGAACACCGGCTGGTCTTCTGCCTTCAGACCCAGGCTTACTTACACTTTCAATTCCCATGCTTCTCAGGCCTTCGGACTACAGATCTTGGGACTAATCAGATTCCATAGCCAACTCTTTATAATACATTGTGTAAATGAATTCTTCAAAATAAAATTATTTAGATGATAGATAGATAGATAGATAGATACCCTATTCTGTTTCTCAGGAGTAACCTAATACAATAACCTTTTTTGTTTGTTTGTTTGTTTGTTTGTTTGGCGGGGAGGGGGGTTGCCTCCTAAGAGCTCTAGATTCAGCTTTCTTAGTTTGGAGATGCCTCACCAGTATCAGTTCTTTCCTTCTCTGTAAGTAACAGACCTTCATTGTATTCAGCCAGCCTGTCAGTCAGAGTGAAGTACACACTAGGACCCTTAGTACAGGTAGGTCCCATCCTTCCTAAGATTGTTTCAGAGAGAAACAATTCCAACTCCTCTCTCTAACAAAGATGGAGAGCTACAAACTCTTCAGCCCCTTCTTTCAGAACCATCATTTTCCAACAAATGATCTCAGAACTATTTGTATATGAAATTAATATAAATTGTGGGTTTGTGTTCAGAAAACAAGAGAGTTTTCTGAAAATCATAGTAAGGAAAAGCTTGTTCACGGCTTTTATAAAGACTCCAAATGAAACGCTATCTTAAACTACGTTATCAAGTATCTCTTTGACATAAATCCATAGACATAGCTACTACTTAAGCAATTTCAATAAGAGTACAGGACTCGGATGTCAAAAGTGCCCCAATATAGAATTCATTGTAACAAGGCTGCTGTTAAAGTCCCTAATTTCCAATAGTTTCAGCAGATTTAACAAAATTCAGAGCATTGCCAGGTTTCTATGTTGCCATAAAACATGTATTTATACCTAAAGGAGACACTTCACCAATTCTTTTATATTTATTATAGGTGTCTAGGGTGATCTAGTGAAGATCACCCACACTGCTTGTCGGGATTGTTTCTTTGGATTTGATCTAAATTATAAAAACAATGAAGCAAAAAGAAAGATAGGAAAGTAAAGAAAGTCAAACTAAGAAGTACAGTCCCTACCAGTCCTCTCCATTTTTATCTTTTAGGCAGAGACTTTAAAGATATACTTGATTATATAATATAAAATTTAAGTTGCTTCTTCCTGGAATTCCTCATGGAGGTCCAAATATCTAAGCAGGGTTGAATATAACATTTTAACACTAACATGGTAGGTATAAAGAATTATAACCGTAACTCTCATCTTGGTCTACTTTGCATCCAACTGATTCAAATAATGAGCTGCCCTCTAGAAAACCTTAAAAACATTTGGCAATAAGGACATGAAGAAAGAAGATAAACAGACCAGAAATTCAAATGTCTATATTTTAAAGCAAATGAATGCTAATAAATACAGTACTGTTAAAATTCTCCATCCCACCGCAAGAGCTGGATCCTAAGTTGTCTACAATGTATTTGTAAAAAAAGTATGTGCTGTTTTCTAAATTATTTAAAACTATTTGCATTTTATGTTGAAATTTAATGTTTGTTCAGATTAACTATTAAATATAAAGCCTTTACTTAAGCTTTGTTTTTGTCTTATAGCATTTCTGCTTGATTTAATTTAAATCAATTAGTAGCATAAAATAATATTAAAAATTCTAAGGCCAGTTGTTATAAAGCAGTAAGCATTGATCATGATAGTATTATCCATATATTGAATAACTGTAGGTTGCCTCCTTTGTAGCATAAGTAGAGTATATCCATTGCTTATCCAAAAAATAAGCAGTTGAAAAGTCAACTGCTTTGACTTTTCAGTCTTACAAATAGATTTCTACCTACATTAGTGGGATAAATCATTTAGGAAATGCTCATTAGAAAGCATTACAATACACATGTCACCACTATATCTGAAATTTCTAAATCGTATCTTTCAATTGTCTTTTTTCTCATTGAAATTTGACAGGCTGAGCTGGAATCACATAGCTTTTCCTAAAGTGACAGGGGAAACCCATGATGCAGAACTTGAAAGTTTCCCATCTCTGCACAAAATCATTTGATTTTGATTAAAGTGACTGACCGCCAGGGGACTGATTAAATTGATAGACTATTACTTTACCTCTTAAGACATCAGTTCTTTTAATCAAGAGGGTAATACTGATTGTACTTTAGATGAGACCTAAAACTATCATTATCAATATTGAGGTAACCAGTCCAAAGCAATCACTAAAGAATAAAGTATTTCAAAATTTATAAAACTACACTAACATTTCTCTAACTCACTATCTATGGCTATGTAATTTGGCATTTTAATCATTTAGACTTAATCTCTGTGATTTGGTTCCATAACACACTGAAGTGTTAATAAAATTTTACTCACACAACTATTGTAACTTCATGGGCAATTCCTAGAATGACATTTCTTACGAATCATTATTGTTACAGAAGCATTAATGATGCAGAAAGTATACCCTGGCTTAGCATATGACACACAGAAAACTGAAACATTGCTTATATAACCCACTGGGCAGGAAAGAAAATCGTGAAAGGAAAATGAAAACTTCACTCTAATTATATTCCTAATTTTATGTATGCTAAATCAAATGTTTTAAATAAAACTAAAAATAAAGAGACTGTTTTTATTTTCTCAGAAAAATTATGGAGCACTAAAATTTCACAAATTAAAGCTCCACTAATTTGGAATTATGAGAAATCCAGCTTCTTTTTCCTTTTTGAAGTTCATATTTGACTCAGTGTAGAGAGGAGTTATTCTTTTCTAGATTCTTTTTCAACTCTTAAAACATGGCCAGAGACAAAAGCTCAGTTCAGTGACTGTGTGTTCAACGCTTCTCTAACATTTGACAAACTCTCCTTTTAAGAATGTTTATCTCAGGCTCAGTCTCTCTCCAGGCAAAAGAAGCTGGCCAAAATTTAATGATGCCATTTTCATCATATTTTATTTATTTTTATAGTTGCCTTGCGTTTTCAGCAGAGTATGCCGATTTCCTATTCAGTACTAATATAAAAATTTCTGTTTAAATACATTAGGACTGTGGGATCCTGGCCAGGTAGCTCAGTGGGTTAGAGCACCCTCCTGGTAGCCAAAGTTGCAGATTCAATCCCCCATCAGGGCACATCCAAGAATCAACCAATGAATGCATAACTAAATGGATCAACAAATTGATCTCTCAATCTCTCCCTCCCTCTCTCTCTCTGTCTCTCTCTCTCCCCCCCACCTCTCTGTCTGAAAATTAATTATAAACAAATATATAGAAATAAATAAATTTAGATTGCAAAGTGAATCAATTTAATTAAATAATGACTAATAACTGTACAGGTGATAAGCAAGTATGTCTAAAAATCATAAAAGTGGTAAAAATGGGTAGATATTAGGAAGTAAATTATATAAATATACATTAAAATTATATATGACACTGTAAGAGACAAACCATCTCCTTAGGTGAACGAATTAATTCCAATCCCTTTCCCAGTATTTACTTGCATACCATCATGTTAATTTTAAATGACTCCTCTTTATTTATTAAAGTGGGTCCATTAAAACTTTTACTCAACAACATTTTCATAGCTTTTTGTTTAGTACAGTACAAGCTTGAAAGTTGTAAGACTGAATCCTTTTGAGAAAAGAAGTCTAATTTGAAAATTTCATTCAACAAATGCCTATCACTCATATATCTGACATGGTGAGGCAGATTCGGGGAGGAACAAAAAAATTTTTATATGTCCATTTTTTATTCAGAAGCTATTGCTTTAGTCGCTATAATGTTTAAAGCCACTTGTTATGTAGGATTTCATCAGAGGAAGAGAAGAAGGAAAAGAAGGAAGATAAAGAGAAGCAGGGGAAAGACAGGAAAAGAAAGAAGACAGGGTGGAAATTAATTATTAAGCAAGAATCATGAACTCAGAGATTACCATCTAGTTCATTATTACTTATTACTGTCCTTGGGTTTTTCTTATTGTCCTAGATACTATTTCATTTTCTCACATATTGCTTTTTTTAAAAAAAATAAAAGTCAATGTTTTATTCAGTCAGAGGTAATATTTAAGAGACATTTCCTTTGAGTGTCAGATTCTATGAAACTCAATAACAAATTCATGGAATACAAAACAGCACAATCTTAAACATGCAACAAGGTTTATAGAATTCTGCAGACTTGGCCTCTCACATGTTCTTTGTGAAAGCAGTGATGCTGCCCAGAAAGGAAAGGACTCAGGAAATACATTATTCATAATTTTTTTTTAAAAGTCACAGCACTAACTTAAACATGTACATTTAATAAGAAAACTGCTATTCTTTATGGTGCTTCCAATTTTCACTAGATTTGTGCATTTCACTTAGGATGAACAGAGTTGTGATGCTCTAATAACATTTATTAAACTACTGCATTTATACTCCCTTTTCTTCCTCTTTACTCTGTGTCTGGAGCCCATAGGAATTTCTCCTTTAGAAAAAGACAAAATCCATTTTGTTCTAAAGAAGGGTGGTAGTTTTTAAATATGGAAATGGGTTTTGATATTTAATGCCTAAAGGAGATTTCATTTCTGATGTACTGAAGACAGATTTCCAAAAAAAGTTTTGTGCCATATGTACTCATACATAACTGTTTTAAAAAATAAAAAATGTTAAAAGATTACAAGACTTTCTTCATACCCTAAATTCTGCGTGACAGTATTTTCTGTGCTACCTTGGCATGGAACACTTCCCCAGTGCATTTTAAGCTGATGATACAATTTGCCTAAATGGTATGGCCTTCCATTTATATTGACTGCCCACCTCTCCTCTAAAGGATTATAAAACAGCTAATCAAGCTAGTAAATACAAACGTCTGAAATCAGTGAATCAGCTTCCATTGTTTCATTACTTAACTTCAACCAAAAGTGTGGAAGGTATTTGGTGTCACAGAGATTGAGCCTGAACACTGGCCCTGCAGGAAAGGAGGGTGCAGAGGTCCAGTCCTGTACTCCTCACCCCTTCATAGTCATTTCACCAGATTCTGGGGCCAGTTCTGTGATCCCTGAAGCAAATGAGGGAAATACAGATCCCAATATCAGCAAACCCCCAACTCCATCTGAAGCCTCCTATCTCATTTCCAATAACTGACCGCTGGGCTCTTTCTGCCATGGCCAATCTGCACCGGGAACCACAGTTCTATATCTGCATCCTTTCCTGTATTTTCTTCTTATTCAACACTGACTTCACTATGCCAGGTACTGGGTTAGCAATGGGAAATGAAGAAGAACGAGTCCCTAGAATAGGGGAACTCATAAATTCCTACAATTTCAGATAGTTGCCTCTTGCTTCCCATGAAAGTAAAAATATTGTTATTTCTTTTTAATGTGAAAAATTTCGCAATATGCCATAATTGCAGCCATTTGGGTCTTCAATTCCACTTAAATAGCATTTTACTGCATCGGATATAATAATGAAGCTTTTGTGTATTCTTCTTGCAATGTTCTTCCTTTAGCTCTTCTGACTACTTCTGTGATGGTCTTGGGTTGATGGCTTCCTAATTAACTTCTCATCACATAAAATCACTGGAGTTACCTGGTAATTGGAAATGAATACCTCAAAATTATTTTTTTACCATAAAGTTATGTTTAATACTCCACAAGATGTGCCATTTCCCTCTTATTTTTTAAATCCTTTATTTAAGGTAAAAGAATGTTATTACTTCAGGAAAGAAAAAAAGGCTATCACAAATCTAGGATATTCTTGGGGGTTGAGACATGGTATTTGTTTCCTATATTCAGACCTAACACCTTCTTGCAGCCAGGGGGGGATCATTACTCACACACTGAGGCTAACAGAGAATAAAACAAAAGAGAATCATTGAGGCCAATAATAAGATAGTAAACTAACTGAGGGCCTCTTACTTCCACATTTTTTTGTGAAGCAAACAATAAAGATGTTTGCGGTTTACACCACTTTTAATCAGGAATTCTTTTACCTGCAACCCTCAGCATCCTTCTCCAGTCTCAGAGATCTGAAGCATAACCTGACCAGGGTGCTGATTCCGTCAACGATGGAGGGAGAGAGTCACAAGATAGATCAGAGAAGGAGGCTGACTTCTGGTGATGCCTATTCTGGACTTCCCAAACAAGTTTTCCTTGACAGTGTTCTTTAGTTTGGTTTTCTACAGTGAACACAAACTGTCATCTTCTGCTCAGAGTGTCAGGACAGCAATGACATGCAGACTGACACAGTGACCTAGCTTCCACCTTTTCCCCTGGCATAGACATTTGGGCCATGCCATTAGCTAATCCACAGAACAGAAACAAGGGCAGCTGCCTGTGGACCAAAGGAAAGGTTGTAAACAAGACTGTCCTGGTAAACTGGCTCTTTGCAGGTGGGAGTGGATGGAGGGGGCCTTTGCCAGTTTTCATGATATAAGTAATCCCAGCAGAGATTTCCAACTACCAAAAGTTTCATAGTCCACTAACAAAATTCCCGAATATTTAACAATCAATTCTAAAAAGTCAGTGCCAGATACTAATTTAATGAGTTATCTTTTTTCCCCTGAGAAAACACTGTGCACCAACAGGAGGCATGGGCTGAAGGAAAATCAAGTACACGAAACTCATAATCAATTCTTCCATGTATGTAGCCTATAGCCTATCTGGAAAGTTCAGGAACATTTATAAGACAGAATGAAAAAAATCACTTCTAAGGAAACATACTTGCAAGTGAAAATTAATTTAAAGCAAAGTGACATCTAAGCACCTAGGACAAGGAAAATGAGTACAAAAGCCCATCTCCTAGGGTGGTTGAAAGGCCCAAATGAGCTCACAGATGAAAAGACTCTTGGTGAGTTATAGGCCATTACAGAAATGTAAAGGATCATTCCTCATTGATTGGAGTGAAGCTAATCAAACAAGGCAACATCTGGGTTCCCAGAACATGGTAATTGATGATGACAAGGTCAAAGATGGAAAGGCAGGATGTCTAGGGTTACTGGGAAGACAGAACGGCACAAAGAACCTACTGACCTCAAAGACCATGGAGTGAATTGTGCTCACAGAGCCAAATTATTTTCTAATACACCACCACTGCTTTTCTCAATCTGTTGGTTATACAACCATGACTAAGACTTTAACTCCTTCAATATCTCAAAAGCTGCATCTGCAAAACTGTCCTCAAGGGGCAGTTTGTAGGATACTCAGGATAAATAGTTGAATGACCTTCAGAAAAGGTTTCCTCAAATTCAAGAACTGACTATGGATGGCTTAGGTGGCCCACCTTTTCGTATCTCTGCACCACACTGGAAGAAGGGTTGTCTTGAGACACATATTAAATGCAATCACAACAAAATCTCATAATTGTTTAATGTTTTTTTACTGTTGTTCAATTAAAGTTGTCCCTATTTTTCCCCTTTTACTCTACCCTGCCCTACCCATCCCCGCCCACATTCAATCCTCTCCTCCACCTGGTTGGTTGTCTTTGTCCATGGGTCCTTTATACATGTTCCTTGATTTGATACTTCCCTTTCTTTCCCCTATTATATCCCCCTCCTCCCTCCCCTCTGCTCACTATAAGTAAATTTATAATTTTGTGTTGGGCTGTATTTGCAGCCATCCTGGGGTACATGCAACCCACACATAGGCCGCAGGCTGGACACCCCTGGTAGTAGATTAGAAACATGGTCTTTGGGACTGAATTCTTATTCTGCCACTTGCTAGCCATGTGTTTTGTGCACGTAACTTAAACTCTTGATGCCTCAGTTTCCCCATCTGTAAATTAAGATGATAATTTTTAACTCCCAATGTGGTTTAGTAGATTAAATGAACTAAGGCATAAAAATTACCTACTATAATACCTAGCACATAATATAACTTCAATAACTGATAGATGCTATTATTATTGATTTCAAAAGTATTGCACTCAGAATTTGGATTAAAGTTCTTCTTAAATAAATAGTAAAGATATTTGTCTTTCACTTCCTGGCTTATTTTGCTTAGCATAATGCTCTCCAGTTCCATGCATGCTGTCACAAAGGGTAGGAGCTCCTTCTTTCTTTCTGCTGCATAGAATTCCATTGTGTAAATGTACCATAGTTTCTTGATACTGATGGGCACCTACAGGAACCTAATCAACAAAACAAACAAACAAGCATAATATAACCAAAGTCACTGAAATTGAGAACAGGCTGACAGTCACCAGAGGGGAGAGGGGAGGGAATTTCAGGGGAAAAGGAGAAGGGTTTGGAGAAACAAGTATGAAAGACACATGGACAAAAACTAGGGGGGGTGGATATGGGAGGGAGGTGGGGAGGGTTGGGGTGGTGGGCTGGGATGGGAGTAAAAGACAGAAAACTGTACAAGAAGAACAATTAAAATTAAAATATAGTAAAGAAATTATAGGCAATTAAATTAGTTTCACCACCTATCTTTTATATCAGCTAGGAGCTTACTACCTTCTACCACGTAAGTTGTCAGTTTCACCCTGTGACCAGCCTTCTTGCGATTAAAAGTCCATTGACCAGTAGCAAGAAAGTGGCTTAATACTTTGCACACATCTAACATAGAAGGAAAAGAAGCAGAGAGAGAGAGAGACCCAAGCAAGAAGGAGGGGTAGTCTTTCTAACCCTCCAATACATGTCTCCTCCTATCAGGTCATATGATAACCCTGAGACCAATTCCTATGGCTAGAGTGTTAGAATATGTTGTTTTGCTAGAGTTGGGATGTTTGGTAAATTAAGGTCCAGGAGGGAAGAGGAAAGAAAGGAAGTGGGTAGTAGGTAGGCAACCTACAAAGGGCCCCTATAATTTCAAAACTGTTTACTTTACTTATCTTTTGGCCTCAAACTATAAGATATAGGCCATTCAAAAATAGACATGATTTGAACTTTACTTATAATTTTGGTCAGTACCATATTACATTGAAAACGTGATGTTGACTGCTATCCACTCTTTCCCTTGGAATACCCACCTCCATAAAAATAGTAGAGAAAGAGCCCTGACTATTGTAACTCAGTGGACAGGGCATCGTCCCGCAAACCAAAAGGCTGCTGGTTTGATTCTGAATGGTCATAGCACATGCCTGGGTTTAGGGTTTAGTCCCCAGTCAGGGTATGTATGAGAAACAACTGATTGATGTTTCTCTCTCTCTTTCTCCTTCCCCTTCTCCTCGCTCAAAAATTAAAATAATTTTTTAAAATAGTACAGAAAGTAAAAGTTCCCTATAAACAGAATACCTTGCTACCTTTAGTATTTGTTGTTTCTATATTTTTTGGCAGAGCTAATTTTCCTATTTCACTACAGTTACATATATCAACGCATAGAAGGTTAATTGAATATATAAAAGTATACCAATCCAACCTGTTATAAAGGATGATTTTACTCAAACAGTTTTACTGCTAAATAATGACAACCAATTTGAATGATTTTAGTAGAACTGACTGCTTGAATTATAAACACTTGTTTTGAGACATCAATGAAGATGAAATCCCCCAAACGATAAGGCACATATTTTTTGTATCTCTTTCATGGCTCTTACTCACTGTTTTTGTCATACAAACAAGCTTAAATTTTTGACTTACACTGTCCCAGTTCTCAAGCACCACATTTCTCCTTATGACAGTAGTTTTCTATTATGATGATAGATGGAAGCCCAAATAATGTTTACTCTAGTCTATTGGAAAAAAAAAAAAAAAGCATGAAAATGTCCAGAGGAGAAAAATCTCTAAAAGTAATAAATGAAATACATCCACCAGGGAAACAGAACCTTAGTTCCTGTCTCCTTTTGGAACACTACCCCACCAATGGGAGTAAGACCATGGCAGAAATCGAAACATGGCCTTAATTCACACATCCCAGAGCTAGAGACACTCAAAGAACCAGAATTAGCTGAAATAAATTTGAAAGAAAATATATTCTTCATGGATCCCATATGTGACACATTTCTCTGTATGTAACACCCCTAATCAAATGGATTATTGAATGACAAAGCAAGGGAAAGGTATAAAGTCAGGGAAATTGAGAGTGATGTAAGCGTGCTATTGATACCAGCTGTGTTTCTTTGCCTCTGTGCCCTGCATATCTAAACATCTATCTATCAAAAGAACATATCCTGAAGAACAACTTGATGACAGAGATGAATTTCAATCTGACACCTTCAGTAAACTAAAAAATGAACTATATCATAAACCATTGCTCCTTCTCAATCCAAATAGAAAAAAATTTAAAAAAAAAAAAAAGATTCCTAAGAAATTTACATTCTCTATAGGAAATAACTAGGTAATGTGGAAAGTGTTTACTGATTTTCTGAAATACTCTATGGATAATTAACCTAAAACCATGCAGAAACTATCCTTGCATAAAATGATTTTAAAACTTTTACATTAAAATGTAGCTTTTTTTGTTCATGGTGTTTTCAAACACTAGGGTTTTTATTCCAACAAATAATGAGTTTTACTCAGCAAATGCTAAATAGAAAGTTTATCAAAAATTCCCACTTTTCAACCAGTCATGTGGCATCGCCAAGACACTGCCACATTCATTTATTCATCCAATCTATTCCTATGATTCCCTACTTCTCTGTAAAATAAAAATGAGGTGTGAGTAAAGGTAATACCCATCTGAGGAAGAGGAAGAATAATCCAGAGAGAGAGGCAGGGTCAGAGAAAAAACATATGAATAAGTAGATGAACATGAATGTGAGTAGTTAAAGAATGCTAGAAGTTGGAATAGAGTAGGAGGATGAAAAGAGATGCAAAACAATAAAAGGAAGGACAGCAGGTGAGAGAACAGCCTCAAAATATATTCATTCAACGTCCTAGGCATTGTGCTGGGCACTAGATGGGGGGCACGGCCTCGTGCAAATAAACATGGCCTCTGCCTTCATGGAGTTTACAGTCTAGTGGAGAAGAGAGCAAGACATCAGACAAATAACAAAACTGCCCTCTGCCCCCTCAAGTAAGTATAATTGTGATAAATGATCCAAAAAGAAGAAGAAAAATATGGTTCAGGTGCTGGGGGCACATGCAAAAAGGAACTGCCTAATCTTGTCTGAGGTGTTAGAGAGGTTACCCTGAGAAAATGATATGACCTGTCAAATAAGTAATAAAAATGGAGGAAAGGGAGGGAGAGAGCGGGGGAGAAGAAAGTGAGAGAGAAAGAGAGAAGTGATCAACAAAGTCAGATGGAGCGAGGATGTTATACCGTGAAAAAGAAAAGTAAAACAGTGCATAGCAATAAAGAGGCCCCTTTACATCTTTTGTTGTTTTGCACTTTTCATTCTAGTCTTAAAGCCAAGTATAAGTAAGCAGTTTGGGGTGGAGGTTGTGTTGGAGCAGACACTGCTAACTACTTACCCAATATCTGTTTCACCAGTTCTGCCTACTGAAAACAGAAATCTAAGATTTTTAGGGTAACGATGAGCCCTGCTAAAACCCTCATTTTGCCAGCCTGCCTTGCAGCTGGGGTTGACTGTATGACAATTCTCACCAATAAGACACAAGCAGAATGCTGCAGGGGATTTCTGGAAAATGTTGCTTTCCAGACAGCAGCACTGCTCCTTCCTGCCTGACACCTGGGTTTCTGTTTCCTGCCTTAAAGGAGGCTACAAATGAAGCAGCCATCTTGCAGTGTGAGGCACCAGGAAGAATAAAGTGTGAGGCACACTCTGAGGAGGACAGAACTGAAATACAGAGGGCCCTGGAATTTTGATGACCTCCTGGAGCCTCTGCACCAATTTCAGACTCTCTGCCTTTTTGCTATGTGAAAAAAAGCTAACTTCTCTTTGATTAAGCCAATGTAGACCAGTTTTTGTTAGTTTCAGTCAAATACAATCCTAATCGCTGCAGGTTGTAGTGGCGTGGGAGGAGAGACACCATTGTTGGAGGTGAGCAAAGTCAAGGTGACATAGGAATAGTAAACCATTTCCGGTCTCTTTTTACAGCATAGATACTGTTATTGCTGCAAATACATAGAATAATCAAGCTATGCAATTAAATAAGTGCCCCCTTATTTAGAATGTGATCCCTGGAAGCTGTTTAGCTTTCAACCACAGAAAACTGGTATATTTAAAGATATCTAGTTGTCACATCATAACACTTTCTTTTAAAAAGCTAAAACATTTCCATCGTTGTACATTAATCAAGACCATCTGAGGACGTAATGGGAGTATTCTGACAACTCCACCACGTGCTGTGGGCAGGTGGTGGGCATTAAATGGCCTTATTTATCATAAGCAGAATATACAGGAGTATCTTAGAGTCTCAGGTTCCCAAAACGTATGTCAATTTGGCAGGAGACCAGCGCCTTTTTAGCTAGTAAAGCATAAATAACTTTCAAACATTTTCCTTTTCCTGATTATACATATCGACTCATCACAACACTCCCATTTAGAAGGGTATGTAAAGTCAGCTCCGGGCAGCTTAACCAAGAACCGTTACACTGGCACATTCTCTAATGTTTCACTGTAAAGTGTGACCAGCCTGATGCGGCTGTGAAGGCAAAAACCTTACGATTTGAATCCTGCCTCCATCATACACTAATTGTGTCACCTGAAGCAAGTTGCCCAATCTGCCTGAGCCTGGGTTGCCTGAACACCGACATCTGTAAGTATTAAAGGAGATCCTTTATAAACAACACGGTGAACACAGAGGCCTACACCACTGGAAGTTCTCTGCAAACATTATTATCTCCTTTCTCTTTTGACCATTCCTACACTGAACTGCCTTGGGGAATTTTCATTAAAGGAGCCAGAGGCAAAAGTTAGTAAAATCTGTTCCTACAGAATAGATCCCGACCTAATTAAGTGCAACCTGAAGAAAGGGTTTTGACTAAACTCTGAAAAGAAGATTATACACATACAGAGGGTGGTAAAAATCAATTGTGCCCATTGTTGGAACACCGGGCAGATCACAAAAAAAGAATATTTTAAGGTCTGTTTCTATTTTCAAAAGGTTAAGTTAGTATTCTGTAATCACAAATCACAAATCACAGAAAAGAATTTTGAAGACTCTCCTTGTCCCATAGACTTATGTGCGGAATATACCTGGGCACAGCCCTCAGAGTAGAAGGGTAAGGACCCTGTGACTCCTACCTCCACAGCTGCCTGTCTCCCTCACCTTGAGCCAGCACTGAGATGTAGCACGTACCTCTCCTAGGATAACAGGGCTGAGCCCCTCACCAAGCATCACCTCCCTGATGAGTCATCTCTCTGTGTCACTCTGTTTAGGGCAGTCTGTCAGGCAAGGAAGGGACAGTGACAGCAAAACACTTGCAAGTGGGATCCTAGTGATAAAACAGCAGTAGTATTTTTGGATACTGAGAATTAATATTTTTCTTGCAGGAACTATGAATAGCAACATTTCCTTGGCCAGTCTCAAAAATGTCAATTCATTTCTTTGTTAGTACAAATGTGTTGCCTCCTTGGTTCTCTCATAGGCAGGTGAGGCGGGTGGAGAGGGAGAGGAGAACCATTATTATTGCCTTGTAATTATCCAAAGATGGTTCATTTTACTTTATGGTAGAGTGGCCAAATTTGTATTAATCCTCTGTCGCCCTAATCATCATCATAAATCAGGAAACAAGAATCACAAAGTCCAATTACCATTCAGAGTAGATACAGGAAGCAAATTAAAGCTCCCTTTCTAAGTGGAAGAAAGGGCATTTCCATGGAGCTTCCTAAGGGAATGCACCCTGTGCTGAACAGTACCTTACTGAAAAAGAGACAAGCACTTGTGTGATGTACAACTGCCAACACTTTCTAGTCTTTCAACTTCTGTTCGAAATGCTTACAAGGAATAATATCTTCACATTTTTTTTTCAAAACGATGTTACAGAAGAAAGCCATTTACATTTATAAGTATTGCAAATACAGCAGTTATTATTTCAAGAAGAGACACAGAGACCAAGAGAAACAGAGAGATTGGAGTCTTGGCCTGGCGACCCATGCCTTCTTCCCTTAAGGACCTAAAGCCAAAGAATTACTGCAGAGATGATTTTAAACACATAAACTCCTAAGAAATGTAAGCCTAGCCTGTCCAATTATTTTCTCCCCTTAGTAATTCTATTTTTCTGCTAATAAAGGTAGCAACTCAGTGATACTAACTTCCAGCAATTCAATTACATATTACTGATCAATTTAGTCACTCGCTATACAGCTGTGGGTGGCATAAAAGGAAAAAGTGAATCGATCCAGTTGTTTGGACAGTAGAGCCACCACAGCAAATCAAAGTGGTAGTTCTAACCCTGTGAAATTATACCTAAAGTAAACGGCCCTACATAAACTGTATTTAGACAAAGGCAACATCCGTCTATAATCTCAACAGAAAATCTGCTGCCTGTCATATTCTAACACAGGGAACTCAGCTTTTCAAAAATACCCACCATTTTTAGAAAATAGATTAATTTAGCCACACAGTTAATAACTTCTAGTTATTAAGTTTGTTGAGCTAAATTCAACCAATTTTTAAGTTCATAAATACATTATAAGATTAGATTCAGATTAGAAAGAATACTACAAAACACAATTAAAAGATATGGACAATTTCTATCTCTCTGGCTGTGGAAAGACTTTTAAAACTTTTTGTTTCCTGCTATTCCAGCTGCATAATTCTGATGAAACAATATGTTGTCCAAACCTAAGTCCTTTGTTTTGGGCAATTAATAATTGGCAACAATATATAAATTGCACTTATCAGTTCTACCTTCCCTATCTAGGAGCTGCTGGCTCACAGCCCAAACACGATAGTAATTCACAGTTAAAACTGTATTTGGATCTTCTTAGAATCATAGCACTTATTACCTCTCTCTGCATTGATGGTATTTCTTTTTTTAACATGATTTTTTTTATGGCTGCATTGGTCACTATATGGTAAATATCTGAATTTTAGAGCACTTCTCCAAGTATAGTTCCACTGAACCTATGAGGATTTTCTAGATGTTTGGAAAATTAATCCTTTAATCATTAAAAAATGGAGAAGTCGTTAAAGTATGCAATAGAGTTTCTACTATAAATGTCAATTTCTACTATAACCACCCCCCAAAAAAAGAGAAAAAATTAAACGACTAGAATGACTCTCCAAACCAAAGCATCACAGATTGCTCCCCTGGGTCTCAGCAGGGAAAGACAAATGAGGTATCTGGGGGATGGTGACAGAAGAAGAGCAAAGGATTCAGCCACAGGCAAAGGCAAGTAAGACTAGATCTAGCCCACAGTTTCCATGCTCATTTCTTCTAGGAAGAAACATGTGAACCAGGAGAAAAAGACATCAGTGACTGAGAACTTCCTTTAGTAGTCAGTAAAATCTCATTGATTTTAATGCAAGGATAGTATACCTTTCTATAGATTTTGTTTCACCAACCACCTAAATTTTACAGATTTTATAAAACCTAAGAGGCAATACAGTACAGTGATCTGAGTTCAAAACCTAACTCCCCCACTTCATTGCTCTAAACCTCAATTTCCCCATCTGAAAAGTGGGAATGGTAATACCTAATCATGGTAAGACATTTTTAAGTGACTTGCAAAAAGCCTGCTGTTGGTAGCCCTCAATTCATGGTAATAAGAGGATGTATTAAATATGGAAATATTGACTGACTTCTAGAAACGCCCCCATGTCCTTTCCTGCATATGCTACCATTTGTGAGTGGCAATACCCTTCCACTTAAAGGGGACATCTTTCCTCTAGTACTCAGAAGGAATACTTCTTCCTTTATGTTTTCAGTAGCACTTTGCCTTTTCAAGCTACTTTCTTCAGGTTTTCTCTACTTTTATCATGAATATTTGTTCTTTTTAAGAATGAAATTAAAATGTTTATGAACTTTATTATTCATCTATTATTTACAGTTTCCTGTTACAGCACAGCATATTTTTAAGTCTTCATTACCAATGAATGCCAACAACCCTCATGCTGTTGGTGGAGCCACGGCAGTATCTATGCAAATGGACACTGAGAATACTTTCCACCTGTACGGAAAAGAGGGAGGTTCATTTCCAAACCTGGAGACTGGAAAGGGGAATTTTTCTCTTCAAGTATTTATAACTGGTAATAGTTGAAACCTAAAGCCATGATTATCTCTCCTTTATGTTTAAACTGTTAATTTTACATTTCAAAGGGATGTTGTGTTAGCTCAGAAGAAAAAAGACTTTGATCGTTTCATCAAATAAAAACTGTAAAATTGAATTCAAGGAGACAGACCCCAAAAATTCTCCTTGGCTGATGAAAATTTCCAACTTTAAATCCATGGTCATCCCTCATTTAATATTTACACAGCTACATGGAATCTGGTTTGCTCATTAAAGTGAGACCCTCCATAAATAGTAGGTTTCAACATGGTTTTTCTATATATTATAAAATTTCAGAATATTAAAAAACACAACATCTGAAGGGTATTTCAGAAAAGAATTTGGTAATTTTTCAGAAATATATTCCTGACAATGCCTGTGACTTCAAAATATCTCTGCATCTAGAGGAGAATATTTCAAGTGTTTCTTTTGCTATGAAAGTCTTTTCTCCAAGGCTAAGCCTGTAAATAGTCATTTTCCGAAAAGATGGAATTTAGTCAAATATGGACTTGGTTTTAAATCACTGTATGCCTAATCATTTGCTTGACTAAATCGATATCTTGTCAATTCAGTTAACAGCTGCCATCTTTATATAGCATTTCTGGTGCATATTCTCATGAGGAGTAAATAAAGTAAGATTAATTAACATGCCTAGCACAGGGTGTGGCACATAGTAAACACTCATATATGGCCACCTTTGATATTTTAATAGCAATTATTGCACAACTGCTGTTAAACTGAGGGAGAGAGAAAATGACCTGCTCAGTGTCAGCCAGCAGGAGTTTCCACTGTTTTCTGGGGCATTTCTTTTTTTCTTTTAATCATCACCTGAGGACATTTTTTTTTTCATTGCTTTTAGAAAGAGAGGAAAGGAGAGACACTTCAATGGGAGAGAGAAGCATCAAGTGGTTGCCTTCCACACAAGCCCAGACTGGGGATCATACATGTGGGGACAGGGGGTTGCACAGAGCTGCGCATGGACCAGGAATCAAACCTGCAACCTAGGTATGTGCCCAGACTGGGAATTAAACCAGCAACATTTCAGATACAGGATGACACTCCAACCAATTGAGCCACAGCAGCCAGAGCCTGTAGCATTTCTTTATTCATCATTAATGACGACAACAGCAATTGAGATTTAATATTTTTCCCTACTTTAATTGAGAAAATAGAGCTAGTAGCTATTGAATTGGCCTCCCTGTTTTCACCACAGCCTTCATTCTCTCCATTTCCCACACATCACTCAAAGCCATCTGACCCATACATCAGACCATGTCCCTCTCCAAAGACATGGAGACTGAACTCCCCAAAGGCATGTCTTCACACCAAAAATAAAATCCTGCTCCATCCTGTGGCCCACGAGGCCTCCCAGGAACCAATTCCTGACCTCGTCTCTTGCCATTCTTCCCTCCTTATAGTCACATTGGCCTTGTTTGCTTGTTGTTTTTTTTTAAGGTTGTACTGTGTTTTATTTAAAACTGTATTAAGAATTTACTATTTTGAAAAATCACTGATAACAATCCTCTTTTTTTCCATTTTATTTTGTATTGGCTTCAGATGTGCAGCTTTGTGGTTAGATGAATGTTCCCTCTGATATTTCCAGTACCCAACTGGCACCCTACTAGTTATTGACATATTATTGACTATATTCCCTATGCTGTACTTTACCCCCCTGTGACTATTCTGTAAATATCAATCTCCATCCCTTAATCCCTTCACCTTTTTCACCCAGCCTCCCAACCTCCTTCCCTCTGGCAACCACCAGTCCACTCTCTGCGCCTATGAGTCTGTTTCGATTTTGCTGGTTCATTTAATTTTGTTCTTTAGATTCCACATATGAGTAGAATCATATGGTATTTTTCTTTTTCTGACTGACTTATTTTACTAAGCATGGTACCACTGGCCTTTTTTGCATTCCTTGCCTTGGCCAAGCCTATTCCCTCTTCAGGGCCTTCCTTAGCTTGTACCAGTGTCTTTGCCTGCACAGCTCGCCACTCTTGTCTTACTTCCTTTCATGCAGATTTTAGCTCAAAGCCAACTTCTTCAGGGTGACTTTGCCCATTTCCTTACCTAGAAAGTGTCTCCCTCGCACAATCCCACTGCCCTCTCCATCATACTCTGTCACCCATTCTATTTCTTTTACTTCTGCCTATAATTATTTTTTATGGAACCCATTTTAGAGAGATCTCTACTTATGTGACATGAATAGAAAACACCACCCCTAAAAGTACCATGCCAAATTCTTTTCTCAAGAGGAAACAGGTTCCTCGGGGCATCTTGGCCAAACTCCATAGCTTTACAGCCACTTGTGGCTGAGAGCAGTCTCACTTTGGTATTTAAGACTCGGCTCTCTTTGTTTTCAAATACACATCTCAAAATTAATTTAAAGCCACCCTCTTCCTCTTCCCCATCACAGGCCAGACCTTAGGATTTATGGTAGTAAATGGAGTGAAATCCTCTGCCCTCAGATGCTGTGCTCTCAGGGAACCCAAATCTCACCACTGCATCCAGGAGAAAAGCCGCACAAAGAAAGATAAAGAAGAGAAAGGATCTCTCTCTCCCTCTCTCCTCCTCTCCCCCTTACCCACTCTCCCCCTTCCCCACCTCTAATTTTGTTTGACTTCAAGGGTACAACAGTATTTTTTCCTCTATATGCTCCTCCTCACCAAAGTGTGATGTTTTAGTTCACTTTTAATTTCTACTATGAGCTGCTAGTTTAGGAATCAAAAGCTACCTCATTTTTAGTTCACTGGCTTGTTTGCTCATTCATTCATATGAGCAGCCATGTATTAGGCATTTAGTGCCAGGCAGGTGCTCTTGTAGGGACATGTGCAAACATTTCATAGACTCTCTTGTATCTTCAACATTCACTTCTTTCTTCTCTTGCAAGTCATGTACAACTCACTGGCAGTCAATATCCTGTCTAAAGACAGTCCATGGGATAGCTGGCCAGAAGCAAATTCTATTATCTCGGTTTAGCAAAAATCTTTATAATTCTAAAAAATAGAGGAGCTAGTCTTGCTCTCAGTAAAAATAGCTAGGGCTGCTTTATTTTAGCAATTAAAATCATGTCAATTCTAGATGACTCCGAGAGCAAGGGAGGCTCCTTGTCAGATAAGCTATCATTTTTAACAGACTTTATTTTTTAAATAGTTTTAGGTTTATGGCAAAATTGAGAGGAAGGTACAGAGATTTCCCATATACCCCCTGCCCCCACACAGGTACAGCCTTCCCCACCACCATCAAAGGGAATCTCTTGATGTGCCTGGAAAACCTTTTTACCCATTCATGGTAAAAAGGTTTTCTGTGTCTTATTTTGATTCAAGATGGTTCTGACTAAGGGGCCCGCTGAGATGAAGACTAGGGTTTTCTGAGGGAAGCACCCTCACACCTACCTTTCCAGGGAGCAGCCATGACACCTTTGCCTTTCCCCAAGTGAAGAGCCCCAAGACTTGATCAAGCTCCTGCACTTGGCTACTCCTCAAACATCTACGAATAGAATCACACCACTAACTGGAGTCCTCTTGCACCCCTTCCCTTTGATGGCTGCCAGTAACCAGGATGATTCAAGGACAACCCTATCTTCCCAGGCACACCACCGTCCTGGGTTCTGCCAGTGGACTTCTGGGGTCTACCATGAGACACACATCCCCTGATCTTCAACGGTACACATCAAACACCCAGTCCTTAACCTCTTTCAAGAGGGACCAGGGGTGGAGCCTTACTGCTAACACTCTCATAAGTTCTTCTGCCACTCTACTCCATGGCAGCATCAAAGAAGGCCTACATATTTCACCAGGAATGAGATGTTAGTCCACCAATCTGGTGACACCCCCAATATTTGTTCACTCAGAGCCCTGCTCCCCTGGCTCCAAGGAGGAGAAAAGATCTACCTCCTCTTCCTCATGGGGAGGGAGAGAAATAGCCAGGCTCTGAATGTTCATTCCCCAAAAGGCTGACTCCCCAGTCCTCACAGTCTTCTTATTTTGATTGGTGAGAGTTGGTTTAGTAATCAAGCTCATTCTTACATGGTGCCTCTCAGTAAGCACTGAAGAAGGGTTGTTCCAGGGTCCAGCAACACCCTGAACTTAGAAGCACACAGAGTTCTTCAGGTCTTCAGCTTTGAGCCCAAGCCCCAATTCCAGGACTAAGGGAGAAAATACCATTGCCATGCATTGATTTATTCTTTGTCAATCTCAATTCATTCCTTTCTTAATCTCCAGTATCTCCATCTACCCTCAGAACCTAGAAAAGTGTTTAACAACAAATTTGCTAAATGAAACCTGTTTTGAACTTTTCTAAAACAAGGAGTTAACTGCATCACAAGGAAAACTCATGGTGAATGGCCCTAGTGATTCAAAATCAAAAGAATCTTATTTTTAATTAGCTAAAATGTCCATCCATTTTATTGTATTCCTGCCCAATACAACAATGAAATAACATTTTTTCCCACATGGCATCCCTTTTAAAGGTTCCCAGATAGACATGGTGACTCCGACTTCTTTGCTTCTTATGTCACATAGTTTCCAGACCCACTGGTCATCTTGGCTGCCCTGCTTTGAAGCATTAATATTCTTTTTAAGATGTGGTCTGCCAGTGAAGAGCAGCGGACCCTCACTTCCTGAAAGCTGGACACTCCTTTTCTGTTAATGCAGCTCACACTTACATTAGGATTTAGTCATTTGTTGTGTGGGCTTAATTTTTCAGTAGAGAAACCACGTAGTTGCCTCACATTAAATGTGTGGTAAACAACCTCAGATTTCTTATAGGAACTGCTGCCAAGTCAGACCTTCACCTCCCACCCTGGCTTAAGTGCTTTTTTCAAATATAAATGTTGAGTTTTATATTTAGCCCCATTACATTATCCTCCTTTTGTTTTTATCCTTTTGTTCCAGTCTCCAGAGGTTTTCAGAATTTGACATTATACAGAGATACTAAATTTGTCATTACCTGCAAATTTAACAGACATATTTTCTATGTCTTCATTTAACCACAATTTTTGTTCAATGATCTGCAGAGAATTGAGCCAAGTTGGAGCCCTAGGGTGACCTAGAAGCCTCCGTTTTGACTGGCAATTTGTGAATATGGCCTCTCACCCAAGAGCAAATCCACCCAATCTACCGAATATTGCCCTCAGGCAGCCCACATTCTAATCTCAACCTCTCTCTCTCCCTCCCTCCCTCCCCCTCTCCCCTCCCCTCTCTCTCTCTCTCTCTCTCTCTCTCTCTCTCTCTCTCTCTCTCTCTCTCTCTCTCTCTCTTTTGCGTGTTCTTATAGACTCTAGAGCTTTTAAGAAATGATCTGGTGAAATAAAAATACATCTGCAATAGTTCCATGATTTACTGGTTACATCACCTTATCCTCAAAAATATTTAAGTTAGTATGATATATGTATAGTTAGCTGATTTTCCTCATTTAAAAAAATCATTAAATTATTTTGTAGAATCATTAAATTCTAGATTGGCATAAATTATCCTGATTAACATCAATATTGTTGATCTAATTCTCCAAAAGTTTTACACCTTTTTGAAAATCTAGGTATCTGTCCATCTTCAGATTCCTCTTAAGCTCCATAAATGTGTACAGGACCTCACCATTTCCAGGGCCAAGTCTTCACATTCCTTTAGTATTTGGGAAATTCTATGTCTGAGCATAGACCATTGACAGTGGCTAGATCTTCTATTTTCTCCTCATTTGTCTTAGAAAATGAATTAGTCTACTCTGGCTGCCATGACAAAACACCACACACTGGGGGCTTAAACAGAAGACATTTATTTTCTCACAGTTCTGGAGACTGAACATCATAGGACAGGTTGCCAGCAAAGTCACGTTCTGGTAAAAGCCCTCTTCCTAGCTTGCATACGGCCACCTTCTTGCTGTGTCCTCACATGGCACAGAGAGAAAGGACCAGAGAGCACTCTCCTATATCTCTTCTCATAAGGACACTAATCTCACCAAAGGGCCGGAACCTCATGACCTCATCTAAACCTAATTATCTCCCTAAGGCCCCATCTCCAAATACCACACTGAGAGGTCCTCAACCTATAGATCTTGGAGGGATATGACTCAGCCCACATCAGGAATTAACTAGTTGTTTGTATTATTTATATTATTTGTGCTGCCCTTTCCCAACTTTGAGATTTTTACTCTGCTGGAAATGAAAAAATAGAACAAATTATTATTTTAGTTTTCTTCTTTGGCCAGTGAGCCTATTCTTTCATTATTACTTATTCCAAATTTAAATCTTTAAAAAGACACTTTATAAACCAGCATTTTTCAAAGCTACAGTTTATTCTCTTTGTAAGCCCTCCTGACACCTCTGTGCTCATCCCAGGAACTAAATCCAACAGATCTCACACTTGGCTTTGGCATTTCCCCCCTGACTCATGCACCAGTAATTCCCACAAGATTCCTGCCTCCAACCCAGTCACATTCACCTCAATTTCATAAGTAGCTGACTGGCCTCCAGTAGAATTTCAGAAAGAGCAATGCTCTCTGCCTGCCCACTGTCTCCCAGGTGCCCAGGACCACTCCCTGGGATGCCCAAGTTCAGCAGTCCACCACCAAAGAAGACTGTTCCTTAACATCTTTCTAGCAATGTTCCTTAAAGTAAATTATAGCTTTGTACTTTCTAAAGGTCCATTTGCTGTCTGTTTTGGGTACTTAAAAAATCAATACCAATCTTAATTCCCACTGGAGAAAAAGAGCCCAAATCATTAACGATGCATGAACATAGGAAATTTAAGAAAATATAAAAAGACTGGTTAGCCTTGAAATCATCCATTCTCTTCTCAGAACTCCACTTTTTGTGATCTGGATGGCATCCAGATTTGGTGATGAGAGGGAATGAGAGAGAGAGTTTGTGGGTTTGTTTGTTTTTTTCTATAAAGTAGGGAGGATAAGAGTTTTCTATTTTTAAATTTTGATTTTGCTTTCTTTGTTGTTGTTTTTATTTCTACTGGAGGCTGAATTGGGAAAGATCTTTTGCTGTATAACCTGGAGAGCTTTTATCTAAAACGTTTCTCAAAAAACTATTTTTAAAAGATTTTTCTTTCTTCAAATTCTATTTTATTGATTATGCTATTACAGTTGTCCCAAATATCCTCCTTCTCACCCCTTCACCAGATCCCCCATACCCTCAGGCAATCCCCATAACATTGTTCTTGTCCACGGCTCATATGCATAAGTTCTTTGGCTACTCCATTTCCTATACTGTACTTTACATCTGCTATTCTGTAACTACCTATTTGTACTTCTTCATCGCCACCCCTCTGAACCCATCCTCCCACAACCCCCTATAATCTGCCAGCCATCAAAACACTCACCATATCCATTATTCTGTCTCTTTTCTTCTTCCTTGCTTAGTTTGTTTTCTAGATTCAATTGTTGATAGATATGTATTTATTGTCATTTTATTGTTCATAGGTTTGATGTTTTTCTTAAATAAGTCCCTTTATCATTTCATATAATAATGGTTTGGTGATGATAAACTCCTTCAGTTTTTTCTTATCTGGCAAGCACTTTATCTGCCCTTTGATTCTAAATGATAGCTTTGCTGGGTAGAACAATCTTGGCAGTAGAATCCTGCTTTTCATGACTTTGAATATCTCTTGCCAATCTCTTCTAGCATGAAAAATTTCCGTTGAGAAATCAGCTGACAGTCTTATGGGAACTCTCCTGTAAGTAACTAACTGCTTTTCTCTCACTGCTTTTAAGATTCGGGCCTTATCAATAACCTTTGACATTTTAATTACCATGTGTCTTGGAGTGGGCCTCTTTGCATCCATCTTGCTTGGGAATCTCTGTGCTTCCTGGAGTTGCATGTCTATTTCCTTCACCAAATTAGGATTTTATTATTTTTTTCAAATAGATTTCCAATCTCTTGCTCTTTCTCTTCACCTTTTGGCACCCCTATGACACAAATGTTGGAATGCTTGAGGTTGTCCCAGAGGCTCCATACCCTAGCCTCATAGCCTTATATATATATATATATGTAATATATATATATTTATTTATTTATAAATAAATATATATATTTATTTATTTATATTTATATTTATATTCATATATATTTTCATATATATATATATTCTTTTCTTCTTGTTCTGATTGGCTGTTTTTTGCTTCCTTATGGCCCAAATCATGATTTGATTCTCAGTTTCATCCACTCTCCTCTTGTTTCCCTAAAAATTGTTCATTATTTCAATTAGTGTGCACTTTGTTTCTTACTGGATCTTTTTCATGCTGTTGAAGTCCTCACTGAGTTCCTAGAGCATCCTTACAACCAGTGTTTTGAACTCTGCCTCTGATAGATTGCTTATTTGTATTTTATTTAGTTCTCTGTCTCCTCATTTTGGCAGCCTCCCTATGTTTGTTTCTATGTATTAGGTAGAGCTGCTGTGAATCCCTGTCTTGGTGGCATGGCCTAATGTAGTAGGTATCCTATAGGGTCCAGTGGCACAGCCTCCCCTATCACCCAAGCTGGGTACATGAAGTGCACCCTTCATGTGGGCTGAATACTCCCTCTTTTTGTAGTTGAGCCTTGATTGCTGTTTGCAGGTCAATGGGAGGGATTTACCCAGTCCAGTCAGCTGCAAGGACTGGCTGTGACCACTGACCACCAACCTCTGCCCTCTGTGGAGGACCAACTGTGCAGGGGCAGTATGGTGGTACTCTGACATGGTCTGTAGCTGTCCACTCTGTGTGTAGGCTCTTAGGTTTCCCAGGTCATGCAGTACAATGTCAGCGCCACCTCTGTTCTGCCCAGGGTCACCCTGCATGAGCTATAAAGCAACCTGCAAATGGCTGCTACTTGTAGTACTGAGCTTGGAGGTTCCCAAGAGAAGCCTAGCTGTGAACCTAGGCTGGCTGTTGCTAGTCTTGGGCCTGGAGCTACATAGAAAGAGGTATAGGGGACTGCGGCTCACTGAGGCCAGGTGTTGCTTGTTTGATAGGATATAAAAAGTTGTGAAGCAGGAGCCAAAACCAACCATTCATATGGAGAAACCACTGTTAACAGCCTGGTTGGGCCCATAAATTGGGTAGGATGGAGTCCCAGGGGATCTCCAGGGAGAAGAAACCAGTGTTAGATTGATGAAGTCTCAGATATGGCACCCACCTGCCAGCGCTGTTACTCTGTGGGGGAAGGGTTCAGAAAAGGGACAAGGGCTTCTGCCCAACTTTCTCTCCAGAAGAAACTGTCCCCCAATGCTCACCCTGTTGCCAGACACTTCAGTTCCTCCCATATGACAAAGGTGCCTGTGCCTTTCAAGCTGCTACCCCAATGTTGGAGTTCAGTGGGATTGAGTCTGAGTAAATGTATGCCTGTGTTTTTTAAGAACTGCTTGGAACACCAGCAGTTTCTTCTACCAACTCAATCCCTGCTGGTTTTTGCAGCCAGCAATTATGGGGACTTATCTTCTTGGCACTGTAATCCTGAGCTGAGGGGCCTGGTCTGGGGATGGGACTCCTCATTCCCAAGATATCTCTGCTGAATTCTTATCCACCACACTTGGAGGTGCGACTAGCCCACTCCACATCTCTGCCCTCCTACCAGCCTGGATGGATGTGGTTTCTTTAATTCCTAGTTGTTGGACTTCTATTCAACTCCATTTCTGACAGTTCTGCGTGATGGTTGTTCTACAATTTAGTTGTAATTTTGATGTGGTTGTGTGAGGAGGCAAGCCGTGTTTACCTATACCTCTATCTTGACTGGAAGTCCCATGGGTCCTTCAAAGATTTGTATTTAATTTTAGAGAGAGGAGAAGGGAGGGAGAAAGAGAGGGAAAGAAACATTGATGTGAGAGAGAAACATGAATTGGTTGCCTCTCATATGCATTCCAACTGGGTATCAAACCTACAACCCAGGCATCAAACATACAAGTTGGACATGTGCCCTGACCAGTAATCAAATCAGTGAAATCTTGACTTGCAGGAGAATGCCCAAACAACTAATCCATACTAGTCAGGGCTCAAAAACTATTTTAAATACATTTAATCAGTAGGTCTCTAAAAATACTCTCTTTTCTTGATTTTTGCCAATATAGTATCTTGTTTTAATTGTATTTTCTTGAGCATAGTGAGGTTAAGCATTTTTTTCACATGTGAATTATCTATATATTTTGTGCTTTTATCTGTCATATGTTTTCTTTAAATTATATTTATGGATTTAGAGAGAGTGAGGAAGGGGGGAGAGAAAGAGAGAGAGAGAAATCAAAACATTGATTTGTTGTTCCATTTATGCATTCATTAGTTGAGTCTTGTATGAGCCCTGACTGGAGATTTAACCTGCAAACTTGGTATATTTGGATGACATTCTAACCAACTGAGCAACATGGCCGGAGCTGTCAGACATTTTTTAATTAAATGTAGATATTATTTATATATGGTAAGCCTCTGTCTGGTGTATAAGTCATGATTTGTGTTCCTATTCTGTTATTTGCCTTTGGAATTTTTTTATGATGTCCCACACAAAAATTGTAAAAATATTTTTCTATGTCAACTTCTAATTGTTTTTAACTATAGAAATGAGCCACTTGGGCTTTTATCAGAATAAAAAGCAATATTGTCTTTCTTTAGCCTCATCCTCTCTGACCTAAAAATCTTAACACTGGTTTTTCCCACTTTTTCCCAGAGTTCTATATTTTAAGCATTATATCATCCTTGAGACTTACACCAAATATATTCTGTGGCCCTTATGTCAGATTTTTATACCCATATCTCTAACAATATTAATTATAATTGTAATAATACTTATATTCTGAAATTTATTAAACACCTATTATGAACCATGTATTTTCTTGTTTATTTTACTTGTACCATTTTATTTGAGCCTTACAAAAATTCCACTTTATAGATGAGGGAGGTTAAGATTAAAGATGTTAAGTGGTCTCCTCAAGGTTGTACAAGTCATAAATGCTAGAACCAAAATTCAAACCTGAGAACTTCAGTTTTCTATCTCCAAAACCCATAATTGCGGCATTTTATTGACTAAGAAAATAATTAGGCACATTTCTCCAACAAATTTCTAGCTAAAAGGAAGTTTCCTGAACATTAAACCATAATTTCTAGGTTTTAGAGTATATATGTGATAAATAATATATATATAGCACTAATATATATAGCACTGAAAATATTATACTATATAATATATATACTACATAGTGTATATGTGTATGTGTATAATATATGTGTATACACACACATATATACATGGTATAGTACTGATGATCCACAGCACAATCTTCCATACAAGTTCTGGGACGTAGATATTAAAAAGAATTGACTCTATTAATGAAAGCTAAAATCACATGTGTAAACACATTGCTTTTAATCTACTCAATTATTTCCCCATAAACACTAACTATGCATCCCAAATTGTGCTGGACATAAAACATACCATAAAACTTAAACCTTGGAAGATCCATTTCCATAGTCTAATGGAATAGTTTTCAGAGATGAAAATTCTGAAGCTCCAAGATTAAATGTCCCTAGATACTGTTTTCTTCTTCTATTAATAAAATTGAAGATGGGCACAGAAGGCACACTACACAGGCACACCACTGAGTAATTAATTACCACATCTCATGATCAATTGTAAATATTTTTTTTCTTATGCACTTTAATTCAGGAGTTACAAACTGGTAATGGTCAGTGGCCAAAATCAGCCTGCAGAAAAACCTTCATTATTCTACATAAATCAGCGTACATTTCTCTAGTTTGCCACAGGCAAACTAGTTCCTACTGCATGTGCTTCTATCTGTCATATGTTTTCTGACCTAATGTGATACATTTATATAACCTGGCCTCATCTCCCTAGGCATTTCAGCTTATGGTCCCTGAATAGATCATGTGATTGTGAAAACAATGAGACAAAAGAAGCCCATATTAGAGACCTTATAATCTAAGCCCTCCACAGGCACATTGCTCCCTAAATAAATTGAAGGAGTAAAATCACTTTCCCACCATTCAGCCATCCAATAGACACTCTGCTATTCTAACTCTCTTCTCTCTGTTCCTCCTTTCCCTCTCAGTACCAAGCCCTAAATTACAAAATTTGTTCCACAATCTACGTCACGGAGATACATCCCTGACCTTCCACAAATCCAGTCTTTTTCATTGTGTCATGTTTGGTATAAGCTCCAGGGAATAAAAGCAAAACTGTACTCACTCTATCTTTCTAACAACCTTGAACATTGCTGTAGAGTGGATCATGGAGACTAAATTGGGTTTGTTTGTTTGTTTGTTTGTTTAGGAAAAGGAAAGGACCAAATATTCTGCTTTCCATCTTAAAAACTTCACTATTGTAGAAAAGCTCATAAAACTCTGAACTTTTCCCCAGGTCATTTTAAAAGTGCTTGGTTAGCCCTGGCTAGTGTGGCTCAGTTGGCTGAAGCATCATCCTGTGCACCCAAAAGGTCATGGGTTCAATCCCTGGTCAGGGTATGTACCTGGGTTGCAGGTTCAGTCCCCAGTTGGGCATGTATGGGAGGCAACCAATCAATGTTTCTCTCTCATGTGAGTTTTTCTTTCTCCCTTCCTCTCTCTCTAAAATAAACTAAAAACAAAAAAATAATAAAATTAAAATAACATAAAATAAAATAAAAAGTGCTTTGATAGGGTGGGCATGAAAAAAAATTCACAAAGCTTTAAAAGCAGAACCCAGGAAAGTGGTTATGGTTATAAACTCTAGCAGCTTGGTTTATTTAGATCAGTTCCTAGTGAATGGTCAGGCAAAGAACTTTAACCTTCAAAAAGAGTTTTCAAATATATCTTTTAAATCACAGAAATAATATCAATGTTGGAAATACTTGCAGAGCTTTATTTTAGGCAGTGAATGATATAACACAATTCTATATCCATAAAACACAATTCTTTTCTCGTCATAAGGCTAAAAGAAATAGGCTAGACTCCACTAGGAGCCCAGATTCCCTGGGGAGTCCCATCAAATCATTTCATAGGCAAGAGATTATAATAATATTTGCATTTGAAGGCTGTGTCTAAATGATGCCAGCAAACATTTGATTAGGTTGATGTACTCAAGCAACTAGGCAATTTGGTGAAACATTTACTCAAGCCCATGTTGTTTGGCTACATTAACCAAGTTATTGATTGGCTTGTTTGATTAGCTGGTCACTTTGCTAGATCCTGTCTGCTCACTCACATCCCCTTTGGCCACATGGAATAGTCATACACAACATTCATTTCCCATTTGTACATTCTGCAGGGTAATCACCTATTTACAAGTCCATCTCCCTCACTAAACACTGAGCTGCTGTAAGGGCAGGGGCAGCTTCCTGTCTGTCTTCTACCTTCAGCACCCTGTTCTGTGTTGGGATTTGTAGAGTATGGGGAGTTGGTCCATGGCATGGTTATTGGCAAGCTGCCTTTGTGGTGTGATGGAAATTTGTCACATTTTTTAATGCCTAAGTGTTTAACTGTTTCTTGAGGGCCAACTTAAAAAGGTTAGTTAAGTACTTCCCCTAAGGTACCATGCAATTTCCCATCTCTACACAGCCACACTTGCCTATCCATCAGATGGCTTCTCCATGGTATTCCCACCACCCACGCCTTTCACTCTTCTGTTTTCATGTGCTGAACCTTCCATGAAGCACTCCCTGACAATCTGACAGATATTTTCTCCTACTGAATTCCTCTACCATTTACTCCAGGTATTTGAGTATTTAATAATGAATACACAGCCGGCTTGCTCTGTATTCATCAGCGTATATTTTGTATCACCTACTGCAAAGATTATTAAGCCGTTTGAGATCTGGACCAGTGCATTAGTCCAGCTGAATTTTTGTGATCAATTAAATAATAAATGATAACTGAAAGTTGTCCAGTGTTCTATACTTCCACTCAATTGCTGTAAGGGCAGGTCTAATGCCTACATCTAACATATTAGAAAACGGAAGCCTAGAGACTCTGTTAGTAGAAGTGAAGTAGTTTCTATTCAGGCACATATTCTAACAAAAGTTCTTTAGTAGTCCTAAAAAGATGCTTGCTCTTTCCCCAGCATTATTATTAAGGCACGTGAGTCTCAACATAGATTTTACAATCTTAATACAAACTACACCTCATTAAGTATCATAGGTGGAAGGAATCCTTTATCTGGCAGGACTGCTTACAGCAAATATATGTTCCATCTGCTGGAAAACCTACTGCCCACAGGACACAAGAACTGGGCAACTGGACTCCACAGCATCGGCTCATCATAGAGCCACAGAGCTGGCTCTATTACTGACTGAGCCAAATGACAACTTTCCAAGTAGCTAACTCTATAGGATTCGACTATGGGCCCACAGTTAGGAGGTTGTGAGGATGGGTTTTTTTTTACATTGAAGACTCCCCTTCATTAAGATTCTTGGGAGAAAGTCCTGTCTGGTACTGGTACCAAGAACAAAACTTTTCCAAATCAATTGTTCTGTCTTTTCTTATGGACCCTATGGCATTTTCAACTAATCAAGCTTCTTTGGGGGGGTGGGGGGCTAGAGCTGAATTTGTGACCTATGCTAAGCAAGTGAACACATTTTATAGGCATCTTAACCTTTCTGCTGATTCTACGTAACGACCCACATTTACTTTTCCTTTTAGTTTTCCCCTGCTCTTAATTTAAAGTAGATAATCAGAAGGATAAACTTACTGAGATGAGATGGAAATCTGCCTGTCCCTCTCCTCTCAACCATCCCCTGTCCCAGCTACTAATGCCTTCATACCCCTCCCTTCTCCCAACACCATCAGCTCCAAAATAGATTTTAGAAAATCATTTTACATGATACTGAAAGGGTTTATACCATTTTTTATCATAGACCCCTTTGTTAAAGGGATAGATCTCCCCAGTAAAATATACCATCCCAACCCCCAAAAAATGGTTTTTTAATCTTACCTGAGAATATATTTATTGAATTTCAAGAGAGAGGATGGAGGACAGAGGGGGTGAGAGAGAGAAAGAGAAACATTAAAGTGAGAGAGAAACATTAATGTGAGAGAGAAACATCAATTGGTTGCCTCCCGTACGTACCCTGACCAGTGATCAAACTCACAACCTAGGTATGTGCCCTGACCAGGGATTCAACCTGCAACATTTTGGCACTCCAACCCACTAAAGCACCCAGACAGGTCTTAACTCAAAATCTTTGAGTACATATCCAGGAGCTCTTTAATCTCTAAAATTGAACCCTGGCCCATGGATTGCAAGGAATAAATCCTTGCTCAAGTGAATGCACAAGGCTCTGGAATCACCTCTCAGGACTTGCTGCAAACCCAACAGAAAGGGAACTTGCTGAATTTCCCAAGCCTCTGTCACCAAGGCAGGCAGGGGCCCTGGCCTCCCACCCAGCTGAGTCTCCCAGCTCCCCATCCACACTTCTCTCTCTGCCAAAAGACTGTGAAATGATGGCTCCTTCAGAATCCTTTGCTATGCTCTTGCCTTACTTTATGCCACAACTGACATCCTAACAATCCCATCCAGATGTTTTTTGTCAAAGTTTGATTTTCTGCTGAGTCCACCAGCCCTGGCCTCAGGCCCCAAAGTTTTGCTGCCTCACAACTTCAACAGTGGACAGACATAAACAAGAAGAAGGAGCTCAAAAAACCTTGTAAGTGAGGGGACAGAGAGAAGGAGAGAGAAGCTTGCAGAAGCAAAGACCAAAGATCCCAAGAAACCATGGCTAGATAGATGCTGAATTCCAGCTGTGTGAATGTGTGTGTAAAATTACACTATGTATAATATCACCAAAAAACTGCCAATGCTAATGATTTTAATATATACCTAAGAAGTAGAAAAGAGAAGAAAAACTGAAAAAAAAAAAAAAAACAGTTTTAGTGTGTAAAAGGAATGGCAATTATAGCTTTACATAAAATGTATTTACCATTGATGAATAATTACCAAATGTAAAATAACTAGTATGGCAGTCTACTTACACATCACTACTCTTGTTATAAATTGCATTTGTCTTGCATGCTAAAGTTGTTCCCTGTTAGTTAGGTCTCCAGACTTGCTGCTCACAATCTCCAACATGAAAGAAGACATTGACAGGATCCACATCTTATTTTTGTTTTTCCCTTATCATCTAAATAACGTAGCAAGAGATGCCTGGAAACTGAGCATCTTGCTCTAGGAACCCAATTTTGCATACCTTTCTGAAATCACTAGAGGAAAATCCAAAATAGTATGAAAAAATGTTACAGAACATTTGATTTACCGAAAAATGGGGGTTGCAATAATGTAACAGCATAAGAAGGCTACATAAAGAAGTAGGTTTTGAACTTAGCTTTGAAGAAAATCTACAGTATGAATTTGGTAGAAGAATTTTGCAGTCCAGGAAGAAAAGTGTTTTCTGTGATATAGAAAATATTCAAAGAATTATTTATCTCATATTAATGTACCCATTACATTATAATGAAGTAAGAGAAGCTTTGAATGCCTCTTTTAAATAAGTTTAAAACATTATTTTTATTTATTTACCTACAGAAATATATATTTATATTTTGCCTGTTAGCTTAAAAAAAAAATGAAAAATCCAGAAGCCAAAGAACCTATGTACCCCTATGTTCATAGCAGCACAATTTACAATAGCCAAGTGTTGAAAGCAACCTAGGTGCCCATCAGTAAATGAATGGATCCAAAAATTATGGTACAGTTACACAATGGAACTCTATGCCATAGAAAGAAAGAAGGAGCTCCTACCCTTTTCAACAGCATGGATGGAACCAGAGAGCATCATGCTAAGTGAGATAAGCCAGGCAGTGAAAGACAAATACCATATGATCTCACCTTTAACAGGAACCTAATCAGCAAAACAAACAAACAAGCAAAATATAACCAAAGACACTGAAATTAAGAACAGACTGACAGTCACCAGAGGGTAGAGGGGAGGGAAGATCAGGGGAAAAGGGGAAGGGTTTACAGGAACAACTATAAAGGACACATGGATAAAAACTAAGGGAGTGGAAATGAGAGGGAGGTGGGGAGAGCTGGGGCAGAGGACTGGGTTGGGAGTAAAAGACAGAAAACTGTACGAGAACAACAATTTAAATAAATAAAATAATAATTTTAAAAAAGAATACACAGATAAAAAATCCAGAAGCCATAAGTTTGCCTATAAAGCTTAAATAATAAAAATAATTTATTGTAAAAATTGAATAATAAAATCAACAGTAGATAACACAACCCGACTTGATATTCCTTGCTTAAATAGAGTAATAGGGTAGAAAAGGTGTTTCTTCAACTTCTTGGTTTGAACCTACTAAAATCAGGACTGTACCTGATCAGATAACAACTAAAAGTCATGACAGGTGTTAGTAAACTCATACAATAATGATAACTACAGCAAAATGTACTGTATTGTAAATGGTGAAGGCAAGTCAAATGCTTATAAGTCTGAGTTAAAGCTGAAGAGTTTGGAAACTCACCAAAAACTCAGCTAGTGGGTGAGGAGGGCTGTTGCTCCCCTTGCTCCAGTGCCCCAGCGGCTTAGCAGACCCACAGTGTTGCGGTCTGAATCTGGAGCCCAGTTAGGGAGGCTGAGTGTGTTGGTCCATGTCCCCCAGAAAGCAAACACCCAGACAGGAGTACACATGAAAGATATTTTTAGGCATTATAGGCTGAATTGTGTCCCCCACAAAATGCATTTGTTCAAGTCCTAATTCCCAGTACCTCAGAATGTGAATGCATTTGAAGATACAATCTTTAATGACATTAAAGGGTCCTAAGTAGGTTAAAAGGTATCTATGTTAAAATAAGGTCACTGGTAGGGGGTAGAGGGATTGAGCAAAAAAGAAAAAAGACTCATGGACATGAATAACAGTGTGGTGATTGCGGGGTGGAGGGTATAAGGTCGATAAATGGTAATGGAAAAAATACAATAAAAAAAGAAGTTTAAAAAATAAGGTCACTGGGGCAGGCTCTAATCCAATAGGATTGGTGTCCTCAGAAGAAGAGGAAATTAGGACACAGACATGCACAGAGGGAAGACCACAAGGAGACACAGGGAAAAGACGGTATCTCCCAGCTAAGGAGAGAGGCCTCGGAAAAAAGTAACCCTGCCTACACCCTAATCTCAAACTGCTAGCCCCCAGAACTGGGAGAAATCAACGCTGTTGTTTAAGCACATCCCACATCCCGCACAGTCTATAGTATTTGTTATGGCAGATATAGCAAACTAATACTCAGGAAACTCCTGTGAGAGAAAATGAGGAGGGAGCCGGTAGAGGGTGGGAGAACCAGGACTCCACAAAGCTGATCTGACCCAGTGTGAAGGAGACAGGGAAGGGAGGGAAGGAGGGAGGGAGGGAGGAAAATCTGAGTGTGTAGTGCAGGTCTGAGATAAGTTTGGCAAGGCCAACGAGAGCCCTGTATCTCCAGGGAATGCAGTGTCTTGGTGCTCCTGCCCTGCTCAATCACCAGTGGAAAGCTGCTCATTGACAGCACTGGTGATGGACCTCAGAGCACAGCTGCCGGAGCTGACAGTTTGGTACACTCCCTACATCAGGAAATCTGAATCGTGACTGTCCACACGGGAGGACCTCCGTGACTCTGGACAGTCCAGGAAGGGCTTCACAGTGAAACAACACAAATGCCTGTAGAAATTCCCATTGAAGGAATCAGTTTTCCAATTTGGTTGCCATGTGAAACTACATAATGTTCTCATTTTCCTTCAGACACAAATATTCTTCTAAGCTCTGCAGAGTGAAAACCAACATAGTCAGACCCCACTGACTGAAGAATTCTGGCCACATGGAAGATAATTATCCTGCAAATTATCTCTCTATTCCCATGTGGAAAACACAAATACAGATAGTGATGGTCCTGCTAAGGAGCTTTTACAGCAGGAGCTGCAGGTGGGACAACCTATCTTAGCTGACCCTGGAGTGGGAAGGTCAAAGGTGATTTTGAGGGTTTGGTCCCCACATCCCAACGATTCACCCAGCCCCACACAGAGACCACAACCCAGACATGTGTCCCAACTGGGAAACGAACCAGTGACCTTTCGCTTTGCAGGATGATGCCCTAGCAACTGAGCCGCACCGGTCAGACCAGCCCCACACCTTTTGAGCTTGCCTTCATTCCTTTGCATGGAGAATCAAAATGTCTGGTTTTCTTTAAAGCTATGAGTTGTCTAGCATGCTGTGTAAGGAACAGAACATAAAAACAAGCATGGAGACATAGAGAATTTGACAGGTTCAAATCAACCAAAATGCAACCAAGAATCTAACATGCAGATTCAGTCTTTGCATCTCCAATACCTAGCATGGTGGCTTGAGAGCAGATGTTGTATTCATGTTAAGAGAATAAATGGCACACATATTGAATTATAGTTTCATGGTGATTAATAATAAATGGAAGTAGTTCCTGTAAATAACTGTAATTAGCATGTCTGTGGTCAGGTAAGTAGGGGTAAATTACTCAGAGCAGAAAGTTGTAGTGAGCCTCTTCTAAGGTCCCCAGAATTCAGAATCCGCCCCAAAAGTGGGGAAAGAAAATGAGGCACAGACGGTAGGCTGGGCTCAGCAGCTTTTAGGGCAGGGATGCACTTGTAGGAGGGAGGAGGCTGAGGCATTTCATTCTACTTCACCTTCTACTTCCAGTGCAGTGCAGTATTTAGGGTAGGGGGTCTGAAATATATGATATGCAGGCTTTCCCAAACCAGCATCATCCCAGTGTCTTCCTGAGACTGATAAAATGGAAGTTTTTGTCCATTCATTCAGTTCATGCCAATGATCAGGAACTATGCTATGCACTTGGAAAATGCAAACTAATAAAATGTATTCCCTACCATAAAAGAAGTTAAATGTATCACAGGCAATTATATTACATATGTGTGAGATCTGATAATAGAGGTTATGTATAAAGAGCTTCCAGAGCAAAGATGGGAAGAAGTGGCTGCAGGGAAAGTAATGGGATCACAACAGTTGACATTTGAGCTGGCCAAGTGGAACACCAGAAAGCAAGGAAGAATATTCTGTCTAGAAGAGCGGAGAAATAGCAGGTGCAAAGACACAGAGGACCAATAGTTTTGATTGAAATGAAGTGGGAAGGTGTAAGGAATAATAAGGCTGTGGGAAGGGAAAGAAAAAGAAACAATTTTAAAGATGAAATTCATTACAAATAGGTGGCCCTGGAGTCACCTGAAGGAGATGCTGGGTAGCAGGGCCATGGTGAGGCCCTGGGCTTTTGGAACACCAGTAGCCAAGAAGTTGCAAGAGATGAGGAACGCAGGGTCCTGAAAGGGGAGCTGGAAAACACTAAAGACAAGCTTGATTTCTTTTCTTTATCCTTTCACATGTCATATAAAGTTAGTTTTCTAAGCTCTTCTTAGGCCCTTAACCTCTTGCTCAGAGTGAAGAGGCAAGCAGTGGCTCGGTGATAACGTAATGGTGCCTGTGGGGAAGGAAACTCAGACCAACCCAGAGACTGAGGATGGCAGCTGCACGGGAGGGCACCTGCTCCCAGAATCGCTAACTCTCTTCTGAAATCATCCCCTGGGGTACCATGCCCTCACCCACACATACACACACACCCCTCTCTAAAGCAGAAGCAAGGTCAAGAGGTGGGGATTTCCAGTTCCTCAGGGCCCAGTGGGCAGCCCACCCTCCTCCCAATTCCACCTGCCCACTAAATGGAAGATCAATCTAGATGGCTAACAGGCCTGGCTCTGGAGTAATCAAGTTTAGAAAAAGACATTTACCTTTCCGCATGGGACTTCAAATGGAGTCCATTTACAAGTCCTACTACAATTTAGATATTAAAAGTAATTAAAACAAATCTTTGTTAGCAGTTTACTTAAATTATGCATATAGTATCTCTCAGTAGGTACTCTTTAGGACTAGAGTTTAGCTACCAATCAAGCAATCACCCTGGAATTTAATTTAGAGAACAAAATTTGGCTCAAAACTTCACATTGGTCCATATTCAAGAAGGGCAACAGAGCTAATTCAGTGGGAAAGTCCAGTCAGGACTGCAGTCAGGCAGGTTAAGGGCCATTTAAGGCTGCTGTGGGCAGAGAATTAAACATTAAAGATATTGCCATGACAGCAGGAATGACGAATATTTACTGACTGCTTTTGTGAGTCGGGCATTTTCCTATTCAATTATGTCTTGGAATTTTCCAGAAAGTACAGCAGCACATATGCACCCACCATCCAAAATTAACAAGTGAGATTTTGTCATATTTGCTTTAAATTTTTATTTTAAAAAACTTACAAATAAATTTATATTTTCTAAATACCATTTCTCCCTTTCTCTCCTCAGAGTCAGCCACTATGCTATGAATCTGGTGCATATTCAGTAATATTTTTATATTTTACTATGCTTATATGTACTTGTAAATGATATTATAGAGTATTGGTTTAGGTTTTTGTTTTATTTCTTGAAAATTCTCTTTTTTCAACTCAAATGTATGACCTGATTAATCAGTTCCATGGCATTTATCAACTTTTACTATGCCATTAAATTTATTCATTTTATTTATCATATATTGTCTTATCATTACACTATAAAAGAAATAGAAGAATTTTTTCTGCTTTATTCAATCATGCATTCTGAGATATATACAGTGCCTATCATATAGTAAATACTTAACACATATTTGTGGAATAAGTGAAAAAGTTCAGTTAATTATTTAACTTCGTTTTTGTTTTATTGTTATTCAGTTATAGCTGTCCCACCCAATTGCTCTCCCCTACTTGTCCCTCCCACTCCCAAAGTCAATCCCCTCCTACTGTCCATGTCCATGAGTCCTCTATTCATGTTCCTTTGCTTGCCCCTTCCCCTCCTCTTCCCTATTATCCTTATCTCCCCTCCCCTCTAGTCATTGTCAGTTTGTTCTTTATTTCCAAGTCTTTAGCTCTATTTTGCTCTTTTGTTTTGTTAATTAAGTTTCCGCTTATAGGTGATACCATACAGTATTTGTCTTTCACCACCTAGTTTACTTCACTTAATGCAATGCTCTCCAGTTCTATCCATGCTGCTGTGAAGGGCAGGAGCTCCTTTCTTTCTGCTCCATAGTATTCCATTGTGTAAATGCACCACAGTTTTTTCATCCAGTCATTTCCTGATGGGCACTCAGGCTGTTTCCAGCACTTGGCTATTGTAAATTGTGCTGCTATGAACATTGGGGTGCATAGGATCTTTTGAATTGATGATTCAGGATTCTTAGGGTATAGTCACAGCAGTAGGATCGCTGGATTGAAAGGTGATTCCATCTTTAATTTTTTGAGGAAATTCCATACTGTTTTCCACAGTGACTGTACCAGTCTGCATTCCTACCAACAATGTGTTAGGGTTCCCTTTTCTCCACAACTTCGCCAGCACTTCTTGCTTATTGATTTATTAATGAATGTCATTCTCCCCAGTGTGAAGTGGTATCTCATTGTGGTTTTCATTTGCATCTCTCTAATGGCTGGTGATGTTGAGCATTTTTTCATGTGTCTTTGGCTTTCTATATATTCTCCTTGGAAAAGTGTCTGTTCAGGTCCTTTGCCCATTTTTTAATTGGATTGTTTGTCTTCCTGGAGTGGAGTCCTGTGAGTTCTTTATATATTTTGAAAATCAAACCTGTGTCTGAGGTATCACTGGTAAATATGTTTTCCCATATGGTTGGTTTTCTTTCCATTTTGTTGATGTTTTCTTTAGCTGTGCTGAAGTTTTCTTAGTTTGATGTAGTCCCATTAGTTTATTCTTTCCTTTATATCCCTTGCCCTAGGGGATATATTGGTGCAAATATTGCTGCATGGGATGTTTGAAATTTTCCTGCCTAAGTGTTCCTCTAGGACTTTTACCATGTTACAACTTACTTGAGGTCTTTTATCCATCTTGAGTTTATTTTGGCGTATGTTGTAAATTGATGGTCAAGTTTCAGTTTTTTGCATGTAGCTGTCCCAATCTCCCAACACCATTTGTTGAAGAAACTATTTTTACTCCATTTTATATCCCTGCCCCCTTTATCAAATATTAACTGACTGTATTGACATGGGTGTTATTTCTGGGCTCTCTATTCTATTCCATTGGTCTATGTGTCTGTCCTTATGATTTTTATGCATCTTTCAGGATTTATTTATCCATTTCTGTACTGGGGTTTATTTGAATTATTTCTAATTTTTGATATTGCAAACAATATTACACAAAATCCTGTACACACATACAAATGTCTCTCTGAGGCATTTACTTAGAGCAGATAACTAGGTCATAGGATATGTGTACCTTAAACTTTACTGAAAATTATCAATCTACTACCAAAGAGGTTTACCACCTTTCACTCTTACTGCTTTCCTACTTGTGCATTAACACTTCGCATTATTAATGTTTTTTAAACAGATAAAAATAAAATGACATGTCAGTTTCCTATTAATTTACATTGTCCTGATTACTAGTGTGACTGAATGTGTCCTCACACATGTCCTGGCTCTCTGGATTTCTTCTTCTCTGTGGGACCTATTCATGTTCTTTGCCCATTTGATGTCTATTATTTGTCTTTAAACAATAACTTATAAGAGTGTTTGATCTGCCATATACGCCAATATCTTCCATCAGGATTGGCCTAGCTTTGTTTTGGAATTTTTAGTCATTCACATTTCTAATTTCATTAGTTTTCTATTACCCCAATCCACGCATTTTTCCTTACTTTAATGTCATGAAAACACTCTCCTATATCTTTTATCATCTACCTATTTATCTTATAATTATATCTTATATACAGTTACAAACTTTCTTTTTCACATTTGGTCTCTAATCCATCTTAAATTTAGTTTTATAAATTCTGTAAGGTAATGACCTAATTTTACTTTTTAAAAATATTTTTAATTTTAATTGTTGTTCAAGTACAGTTTTCTATCTTTTACTCCCATCCCAGACCACCCAGCCAGCTCTCTCTACCTCGCTCCCATTTCCACCCCCCCTAGTTTTTGTCCATGTGTCCTTTACACTTGTTCCTGTAAACCCGTCCCCTTTTCCCCCGAAATTCCCTCCCCTTTCCCCTCTGGTGACTGCCAGCCTATTCTCTATTTCAGTGTCTTTGGTTATATTTTGCTTGTTTGTTCATTTTGTTGTTTAGGTTCCTGTTAAAGGAGAGATCATATGGTGTTTGTCTTTCATCACCTAGCTTATCTCGCTTAGCATAATGCTTTTCCAGTTCCATCCATACTGTTTCCATGCTGAAAAGGGTAGGAGCTCCTTCTTTCTTTCTGCTACATAGAATTCCATTGTGTAAATATACCATAGTTTTTTGATCCATTCATTTACTGATGGGAACCTAGGTTGCTTCCAGCACCTGGCTGTTGTAAATTGTGCTGTTATGAACATTGGGGTGCACAGGTTCTTTTGGATTGGTGTTTCAGGGCTCTTAGGATATAATCCTAGCAGTGGAATTGCTGGGACAAAAGACAGATCCATTTTTAGTTTTCTGAGAACATAATGTTTTCCATAGTGGTTGTACAAATCTGCAACCCTACCAACAGTGTACTACAGTTCCCTTTTCTCCACGACCTCCCCAACACTTGTTCGTTGCTTTGTCTATGATGGCCATTCTGACTAGTGTGAAGTGGTATCTCACTGTGGCATTAATTTGCATCTCTCAGATAGCTAGCGATATTGAGCATCTTTTCATGTGTCTCTGGATCCTCTGTATGTCCTCCTTAGAGAAGTGTCTGTTCAAGTCCTTTGCCCATTTTTAATTGGGTTGCTTGTCTTCTTAGAGTGGAGTCATGTAAGTTCTTTATATATTTTGGAGATTAAACCCTTGTCTGAAGTATCATTGGCAAATGCTTTCCCATACAGTTGCTTCTCTTTTTATTTTAATACTGTTTTCATTAGCTGTGCAGAAGTTTTTCATTTAGATGAGATCCCATTTGTTTATTCTTTCCTTTATGTCCCTTGCTCTAGGGGGTATATCAGTAAAAATGTTTCTGTGTGAAATATCTGAGATTTTCCTGCCTATGTTCTCCTCTGGGACTTTAATGGTGTCATGACTTATATTTAAATCTTTCATCCACCTTGAATTTATTTTTGTGTATGGTGTAAGTTGGTGCTCGAGTTTCATTTTTTTGCATGTAGCTATCCAGTTCTCCCAACACCACTTGTTGAAGAGGCTATTTTTACTCCATTTTATGTCACTGACCCCTTTGTCAAATACTAATTGGCTGTAGAGACTTGGGTTTATTTCTGGACTCTCTGTTCTGTTCCATTGGTCCATGTGCCTGTTTTTGTGCCAGTACCAGGCTGTTATTATTACAGTGGCCTTGTAATACAGTTTGGTATCAGGTATTGTGATCCCTCCTACTTTTCTCTTCTTTCTCAAAATTGCTGCAGCTATGCAGGTACATTTATGGTTCCATACAAATTTTTGAAGTGTTTGTTCAATGTCTGTGAAATATGCTACTGGTACTTTAATAGGTATGGCATTGAATCTGTAAATTGCTTTGGGCAGCATGGACATTTTGATGATGTTAATTCTTCTAATCCATGAACACAGTATATGTTTCCATTTGTTTGTGTCTTCCTTGATTTCTTTCTTCAGTGTTGTGTAGTTTTCTGAATACAGGTCTTTTACCTCCTTGGTTAGGTTTATTCTTAAGTATTTTAGTTTTCTTTTTGCTATATCAAATGGGATTTTTTCTTGATTTTTGTTTTTGCTGTTTCATTGTTGACATACAAAAATAATGCTTTTGATTTCTGGATATTGACCTTGCATCCTGCTGTTTTCCCAAATTCATTTATTAGGTTGAACAGTTTTTTGGCCAATTCTATACAATTTTCCATGTACACTATCATGTCATCTGCAAACAATGATAGTTTTGTTTCTTCCTTTCCATTTTGCATGCCTTTCATTTCCTTTTCTTGTCTGATCACTGGAGCTAAAACTTCCAATACTATATTGAATAGAAGTAGTGAATGTGGACAGCATTATCTTGGTCCTGATCTCAGTGAAAAAGATCTTAGTTTTTGCCCATTGAGTATGATGTTGGCTGTAGGTCTCTCATATATGGCCTTTATTATGTTCAGGAATGCTCCCTCTATTCCCACTTTGCTGAGTGTTTTTATCATAAATGGGTGCTGTACCTTACCAAATGCTTTTTCTGTATCTACTGATATGATCATGTGATTTTTTTCTTTGCTTTTGTTTATGTGATGTATTACATTTACTGATTTGCGAATATTGTACCATCCTTGCATCCCTGGGATGAATCCTGCTTGATCTTTTTAATATATTGTTGCATGCAGTTTGGCAATATTTTGTTGAGGATTTTAGCATATATGTTCATCAGCAATATTGGTCGGAAGTTTTTTTCTTTGTTGTGTCTTTATCTGGTTTTGGGATTAGGATGATGCTGGCTTCATAAAAAGAGTTTGGGAGTCTTCCATCACTTTGGATTTTTTGGATTAGTCTGTGAAGGATACAGGTTAGCTCTTCCTTAAATGCTTTGTGGAATTCTCCTGTGAAACCATCTGCTCCAGGGCTTTTGTATGTTGTGAGTGTTTTTATTCCTGCTTCAATTTCATCTGCTGTTATTGGTCTGTTCAGGTTTTCTGCTTCTTTTTCATTGAGTTTTGGGAGATTATATTTTTCTAGAAACTTCTCCATTTCACCTAGGTTTTCAAATTTCTTGGCATACTGTTCTTCGTAGTAATTTCTTACAATCCTTTGTATTTCTGTGGTATCAATTGTAATCTCTCCTCTTTCATTTCTGATTGTGTTTATTTGGGTCCTCTCCCTTTTTCTCTTGATGAGTCTGCTTAAACACTTGTCGATTTTGTTTATCATTTCAAATAATCAGCTCCTGAATTCACTGATCCTTAGAATTGTGCTTTTAGTCTCTATGTCATTTAATTCTGCTCTGATCTTGGGTATTTCCTTCCTTCTACTCACTCTCAGCTGACTTTGTCATTGTTCCTGGAGTTCTTGTAAGCACAGGATTAAGTTGTTTGAGATGTTTCTATCTTTTTTAGGTGGGCCTGTATTGCTATGAACTTCCCTCTCAGGACTGTCTTCACTGTGTCCCGTAAGTTTTGGGTTGTTGTGAGTTCATTTTCATTTGTTTCCAGAAACTTTTTGATTTCTTCCCTAATTTCATTCTTGACCCATTCATTGTTTAATAGCATGCTATTCAATCTCCATGTGTTTTAGTGTTTTGGTTTTTTTTTTCCTTGGGGTTGGTTTCTGGTTTCAGTCCCTTGTGGTTGGAGAAGATGCTTGCTATGATTTCAATTTTCTTGAATTTGTTGAGGCTTGTTTTGTATCCTATCATGTGTCTATCTTTGAAAATGTCCCATGTGCATTTGAAAAGAATGTGCACTTAGCTTCTTTGGAATGAAGGGCTCTATATATATATATCAGTTAAGTCCATTTCCTCTAGGGCATTGTTCAATGCCACAATATCTTTGTTGATATTTTGTTTGGAAGATCTGTCCATTTTTGACAGTGGGGTGTTAAAATCCCCTAGTATAATTGTGTTGCTGTCAATATCTTTCTTGAAGTCCTCTAAGATCTTTTTTATGTATTTAGGTGCTCCTATGTTGGGTGCATAATATTTACAATGTTTATGCCTTCTTGGTGGATTCTTCCCTTGAGTATTATGAAGTGACCTTCTGGGTCTCTCTGTATGGCCCTTCTTTTGAAGTCTATTTTGTCTGACATGAATATTGCTACCCCGGCTTTTTTTCCTGCCCATTTGCTTGGAAAATTTGTTTCCAGCCCTTCACTCTGAGTCTGTATAGGTTTTTTGTCCTGAGGTGGGTCTCTTCTAGACAGCATATGTGTGGGTCATGCTTTCTTATCCATTCAGCTATTCTATGTCTTTTGACTGGAGAATTTAATTCATTTACATCTAAGGTTATTATTGATAGGTACTTATTCATTACCATTTTCATACCTTTGTTCCTCTCTCTCTGTCTTTTCCTTCCTTTCCTTAAAGCAATCCCTTTAGTATCTCTTGCAGAACTGGTTTGGTAGAGGTGTATTTTTTTAGACTTCTTTTGTCTGGGAAGCTCCTCATTTGGCCTTCTATCTTGATTGAAAGCCTTGCTGGGTAAAGTAGTCTTGGTTGCAGGCCTTTGGTTCTCATTACTTGGAATATTTCTTGCCATTTTCTTCTGGCTTGGAGTGTTTCCATTGAGAAGTCAGCTGCTAACCTTATCGGGGCTCCCTTGTATGTTACTTCCTTTTTCTCCCTTGCTGCCTTTAAGACTCTCTCCTTATCTTGGAACTTTGCCATTTTAATTATGATGTGTCTTGAAGTGGGCCTCTTTGGGCTCCTCTTGATTGGGACTCTCTGTGTTTCCTGGATTTGTGTGACTTTTTCTCTCATCAAATTAGGAAAGTTTTCCATCATTACTTTTTAAATAGGTTTTCTATTCCTTGCTCTTCTTCTTTTCCTTCTGGTATCCATATTATATGGATATTATTACATTTCATATTGTCTTGCATTTCTCTTAATTCCTCTTCATTCTTTCTGAGCCTCTTTTCCTTTTCTTACCCTTTCTGGGTGTTTTTTTTCTACTTTCCTCCAATTTGTTGATCCAAGCTTCTGCTTCATCGATTCTCCTTTTGATCCCTTCCACTGTTTTCTTCAGTTCAGAAATTGTATTCTTCATTTCCTCTTGGCCCTTGTTGATAGTTTCTATTTCCTTTTTCATGTTGATATAGTTTGCAGTAAGTTCATTGTAGCTTCCCTGTAGTTTCTGGTAGCTCATTGTGAGCTCATGAAGTTTCCTGATAACCATTGCTTTGAACTCAATATCTGATAGTTGAGTTGCCTCTGTTTCATTTAACATTCTTTCTGGGGCTTCCTCCTTTCCTTTCACCCTCCTTCAAACCTGTCAAAGAACCTGCCACTAAGGCCTCTGTGAATAAACAGAAAGCATTGCAGAGACCACCTGTTGTTCTGTTTCTAAAGCCTCCTTGGAGGTCAACAGCAGACTCCGCCCCCACCCCCACTTCCTTAGCCACTTTTATTCAAATCCATACACCTGTTACAAACTTCTCTTCCTCCAGTTTTTACCATTGGGTGTCCATTTTAATATTATGCTTTAAGGATCTCTTCAAAGTAAACACATTTATTTAGTCACAGTGATCTTAGGGATGCCTGTATAGGTAACACCATTTCTCATCTTTAAAAAGGCAATTATAGATATTTTGCTCTTTGTCCAAATTTCAAAGACAAAATTAAAATAAAAACAAAATCAAGTTTATTCTGAAGTATTTGAAACATGCCTCCTTTGACCTTTTATGGAAAATGCTCCGTATGAAGTAGACACATGGCTGTGAGTGTGCAGCACTTTGTAAGTGACTTTCATCGCATTCCCTGTAGGGAGGGAAAGACAGACCACTCCAAAGAGAGACTAATTTTGTTCTCTCTTAAGCTTCATTTTTTTTTAATCATAGATGAGATGAAAATACTCGTGGCTTTAAAAGTATTTAGAAATGTTACTAAAAAGAAAGATAAATAAAATGTTAATATTTTCTAAGGTTAAAATATACTTTTCAGGGTCTGAATATCTTCAGTGATTTCACTTTTATACTATCTTTATAAACAAAATTAGTTTGTGTGTATATATATGATACCTTGAGAAATCAGCTGAGGAAGTTGATGAAAATAACTAATGCATATTTTGTTTAAAATCAACATTTTAAATGAAATTTTCACATCCTTGATATGGGAAATGTTGTCCATTTGCATCTGACCTACTCACAGCAAAGACAGTGTGCATTCTAGGCGCCGTTACACAGCAGTAAACCTGAGAGCACGTCTACTGAAGTCCACTGTGCTCCCCTCCATCCATAGGTCAGGCTGGCCCGATAGAAATATAATGCAAGAAACAAAAGCAAACCACATATGTAATTTTAAATTGTCTAATAGCCACAGTGAAAGAGGAAAAATAAACCAACATAAATTTTAATAATATACTTTATTTATACCAACATGTTAAAATGTACTTTTTTGCCATATGTTCAAATCAATATATAATTATTGTGACATTTTCTGTTTTTTTCTTACTAAGTTAGGATATCAGTATGCATTTTATATTTATTTATAGGACAATTGAAATATCAGACCAACTCTACACATGCTCAAAGCCCTGTGTCCAACAGCTCCCCTATCAAACAGCAAAGCTCTTCTATTTATCTCAACTGTTCAACTGCTACTGATAAATCATGTGATTAAAAATTTACAGGTTTGATCCTGCACATACATATAACTGTAGAGAAAAGGAAGCATATACATGTAGGAAAATTAAAGATCTCTCTTGATGAAGTAAACAATAGATTCTATTTTTAGTTAAATTCAATAACCATTTTTGATTTCTAATTTTACAAGATTGAATTTTTGCTTGATGCCACTGTGATTCTGTAGTAAAAAGATTATCAACTTTCAGATGATAATTTGAAAAAGAGTTCTTGAAGTGTACTAGATTTTTTAAATTTCCACCATAAAAGTTATTACTATTCTTAAACAAAGTTCAGAACCATGTTTAAGAGAGATAGGCTTTGAATACAGAAAATAATAGAGGATATAGATTTCATAGTTACAGGGTAATCCTTTTAACTAGAAAGCCTTAGCAATCTTAGATAATAGCTGACAAAAAAGCAGCAATCAAAGAAGCACCTAGAATAACTCATCAATCTGCATGTTACTCTGTTTGATTGATTGATTTGGTTGTAGCATGCCCACATGTTATGTTTAGTGATTTACTGCCTTCCTGCAGACTACTTACTATCCAAGAACTTTTTCTTTGGTTTTTGCTATTTTATATTTCTACTCCTTCAGCAGTTCTAACTAATCTTTGATATTGGTACCCAGCTTCTATAAAGTTGTCCCGAGAGAATGAACTGGGTAAATATGCTCAGTATTTCTGTGTTTATTTAGACAACATCACTAAGCTGGCTTGTCCAAAATTCTGTGATCAAGTCATTCAGTGCTTTAAACATTATTGATCTGGGGTTAAATGAAATTAGATGAATAGTAACTTACAAACGCCAGCACATGGTGGCCAGGTGAGCACACACACATGTATACACACACACCTCTCAGCAGTAATGAAAGGTTAGAAAACCTCTGAAATATGTAGTATGTGGCCAAGAAAAGCATATCTATAGAGGTCAAGGAAACTGAGCATTTAAATGTTCTAGCAGTCAGACCTAGTTGCTTGAAGTCACAGGGAGGGGAGTTAAGGTCTGAGTGGCAAACATGCAGGGGCTGTGAGCACCCACACAGAGCCCTGGGAGAAGTGTATGCCCAAACCCCTGCAACCAGAGGCCCCCATGTGACTGGAGGCGGCCCTGCAACTGGAGACAACCCTGCGACTGGAGGCAGCCTATCATCCCCAGTCGGCCGAATGACAGGAGGCCTCTGTGTGACCAGAGGAGGGGGCTTTGCAGAAGACCCAGAGCTCACATACATAAACCGGAGGAGTGCTCCATCCATAGGAGAACCCAGCTCATACCCATAAACTTGGGAAAGCACACAATCTGCAGGAGGCTCAGAAACCACGCCCAAGGCCCTACATGGAGAGGCACATCTAGCCCTGGGGAGAGTGTGTCGCTACCACTGAGAAGAGTAGCCCAAAGCTGACTGAGTGCTGAATAGGAACAAAAGCCACACCAGTCGCCCCTCAGCCCATTGCAGCCATAAAGACCAGAAAAACCGCTTTGGGCAGTTTGAAAACAGCAAGAGGTTTTTTGTTTCTTTTTTAATTATATTTTTTAATTATTTTTTATTATTTTTATTTTTTATCCCTCAATTCCTTTTGCTTCTCTTTACTTCTTTCCTGTTTTACTCCTTTTCCTATCTTTCCAATTTTATCTCGTCTTCCTTCCTCTTTTTTTTTCTTTTTTCATTTTTTTCTTTTTTTCCTTTCCCTTTTTAAATACCCACGAGTGACGCAAAAAAAAACCCAGGACTGTGAAAAAAACACAGTTGGACCCAAAGAGGGGGCACTCCAACAGCTGAGACAGTGGAAGCTGTGAACACCAGGAAACCCGGAGGACACTGGACCACTGAATCTCACAGGTATTCTACCACAGAAGTTCACACCATAAACCCAGAACAGATCAATTTAAGAACGTGAGGCTAGCAAGAAGAGTCTCACAAACAATAGGAATACAAAAAAAATAATCCCAAATGAAAGGAAAGGAGGAAGCCCTAGAGAGAATGTTAAATGAAACACAGGCAACTCAACTATCAGATATTGAGTTCAAAGCAATGGTTATCAGGAAGCTCCATGAGCTCTCGATGAGCTACCAGAAATTACAGAGAAGCTACAATGAACTTACTGCAAACTATATCAACATGAAAAAGGAAATAGAAACTATCAACAAGGGCCAAGAGGAAATGAAAAATACAATTTCTGAACTGAAGAACACAGTAGAAGGAATCAAAAGCAGAATCAATGAAGCAGAAGACTGGATCAGCAAGTTGGAGAACAAAGTAGAAAAAAACACCCAGAAAGGGCAAGAAAAGGAAAAGAGGCTCAGAAAGAATGAAGAGGGATTAAGAGAAATGCAACACAATATGAAACATACTAATATGCATATAATATGGATACCAGAAGGAGAAAAAGAAGAGCAAGGAATAGAAAACTTATTTAAAAAGAAATGATGGAAAACTTTCCTAATTTGATGAGAGAAAAAGTCACACAAATCCAGGAAACACAGAGAGTCCCAATCAAGAGGAACCCAAAGAGGCCCGCTTCAAGACACATCATAATTAAAATGGCAAAGTTCCAAGACAAGGAGAGAATCTTAAAGGCAGCAAGGGAGAAAAAGGAAGTAACATACAAGGGAGCCCCGATAAGGTTAGCAGCTGACTTCTCAATGGAAACACTCCAAGCCAGAAGAAAATGGCAAGAAATATTCCAAGTAATGAGAACCAAAAGCCTGCAACCAAGACTACTTTATCCAGCAAGGCTTTCAATCAAGATAGAAGGACAAATAAGGAGCTTCCCAGACAAAAGAAGTCTAAAAAAATACACCTCTACCAAACCAGTTCTGCAAGAGAT